>CAJGYO010000002.1:126276133-126676133 GCA_904845875.1 Miscanthus lutarioriparius | reverse complement strand
AGTTGAGTCAAGCTCAAGCTCAAGCTCCTCAAGTGAAGAAGAAGAAGATGAGGATGATGATGATGAACAAGAATCAAGTGATGATGATCAATCTTCCTCCTCCACCTCCGACCTTAATGAAGAATCAATCAAATTAATCAACAAGGTGGAGAAGATGATCCAAAAGCTCAATGTCAAGGGTGTGCCCATCCAAATTCAAGATCTCATTCTCACCAATCAAAGAAATGAGCAAAGAAAGAGAGGATGCTACGGATGCGTCGAGATGGGGCACTTTGTGGAAGTTTGTCCAAACAAGCCCACACCCAAGATAAAGAAGAAGGCGTGCAAAAACAAAGCCCTCACAACAATAAGGTCATGGGATGATTCTTCAAGTGAAGAAGAAAACCATCACAAGAGGCGAGGTCATAAGCACTCATCATCAAGCTTTCTTCTCGTGTGTGCCTTATGGCACGAGGTAACAAAAGCTCATCCTCTAGTGAGAGTGATAGTGATGATGATTTGCCTTCTTACAATACAATTGTGCAACAAAATCTTAAATATGCTAAAGTTTGCACTAGTCAACAAAAAAAGCTCAAAACTTTAAAAGAAGAGCTAGGTAGTTCACAAGAAGCATACAAGAATTTGCTTGAACAATATGAAAACTTTGCAAATCTCAATGTTGAACTATCTACTAAAATTGAGCAACTTGAGGCTAGTGCAACAACAAGTGCATGCACAATTAATGATAAGCAACTTGAAAAGAAAATGAAAAATTAAAAGAAAAGTTAGCTAGCTCACAAAATAATTATCAAAGTTTGCTTGCTAAAATGGAAATCATGTGCAAACATTGTGATGAGCTAACAAATCAAGTTGCTAATCTTGAGGCCGTAAAAATACCCCCCACCAAGGCATCTAAAAGAAATGACATAATTAAAAAGGATGCATCTACCTCTTGCAATGATTTATGTTTAGACTCACCTTTGTGCAACCAAGCTTGTGTTAAGAAAGTGATTGTAGATACATGCACACAAGAGGTTGCAAAAGAGAATGAGCAACTCAAGCAAGAAGTAGCTCGCCTCACCAAGGACTTGACTCAAATGAAAGGCAAGGCGAAGCAAACCCAACTTCATCAAGATAACACCGTCAAGGGAGTGAAGAAGCTTGATGAAGGACAAACCGTGGTTTACACTACGTGTGCCACAAAGAAGGCCACAAGTCCTATGAGTGTGCAAGGTAAAGAATGGGGAGGAGCAAAGAAGAAGGAGAAAAGCAAACAAGCAAGCTCTCCAACACCTACACCAACAAGGTGGACAAGAAGGCCTCCACACCTTATCTCTTGAAGAAGAAGAAAATGACAAGGTGGTGGCCATCAAGGTGAACAAGCAAGCAAACAATGGGGTCAAACGCTTTTGGGTGCCAAAGGAAATCATTTCCAACATGAAGAGCACCAAGAAGGTTTGGATCCCGAAAGGGAAGTAAGAAGTCCGTCGGTCCTCGGGGAATTTGGAGTCTTGGCAAAGTATGGGTGCATTTCATGGGGTGCATCATGTTGGACAAAGTCATTGCCAAGTGGGTTAGTGGATACTATGGACCTCAATTCCCCTTCCCATGTTAGGTAACTAGATGTTATTACTTTTTAATTGGTACATCCTGCAATTAGATTTTCCTATAATTGGTATCTTTAAGCATCTAGTTACTCCTCATGCCTAGAGTTGCATTTGCATGCTTATATCTTTTGTCATGCATACACTAGGTATTTCATATGGTAGGCTTGCTCGGTCTCATTTGTAACCCTTGGAGCAAACCTACATGGTTTAAAATTGCTTAGGAGCACGGCACATAGCTTGTCTTACTATTGTTTATCTAATATGTGCCAAAGTCCAAATTGTAGATAATTTTCTCCCAAATATCATCTTTCAAGTGGTATTTTGACTCCAAAATCAATTGTGCATGAGTACTACAAGTATTCCATGTCTCCATGCACAAATTTAGGGGGAGGATCATCTACAAGATGGACGCTTTGAGACTAACACCTTTTTCAAGTTTATCATGTGTGTAGTAGTCTCATTGCAAGGAAAATGGAGTCCCCGAAGAGAAGCATCGTTCTTCAATTGGCATCATCATGTTGATTTCATTCCATATTTATTTGCTTTCTCCATGCATTATATAGATTAAACTCTCTTGTGCAACAAATTGCTAATTATGCATATGCTTTGCTTTCTACCATATGTATGCATATATTTAGGGGGAGCTTAGTCTATATAATGCGAGAGTCAAATTTTGTGATCCATTTCTCTCTATACACAAAGGATCATGAAATTTGACCCTCCCTTGTGCTACTAATGTCTTTCTTTTTAGTGTTTGATGCCAAAGGGGGAGAATTTGAAGGACCAAAGGCAAGCATCAAGTTGATGTCTACAAGTGGTAATGGTCTGAGAAAGGGAGGAAAGTGAATTATGGATTAGTCTATGTAATGGGAGAATTTTTTTTAGAAAGATAGGCTTTAATCCATAATATCACATGGGGACATTTGCAAGGGCAAGACATGTTTTTGAGTAAAGTTTTAATTGGTATCTATCAATTAGTATCATATAACCTTGCCCTTTGCATTGCATCCTAGCAAGTAGATAATTTTTAAATTTAAAATTTTTATCATTTTCTTGCTTTGGTCGTGTTGTCATCAATCACCAAAAAAGGGGAGATTGTAAGGAAAATGGACCCTTGACCCATTTACTTTGGATTTTGGTGTTTGATGACCAACACAACCAAATTGGACTAATGAATTTGCAAGTGTTTGTTTTGTAGTCCAATAGGGTGCAAGACGTGACTTGGAGGAAGGCGACATGATGATCTGATGATCAACACCTCAAGCAAGACCTTAGAAGCACAAGAAAAGACCCAAGATGTCAAGCAAAGTCCAAGCATGAAGATAGGAACCAAGCCGTGTGCAAGATCGTGAAGAAACGAGCTCGCAGAGGCGACCGGACGCTGGACCGGACGCTGGAAGCGCGACCGGACGCTGGACCGGTGGCTCGGCAGACAGGCGACCGGACGCAAGGACCGGACGCTGGCGGAAACCGACCGGACGTAGGAACGCAGCATCCGATCGAGTACAGAGAGGTTCCAGGCGCGCGAAACTGCGACAGGACGCGTCCGGTGGCAGGCGACCGGACGCTGGCAACGTCCGATCGGTAGTTCGCGGTTGCAATGGTCGGGACGACCGGACGCGTCCGGTCAGGATGATTCAGCGTCCGATCAGTAGCAGATTTGCGGGAGTTCGACCCCAACGGCTACTTTCTCAGTGGGGCTTATAAATACAACCCCCAACCGGCCATTTGAGAAGAGTGGAGCTGAGGAAACATATCAAGAGTGTTGATACACCATTTGAGTGATCTCCACATGCATAGTGCTTAGTGTTTTATTAGGTGATTAGCATAAGTGCTTTGCGAAGTGCTTAGGTTGATTAGACCACCGCTTATGCGCTTGCTCTAGGTGTTTGCCTAGTGTTTAAGTGAGGTTTGCATACCTCTTGCCACCCCGCGTTTTGCGAGCACAAGAGTTGTACATCGGAGGGGCTTGAAGTCTTGCGAGATCGCACCAACCGCGTTTGTGGTGCGGCCGCCACCGTGTATCGAAGGGAACAAGGCCCATGGCGTTTGGCCGGAAAGCTTGATAGTGAAGCCGGGGGAGCATCCGGAGAGGCTTGCCGGAAGGCACATCGGAGACCCACTTGCGCTGGGGGAAGGCCCGAGGCTATCCACGGAGTTACCCGACCGAGCTTGGCCCTTGTGAGGGATTCCTTGCGAGGGGCTCCAACGAGGACTAGGGGAAGCTTATGCGCTTCTCGATACCTCGGTAAAAAAATACCGAGTCGTCGACGGGAGTTTGCATATCTCTACCTCGCTCTTTAAGCTTCCGCATTTACATTGATCATATTATTATCATTTGCGGTAGAGATAGTAACACACTAGCAAAAAACCGTAGTTGATCATCTAGATAGATTATCTTTTGCATAGGTTTTGCTAGAGGTAGAAAAAGAGGCCATAGTTTAGAGTTAGATTTTTAAGTTGCCTAATTCACCCCCCCCCCTCTTAGGCGTCCACGTGTCCAACACCAACACAATGTACTCAAGGGATGTGAATTAAGCATGAGTACGATTAACAAAGCTCATTTGCATCGAGTATAATCGCGGAAGCAAGGGCAAATGAACAATAACAAAAGTGATATGACATATAAATAATGTAAAGAAGAGAGCACACATGTCATATATCACAATCACATAGATAATACTATCACATAGATAGAATAATATGCGTGAAAGTAAACACACGAGAGCAAAAGTAATAGAGTATCACACAAATAAAACTCCAAATGTATATAATAGGCTAATACTATATAACAAGCTCCCCCTAAAAGTCGCTCCCCCTGAGTCTACATACTCAAACCCTCTCCCCCTTTGGCGTCAAACACCAAAACCTAGGGGTCGGACGGCGGGGCTGCAGCGGACAAGCCGGGCGCTGAGGTGCGAGGAGCAAGCTGGAACCGAGTCCCATCATCATCGACCACAGCTCTAAACCGACCGACCTCTGTGGCGGGGAAGTGTCATTGAAAGCGGGTCTGGGTCTCGAGCTGGAACAGTCTTGCCCTATGAAGCTGCTGGTACATCTGTAGGATTTGATGATGGGACTAAGCTAGGAAGCCTCTGAGTAGTCACTGCGACTGGAGCTGCTGTTGAAGGACCGGCGGCATGCATATGCGGTGGAGTGGGCATGCCAGTCATTCATTTAAAAGATGCTCCAAGACTCCTGGAGACTGACGTGTAAGGCACAAATAGCGAGGGCGACTCCTCCGGTGTGAAGCCCGTCTGAAGTGGAGTGAACTGCGGGGCTACCACGGGTGAGGCTAACCACTGGGACACCTGTACAAGAGGTGAAGCAAACTGAGCTGGAGGCTATCCCTGACTCTGGAGCCCACTGGGCTGTACTACTGGAGTCGTCGAAGTGGTAGCAGGCTGAGGAAGCTAGGGCGAAGGCTGTGGCTGTGGGGCCCCAAGAGCTGTCACAACATGTTGCATGAAGCCCATAAGCTGCTGCTGCAATAGGATCTCTTCTTTGGTGCATGCATCTGCTTTCTTCTTTGGAGTACCTGCTGCTGCCTCTAAAACTCGTCCTGACGAGCCTAGAACTGTGCAAAGTTAGCAGTTGTCTCCTGTGCCTGGCGAGCCTGGTCCTGCTGCATCCGCTCAAGTATGGCAATAAGAGCGGGGTCCGTCTGAGGTGCGGGTGGTGCTGAGCTAGAACTGCCGGCCTCTGCATCATGTCTGCGTGGAGGCATCTGAGGAATAGGCCGTGTCGTCGCCGAGCTGTCACTATACTCGCTCACCTCTGCCAGGCCTCAAGCCGCCTCCTCCTTAGTAGCGGCTATGCCTCTGATAATCTTGTCCTGCTGAGCTGCTAACTCCGAAACATCTGGACGGCGACTGGGCCGAGTAGGTACCTGTGGTGTGCTATGCCTGATCCTCTGTGCCATGTTGTAAGCTGGGAACTCTGTAGTGGCACCTTTGTACTCGGCAACCATCTCTGGGGTCCGGACCTGCACAGACTTGAGTATCAAGAATGTGATCCAATGTGCATAAGGGAGCTGCCAGCGACCCTTGAAACCCTCAACTATAGTATCCTCCATCTCTGATAGAAGGAGGTCCCAAATGTCGAACACAGCCTCATCGCATCGTGGCATTAAGGAGCCAGAGTCATGGCGAGTCAAGCCCTCTCTATATCCCAACCTCGGGAAGCAAAGGTCCTCCTCGATAATGGCCTCTAGCACTCTCATTGTGAGAGTCAAGTCACCGGGGTTCCTCCTCGACCCCTCACCAAAAGGCTCCTTAAAGCAATGGCGCACAAGATCAGTAGGGGGCACTATCCCTCCATGAGGACGCCTAGGAGGCTCCTGCTGTCCATAACACACCTCATGCAATCTGACAGGCTGCTCCTATAGCCTCAGTATCTCCCTGGCCCTCTGGCTCATCACTCTGTAATCTCTGCCGTTGAGTGCAAAATGAATGAAGTTATGATGTGGGTCAACATAGAGCGATGCGTAGAACTGCCGAACCCAAGATGGTACATACACTCCTGTTTGGCCAATCAGATCTGTAAGCCCTGGTAGATATGACAAGTAAGGACGGATATGCTCTCCGGCTGCTGCCACAATAGGCTCTATACTGCAGACTCTCTGAGATCTGAACACAGCCCCACTGTTGAGATAAGCATTGTAGAAATCCTCCTACAGTGGCGTGTAAAACCCCTCTGCTGCTCTCTCATCCCTCCTTGGAGGGAACCACACACCGAACTCAACAAATCTCAACTAGCGAACCTGTCTGGCTGTGGCGGCCCTCAAGTCAAGGTGTACCACTGGAGGTGGACCCTGTGGTCTGGGCGGTGAGCGTGAGCCCCTACGCTGTGTAGCTGGCCTCGGTGGAGCTGTAGCACTAGTACGACCAGAGCGGCATAACTGAGGTGCCGGCTCGGTCTCCTTGGCCTGCTGACCCTCCTGAGTCTCCCCGAGCAGCCGAGGCTCTGCTTTGTGGGGGGCTCTTTGTGATGATCTGTGACTCTGTCATCACCGACCGACCCTCCACAATGGCAATCCGCCGTCCACAGCAACGTGGCAGTCCTCGCTGGACTACCATGACGACGCTCAACCTCCTCAAGAGCAGCTCTCTCGGTCTTTGGTGAAACCGGGCCGATCTGCAATGACAAGACCATCGCAGCACCACCTCCTCAAGACGATCTGCTGCCTCTCGCAATCGCTGCTTTCTTTCGCTGGCCGCTCTCTATCTGGGTACTTCCTCTTCTTGGATGTCACCGCTTGGTTGACTTGCCCTTCGATCCGGCCGGGTCATGCGAGGTGGGGCCTCGATCATCATCACCGGGCCACCACCAACATTCTTGGTGCGAGCCATCTGAATCGACAAGATGATGAACCGCCACCGATGAAGATCAATCACAAAATTGTCGCTTTTGAGGCTTGGCCTCGGTCAGCGCTTCACGAGCTTGGCTCCGAGTTGACTACCAACTGCCACAAGAACCACAACGGAACCGACTCGCTGCACGATAGAATAGATGGATATACAAATAAATATAATATGTCTAATAGATGCGAAACCCTAATAGAGAAAGCAATGTAGATGCGAACTTGAATCGAATGGCTTTCTACCTGACGATCAGCGATCCGAGAAAAGATAAGATGCGACACGCTGGGGGTCCTCGGAACCGACAAGGGCTAGGGTTACAAGAAGCAGTGATGAACTGGTGGCCCTAGAATTTTTGAAATCAGCGCATTGTATTGCAATTTGATCTAAGCAAATTGAAATTGAAACAAGGAGCTAGCCTTACCGAGAGGAGATGGGGCTAGAGCACACGGCGCTTAGCAATGGATTTAGAGGGCTTGGTCGAACACAAAGGGCACGGGTGGCGCCAGGGAAGGAAGCATGGCGCTGCCGAAGGCGAAGCTATGGTGGCCTTGGTGGTCGGGCACGAGGGGCGGCAAGCGGCGGCAAGGGAGGCGTGGGTCAGGGCGTGGGTGGCGCAATGGCAGTGCGGGCGAGGCGAGAACGGCAGCGGTGCTGGCCGCGGCGAGCTGTGGAGGCGGCGGCAAGGACTAGGGCTAGGTCACGGGAAATCAAAAACGAAGGAACGGCCGAATAAAATAGATCCCCCGACATGACAGAGAAGGAAATGGAAAAGAGTCCTGAAGACGCGTGAGATCCAATGATCGGACGCTCCGATGGTAGCAACCGGACGCTACCACCGAGCGTCCGGTCGATTCCAGAGAGGTCCACTTCCTCTGGAATCGGGACCGGACGCGTCCGGTGGTCCATGACCGGACGCAGACAGGGTCCGGTCAGCACAACTTGGTCTTCCTCCGATCGACCGGACGCTGAACCCTTCCCGACCGAACGCATGCGCGCAGCGTCCGGTCACTCCTTCACCAAAGCAGCCACCTCACCGTGAATCGGCCGGACCGGACAACGGACAACAGCGTCCGGTGCACCTTTTTTCAAAGAAATCTTCAAACTTCCTTCATACGCTCGTTCCCAATCAAGTCCCAACTTGAATAAGATCCAAATAAACACCAATTGGGACTGATGTGAGTGACCTCTCTCAAACCCTCATATTTTTCAAAATATTTTGCCTTAGGCTATAATTCTTTTTAAGAAAATAGGCAACAAGAGGGCAAATGGAACAAAATGACAAAACAACATTCATGCATATGCAATACTTGTAAGTAAATCTAGTTGCTTGTCAAGTTTGATCCAAGGTTAAGCTTCTTCACACGCTTTTCGGCGGTTATCTTAACCATGTTAGACAAGCCCTATATGCATTGCCACAAATTAAACATGTTGTATATTACAATGAATGCTAGGGACAACACAAGCTCAATTTTTAGTGAAGTTACTAAAATCAAGTACATTGAGCTCATTTCGCAATCTACAAAATGTAGCCTCATCTAGCGGTTTTGTAAAGATATCCACTAATTGATCTTCGGATCTTACACCTTCTAGTGATATATCATTTTTAGCCACATGATCTCTTAGAAAGTGATGGCGGATATCTATATGCTTGGTGCGAGAGTGTTGAACCGGATTATTTGCAAGTTTTACCGCACTTTCATTGTCGCACAAAAGAGGTACTTTCTCTAGAACTACTCCATAGTCTAGTAAAGTTTGTTTCATGTATAATATTTGTGCACAGCAAGCACCCGCGGCAATGTATTCCGCTTCGGCGGTGGACAAAGCCACACTATTTTGTTTCTTGGAGGACCAAGACACAAGTGATCTACCAAGCAAATGGCACCCTTCGGATATGCTCTTTCTATCAACTTTGCATCCGGCGTAATCCGAATCGGAATAGCCAATTAATTCAAATAAAGCTCCTTTGGGATACCAAAGGCCAATGCTTGGTGTGAGCTTAAGATACCTAAGGATTCTTTTTACGGCAATTAAATGAGTTTCCTTAGGACTAGCTTGAAATCTAGCACACATACACACACTAAACATGATGTTGGGCCTAGATGCGGTTAAATATAACAAGCTACCAATCATAGAACGGTAGAGTTTGATCAACCGGGTTACCTCCCTCATCTAGGTCGAGATGTCCATTAGTAGGCATTGGGGTCTTGATTGGCTTACATTCATCCATCTTGAATCTCTTGAGAATATCTCTAGTGTATTTCTCTTGAGAGATGAAGATGCCATCTTTCATTTGCTTGACTTGAATACCAAGAAAGAATGTAAGCTCACCAATCATGGACATCTCGAACTCCTTTGATATCAATTCACCAAATTCTTTGCATGAGTCTTCATTTGATGATCCAAAGATGATATCATCAACATATACTTGACAAATGAAGATATGCCCATCAAGCTTCTTGGTGAATAGTGTAGTATCGACCTTCCCAATGGTGAAGCCCTTCACAATAAGGAAGTCCCAGAGGCGCTCATACCAAGCTCTTGGGGCTTGCTTAAGTCCATATAGTGCCTTGGACAACCTATAAACATGATTAGGATATCTAGGGTCTTCAAACCCGGGAGGTTGATCAACATAGACTAGTTCATTAATAAAGCCATTTAAAAATGCACTTTTCACATCCATTTGATATAGTTTCATTTCATGATATGATGCATATGCAAGTAGGATACGAATGGCTTCTAATCTTGTAATCGGTGCAAAGGTCTCTCCAAAATCCAAGCCTTAAACTTGAGAGAACCCCTTTACAACTAGTCTTGCCTTGTTCCTCACAACAACACCTTGATCATCTTGCTTGTTGCGGAACACCCACTTTGTTCCAATGACTCTTGCACCTTTTGGTCGCTCTTCAAGAGTCCAAACTTCATTGCGAGTGAAGTTGTTCAACTCTTCATGCATGGCATTGATCCAATCCGGATCTTTAAGAGCTTCTTCTACCTTGGTAGGCTCATAGCAAGAGACAAAAGAGTGATGAGCAATAAATGAAGTAAGTTTTTAAGATCGAGTCATTACACCCTTTGATGGACTCCCTATGATGAGATCTTGTGGATGATCTTGTAAGAGATGTGTATTTCTTCTATTGACCACTTGAGGAGGAGGTTGTGGAGCATCAACATCTTGTGCTTGTACCACCATTTGCTCATGGGAGACATGAGTATCTTTATTTTTAACTCTCCCATCTTTTTCATCATCTTGTGGTACACTTGATGAAGAGGGTTGATCAATTACTTGTACATCATCTTCATCATCTTTTGGCTTGATGTCTCCCACCGGAATATTCTTCATAGCCTCTCTCAATGGTTCATCACCTACATCATCAAGATTCTCATGTGCTCCTTGGGAGCCGTTAGATTCATCAAATTCCGCATCATATGTTTCTTCAACCAAGCCGGTGGCATGATTAAATACTCTATATGCTTTGGACTTCAATGAGTAACCAACAAGAAAACCTATATCACAACGTCTTTGAAACTTCCCTAGGTGTTGTCGCTTCTTGTAGATGTAGCATTTGCAACCAAACACCCTAAAAAATGAGACGTCCGGCTTCTTCCCATTTAGCAACTCATAAGGTGTCTTGCCAAGGAACTTTTGAAGGAATAGGCGATTGGATGCATAACATGCGGTGTTGATTGCTTCCGCCCATAGAGCTTCGGGGGTGTTGTACTCATCTAGCATTGTCCTTGCAAGAGTGATCAAAGTCCAGTTCTTCCTCTCAACTACACCATTTTGTTGAGGAGTATAAGTTGCGGAGACTTCATGTTTGATTCCAACTTCATCACAATAAGCTTCTATGTTTGTGTTGTCAAACCCTTTGCCATTGTCACTTTTTATCTTCTTGAACTTCACTTCAAATTCATTTTGAGTTCTCTTGGCAAACTTCTTGAAGCAAGATGCAACTTCGGATTTGTCATGAAGGAAGAACACCCATGTATACCTTGAATAGTCATCCACAATCACAAGACAATAGAGATTTCCTCCCAAACTCTTGTATGTTGTTGGTCCAAATAAATCCATGTGTAGGAGTTCTAGCACTCTTGTGGTTGACATGAAAGCTTTGGTTGGATGAGTATTTGCAACTTGCTTGCCGGCTTGACATGCACTACAAAGCTTGTCCTTCTCAAACTTCACATCCTTCAACCCTCTCACCAAATCATTCTTCATAAGCTTCTTGAGTGAGCTCATCCCAACATGAGCAAGTCTTCTATACCATAGCCACCCAAGTATTGTTTTGGTGAATAAGCAAGTCATCAAGTTTGCATCTTCGGAGGTGAAGTCAACTAGATATAAGTTGTTGTATCTAAATCCATTGAATATCACTTGATTGTCATCTACCTTGGATACAACAACCTCCTTCTTGGTGAATAAGCATTGAAAGCCAAGATCACACAATTGCCCAACGGATAGCAAGTTGAAGCTCAATAAAGCAACATAGAGCACATTTGAGATGGAATGATCATTTGATATTGCCACTTTGTCCAATCCTTTAACCTTGCCCTTTGAATTATCTCCAAATGTTAATTTCTCTTGTCCATCTACCTTTTCATCTAGTGAGGTGAACATACGAGGATCATCGGTCATATGTTGAGTGCAACCACTATCAATAACCCAATGACTTCCACCGGTCTTGTAGTTCACCTACACACAAGAGATTTAAGCTTTAGGGATTCAAACTTATTGAGGGCCCTTCACCTTCTCAACAAGTGACTTAGCCACCCAAATCTTCTTAGGCCTACTCTTGTTGGGGGTCCTAAGAACATGACTTTCATCTTTCCAATAAAATCTTTTCTAAGCATGTAGTGAGCATTGAAAGCAAAGGGTCTAGCATGCTTAGGCAAGGGTTGTGGTGGTGGAGTTTAACACTCATGAGCAAAGTGGCCTTCTTGTCCACACTCAAAACATCTCTTTGGCTTTGGCTTTGGCTTTGATTGTTGGTGTTGAGCTTGGGCCTTCATCTTTTCTACACTTGCCATATATCCAATGCCACTTCTATCCATCTTCATGATTTGTATTCATGAGTAGCTCACTTTGGAGATGCTTGCCTCTAGCAAACTTGCTCAATCCCACCTTGAGATGCTCTTTCTCCATCTTGAGCTTCTTGTTCTCTTCCTTGAGAATATCATTGTTCTTCTCTTCCTTGAGTTTCTTGTTTTCTTCTTTTAGCTTCTCATTCTCAAGGATCAACTCTTTGTCATGATCAAGAGTTTCTATCACAATGGTGTTGTGACTTTTCATCTCTTCAAGATCTTTCATGAGCTTCTCATTGTCACTCTTGAGCTTGACATACTCATCATAGTCATTGCACTCAACCACTTGCTTGCCTTTGCTACTAGATCCATGCTCAATGCTCTCATCGATTAAATCATCACATGAGATAGCTATATCAATCTTAACAATATGATTAGTAGCAACATGTGGCTCATTTGGTAAGAATTCTTGTGCAATAACAAGGGTATCATAATTGATCTTTAGAGTTGTATATTCATCTTTTAGCTTGTTGTGACTAGTGATAAGCTCATTGTGCACCCACTCAAGTTTATCATGTTTATCTTTAAGCTCTTTCTTAGAAGATTTGAGCTCCTTGAATTTGGATGATATAGAATCATTTGTTTCTTTGAGCTCATCATTAGCCTTTTCTAATGTATCACACTTAGCTAAGAGTGAATCATTTTTAGCATCAAGTTTTTCATTTGTAGCTCTACTCTTTCTAATGATCTTAGTGTATTTTCTTAATATTTTGACAAGATCATCATATGTGGGTGAATCATCATCGCTATCGCTATCATCATCACTAGCTTGCTCATCATCACTACTATCATCACTCTTAGTTACCTTGCGTTCACCCTTGGCCATAAGGCATAGATGTGTAGAGGATGATAGCGATGGTGACGGTGAAGATGCAAGATCAATAGCAATGGCGGCCACCTTCTCATTGTCACTCTCATCATCGGATGATCCACTTGATGAATCAATGTCCGTGAGCCAATCACCGACAATATAGGCCTTGCCACTCTTCTTCTTCTTGTAGAAGTCTCTCTTTTTGCCATCTCTCTTCTTGTATGGCTTGTTCTTTTTCTTTTCATCTTCATCACTTGAATCATCTTTCTTGCCCTTGTTCTTGAACTTGTCTTTCTTGGGCTTTGTGCATTGATGAGCTAGGTGGCCAAGTTCGCCGCAATTGTAGCAATCCATCTCAGAGATTGGCTTTCTTCTTGAGCTAGTGAAGAACTTCTTCTTCTTGCCGTCAAACTTGATGCCACTCTTGTTTAGCTTCTTTAGCATCTTGGCGGTCTTCTTCACCATGAGAGCAAGACTTTCTTCATCATCTTCATCACTTGAGCTCTCATACTCAAGTCTTGCCTTGCCCTTATCTTGGCTAGCTTTGAATGCTAAGTCTTTCTCTTTCTTCTTTGTAGAGGATGAGCCATCTTGTGGTGTGATGTGCATATACATCTCATGAGCATTGATCTTTCCCAAGATTTGTGTCGGTGTAGCGGTGGAAAGATCACCTTGATGTAGCACGGTCACAATGTGCCCATATTTGTCAATGGGGAGGACACTCAAGATCTTTCTCACAACGTCGGATGGTGACATTTGAGTAAGTCCAAGCCCATTGACTTCCTCTACAAGAACATTTAAACGAGAATACATTTCATTAGCACTTTCTTTAGGAAGCATCTCAAAAGAATTTAGCTTTTTAATTACAAGATGATAGCGTTCCTCACGCTCACTCTTGGTTCCCTCATAGAGCGCACAAACGTCCGACCATAGAGCATGGGCGTCTTTGTGGTTCCTTACACGATTGAACACATCTTTGCAAAGGCCTCTAAAGATGGTGTTGCGAGCCTTTGCATTCCATTTTTCATAGTTTACTTCATCGTCTTGGAGTTGTGCGGCATTCTTAGGTGTTGGGAACCCTTGAGAGGCGGCTCTAAGAATTCCAACATCTAGAGCTTCTAGGTAAGCCTCCATGCGAATTTTTCAATATGGAAAATCACCCCCCTCGAAGATAGGAGGAGGTCCATCCCCGTGAGACATCTTGCTCTAAGCGGTTAAGCTTAAAAACGTGAGCACGAGGCTCCGATACCAATTGAAAGGATCAAGATGTCCAAGAGGGGGGTGAATTGGGCTACTTTTAAATTCTCTTGCAATAATCAAATCCTACGGATAGCCCAATTAACCCCTTGTGCCTAGAAAAGTGTTTCTATCAAATTAACGCACAAAAGACTTGCAACCTATATTCCAAACTTACTCTAGCATAGCAATTCTATGGATGTAAAGACAAGTATTGAATTGCTCAAAGTAAATACTTAAAGTAAATGCTCAAAGTAAATGGAGAGAGGAAGGAACGCGGCGATGTTTTGCCGAGGTATCGGAGAGTCGCCACTCCCCACTAGTCCTCGTTGGAGCACCCGCAAGGGTGTAGCTCTCCCTTGATCCACGCAAGGATCAAGTGCTCTCTACGGGTTGATTCTTCGACACTCCGTCGTGGCGAATCACCCAAAGCCGCTCACAACTTGAGTTGGGTCACCCACAAGCTCCGTCGGGTGATCACCAAGCTCCCAATCACCATCAAGCCATCTAGGTGATGGCGATCACCAAGAGTAACAAGCACGAACTTTCACTTGACCACGCGAAGCCTAATGAGAAGGTGGATGCACACTTGACTACTCTTGATTCACTAATGAGGCTACTCTCTTGGATTCTTAAATCTCAATCACCTCACTAGGACCTTGCTCTTCTTGGCACTTACAAACGTGTTTCTCAGCTGTTGGAATGAGCAAAAGCATCTCCACACACGAGTGGAGCTTCTATTTATAAGGCAGCCTGAAAAACGAACCGTTATGAGCTTCTGCGGGGTGACCGGACGCTCCGGTCAGTTCAACCCGCGAACCAGTAAAAATGTATTGACCGGACGCTGGCAGGGTCCGGTCAGCACTGACCGGACGCGTCCGGTCGCATAAAACCCTTACTGGAACCTCACTGGACTCGACTGGACGTTGAACCCTCAGGGTCCGGTCAAGACGATCGACGGACGCGGCCCGGCCGCAGATTCCCTTCATCGAACCTTTTCGAGTCGACCGGACGCCGCCTTTCAGCGTCCGGTCACTTGACCTCTCCAGCGTCCGGTCACACCGAACGTAGTCGTTGATCAAATGAACTGACCGGACCCTGCGGCCAGCGTCCGGTGACACCGGGGCCAGCGTCCGGTCAGTATTTGACCCTCCATTCACCTCCAACTTCCGAACATATGTGAATGAAGTTTGCTCCAAAGGATCTTAGGCATTCATAGAAGCTACCTAGAGCTAGTTTTGACAAGTGTGCACCACACCTAACTCACTAAACTCAACTAGGTCAAGCTACCCATCCATACCCCCCTTAATAGTACGGCCAAAGGAAAAACAAAGTCCTAAACTACTCTAAGTGTCTCTCCAACTCCAATCGACACTTAGAACTAGTCATCCTTAACCTTGTCGTCCATTCTTTAAAAACTGAAACGATTTCCATTGAGGGGGCATGACAACTTTGATTGCCCAATCGATCTTCATTATCATGACCTAACTTAATTGCCTCTGCAAAACACACATTAGTCATAGTAATCTTGTATTATCATTAATCACCGAAACCCAACTAGGGGCCTAGATGCTTTCACGTAGGTTGCCCGGCGTAATCGCCCTATGCCGTCGGCCGCCGCTCCGGCGAACGCGGGGGTCCCCAGGGATCTTCCCATGGTAAAAGTGGAAACACCTGAGGGCTTGTTTGCAAAGTCGTTGTCGGTAGGAATAGTGCGCATGGTAGTCAAACTATTACCTAGAAGCTCGGGGGTATTTCTGCAAAGCCACCGTCGCGCGCGGGCTCCTCGTCTTAGGCTGTTGCTGAGCCGGCCTGCTGCGCGCCCGCGCCCCGCGTTGGGCCAAGCCGGGCTGCTAGGCCGAATGGCTGGCCACCGGCCCTTTTTCTTTTTCTAAGGCGTTTCTAATTTAGTTTCTAAGACTAGCTTTCAAATTCGATATAAATTGGTATAGTTAACCAAAATTTATGAAACTAATTTTGTTCAGTTTCTAAAATCATGATCTATCTGCTAGTATATTTTGTTCATGTAGTTTCATAGTATTTTCAAGAGTGATCTAATTAATTTGAGGTGCTTAATATTGTTAAAATATAAATTTGCAGAAATTGTTGTGATAAATTGGTAATGGTGTTGGCTTTACAAATTTTATAGTAAATTCCTCACATTATTAGGTGCCCTCTGTAATTTTTGTAGCTCCATAATAATTAGTTTGCTAAAGTAATTAAATGAGTCCTAGTTCAAATATATATATATATATATATATATATATATATATATATATCAATAAAATGTCAAAACATCTTGGATTTAGAGCTAAAATATTTTCCGGGGAACGACGCCTAGCCTAGCATGTTATTTATTAGAACAATCTTGTTAGCTTGCAAGGCGTAATCGTATTCTTAGAGTTACGGTTGCCGTTGATTAATTACGTCTCTGTGTTGCATCCACGTATATCATAATAGGAACACCGATGGATCACGGAGTCATCTGGGGTAGCAGAAAAGATGGTGCCTTGATGATCGTGTCACCACGATGGAGTGCTAACCCTTTGTTATATCTTACCCAGGCACGCCCCGGTGTATAACCCCTATTTTTCTACACTTTATTTTATGCTTGTGCATTAAGTTTTAAGGAGTTGAATGAAAACCACTTGTGTATATATATCCTTACCCTATGAGTCCTACTAGTATGTCAGGATCGTATAGATTGCTATGCTAAAGAATTCCGGTAGAAGTCGAGTGGTTACCTGTCACTCGCGAGAGATAGAAAAAATATTATTGTTGTTATCATATTACTATCCCATAAAATATATATGGAGGATAATTGGAGACCGGACGGAATGGTACTTTGGATCTGGACTTGGTTAGGCATTCGAGCGAGGCTGGGATTGCGTTTGTTCTACGTGTGTCGATTGAGGACTATCCGTTGCTGTGGATGATATTCAGGTCACAGACTTATTATCCTGAGTACATATTTACTTATGGGAGCGAGAAGACTCGTTACGCTCTTATCGTGGGTTCCGGCTCTTTTTAGACCGACTGATTGGAGGCGGGGAAAGGTGGAGGTCTAAGCACCACACTGAGATGGGGTCTCAAGTGTTGAGGCTTGGAGTCCAAGTTTGGACGGGGACCTAGACCCTTTGACAAGAGTGGGACGAGTTGGTTCCGTTTGAGCCTGGTGTACAACCGGGGCGTGTGTTTCAGGGTACCCAGCTGGGATACATTGATTCACTAATCGCCGTTTCTACCGACTTGGCTATGGTCTAGCACTGTAATAAGAACTGTAATATGAAAGATGGTAAAATTATTCTGGGTGCTTACCACATGCTTAAAAGTAGCATAGGTGCTTACGCCATCTGGTGGAGGATCCCAGAACTGGATAGGAGCAGCTGATCGGCTGGGTGTAGGCGGCGCAGGGCTCCAGCACGCTGACTTCCCATTATCATCAGGTTTATCCCGTTGCCGGATCTGGAATAGTACATCACGATAGTTTAGAAGAAAAGAAATTGAATCAGCGATACTTACTGGGCCTGAGTCATGCGTCACGTTGTTGTGTACCGACCAAGCACGCCATAAAATGAGGATAACCAAATCCCCCTTGTTCCCGTGTACGTTTATCAAGAAGCAATAGGAACCAGTCTGGTCCCGATTTCCTGAAAACCTCATCATCTGGGATCGGCCAATGCTCCCGCGTAGCGCAACGGAGGTTCCTCGCTTGTGGGCAGTCCACCGTAGCGTGGTAGCTGTCTTCCTGGTCACAGCCACAAAGCAAACAGCGTGCATCAGGTTCCAGCTTCCTCACAAATTTATTCTTCTGCGTTGGTAGAATATCCCTTCCTAATTTCCATGCGAAAATTCGAACTTTTGGCGGCACTGCAGCATTCCATAACCTGTTCCAGAGTTTCCGCTCCCCATCAGGCGCAGAGCTAGACGCCGTCGCCCTTGGGGTTTCCTGCGTACAGTGAAAATGCCTGATTTTTTGGGAAACCAGGCCAAGATATCCTCCGTCCTTCTCTCTGGAAGTTTAATGTGTGCAATAGCCTCTGCATCCGCCGGGTGAAAAACCGCCGATATCTTACCATAATCACAACCTCGTTGCTCACTGTCCATAAGCTGCGACACCCAGTGTAAACGACACCTCCCTCTCCTTGATGTAGTTCGGCAATTAAAACCCCTAGGTATCCAAGGATCACGCCATATGCGAACACTAGTGCCATTACCAATCCTCCAGATTAAACCTTGTTTCAGCAACTCTAGACCATGCAGGATAGCTTGCCAAGTTAGTGAGGCATTTGCCGGAGTCACCGTGTCAATGAGGGAGCCCCTCGGGAAATATTTTGCTTTCAAAATCCGAGCACAAAGACTATCAGATCTGTCCAAAATCCTCCATGCTTGCCTGGCCAAGAGAGCTTGATTGAAAAGACGTAAGTCCCTGAAGCCTAAACCACCATGGCCCTTGCTTAGAGTCAAGTCTTTCCACGCAATCCAGGCTGTTCTTCTCTTACCTTTCTCTGAACCCCACCAGAAATCCCGTATAACTGAAGTCATACTGTCACAAAGAAGCAAAGGCACCTTGAAGACACTCATAATATAAGTAGGAAGCGCTTGGGCAACAGCCTTGATCAATACTTCTTTTGCAGCAGCAGACATGTGCTTCTCAGTAAGTCGTTCATTCGCATGCTCATCCTGTCCTTCAGGGACTGAAAGTGCTCGCCCTTCATCCTCCCCGACGGAGTCGGTAAGCCAAGATACTTGGCTTCCAAAGACGTTGACTGGGACATCCAAAATATTCTGCACTTGCATTTGTACCTCTGTCCGCTCTTCTCCCTTAAACATGATTGAGCATTTGGAGCTATTAATTAACTGACCCGTGCATCTTTCATAATTACCAATGATATCTTTTACTTGCTGTGCCTGATTAACATCCCCTTTAAAAACAGCAATGTATCATCCGCGAAAAGGAGATGCGAGACGCCCGGCGCACCCCTACAAATCCTCAATTCTTGAAGCATATTCAGCTGTACTCGCCTGTTTATTAACTTGGACAGACCGTCAGCAATGAAAAGAAATAAATAAGGAGATAAAGGATCACCTTGGCGTAGCCCACGTGATGGAGTAAACGGTGCTGATAAGGCACCGTTGAAGCGAACTTGATAGCGCACCGACGACCCACACGTCATCACTCGGTGCACCCATGAACGTTGAAAGCCCAGCTTCAACAAGACACTGTTTAAAAAACCCCAATCCACACGGTCATAGGCCTTCGATAGATCCACTTTATAAGCACAAAATTGACTGCGAGCATCATTGTCCGTGTTTATTGCATGGAGGCATTCGAATGCGATCAGCGCATTGTCCGTGATCATTCTCCCAGGGATGGAAGCGCTTTGATTAGGAGAAATTATATCCTGTAACAAAGGACGCAATCTGTTGACAATGCATTTAGATACGACTTTATATATCACATTGCATAAACTTATCGTCCGGAAATCTTTCATTGTTTCTGGGGCAGAAATTTTTGGAATAAGCACAATACACGTATCATTCACCCCTGTAGTCATCAAGATGTTTATTATTCTGGCCCGTTCGGCTTGCTGAATTATGGCTGAAACTGGAAACACTATTCTGGTTGAATTCTTGTGAGAGAAAAACACTGTTCCGACTGGAAAAAAAAAAAACAAGCTGAATAGTGCCGTTTTCCGAGTAAGCCGAACGGGGCCATATGTCTCAAAGAGGTTCGTGGTATTTACTAGTCAATCCTTGAGCAGAAGCCAATCAAAGAATTTGTGTTAGCCTAGATTACTGGTACTTTACATGATAAATAATCCCTCGCTAACTTTTATTTGAAATTAGAATTATCCTCAAATGAAGTCACAAAACTCCATATTTAAAGTACGCAACAGAAGTTCAAAGTTTATGGTATATATTTAGGAGTATAAATAATAATGTACTTTGCATCAGGAGAAAAAAGTCTGTCAATATTATATTTTAATTTGATATAGGCTTAATAGGACATTGTCAAATTATTATCAACATTAACTTCATATTATGAATATCATGGTCATCATAAAATAAATTATTCCTTTTAAATTTTATAAATCTTGTTTTGCCTGAACAAAATTTGATAGTTTCTTAACTGATCTCACGCTATTTGTATCCCGTATATGTTTCAGATTCACGATCTAATGATACGAAGTCTGATCGTAAGACGTATGGGCTTTTTTACACGTTTGCTGGTCTAACAAATTTGTAGAAAAAAAACTATATAGGTTTGCTAGTCCATCTCGAGCCCAAACCGTCCCCCACCTCCCTCGTTTCGTCTCCCTCGCGTTAATCTCTTTCGTTCGCCGCCGCCTGGCTCGCTCCGCCGACAGTACCTCAGTCCAGATCGATCCTCCCTCTTCCTTCCTAGATCGATCCTCCTCCTTCCCAGATCGGGTCGTAGTTGAGCGGAAGCCGCCGCCGCTGCATCCAATCACCTTCACACCGCGTGCGCTCGCTCCCTTCCTCCCTCCTCCTCTGTCTGCGACGACTAGGTGGGCTACCGCCGCCGCAGCCTCCCTACGCCAGGTGCCGAGGCCTTCGCCTATCTCTTCTCCGGCGAAGCGCGCCCACCAGGTATTCCCACTCCTCTTGTCTGCTGTGAGAAACCGAGTTCTCAATTTTTTTTTTCTGAAATCGAGTTCTCAAACTCTATTTGGCTATTTGATGCCTACCAACTTCTAACTTTTTTGCAAAAATTATTGGGTGTACATGTGTACACCCATGTCCCTTTAGTAGATCCGCCCCTGGTGAATGTGCTGGTGACCTTATCTCCTGACTAGTATATATATGTTTATTTTTCGAACCTAATAGTTGAATTAAAGACTTATTATGTTATTTAGTGCTTCTCTTACAAATTGCGGGGCAAATTTTACAATTATTTGCCAAATTGCTAAATAGATTTTATTGGATTGCGTGTGTCGTTCTGTTGTCATCTTTGTAAATCCTAGATAGCATCAGACAATCCAATTTTCTTGTCATGATAGCAAAAACAATTTTCTAGTCCTACGACGGATTTCTGAAAAGCTCTATGTTTTTGACCAAAAGTTTGGCGTCCAAGTTGAAAGTTTATGATATTTTAAATAAATACTCACTAGTTGGACCGAAACAATTAGTCACAGCTAATAGTTAGCTAGCTAATATTATCTATATGAGCTACTACCTCCATCCTAAAAAGGACGCAATTCCAGAACAATGCTATGTTAAAATATGTAAGTTTAACCAAATTTATATAGAGATACTAATACTAATAGTTATCGTACTAAATAGGTAAAACATTAGATTCGTCATGAAACATATTTTCATAGTATATTTAATTGATATCATAAACATTAATATTTTTCTCTATATATTTGGTCAAACTTTAGGTACTTTAACCGAGAATGCACCTAGAATTATATTTTTTGGGGACGTAGTGAGTATTAGCTAGCTAACCATTAGCAACTAATGGATCCAAATATGGCCTAAAGATCTCAAGAATATTTTTTCACTAGCATGTAGCACAATTACTTACTTTTTTCTTTGGTGTGACTTCTGTTGTACATATATAGAATGTTTTTCACTATATGCATGTGTACATCATCAATAACAGTTATACATACAAGGAGAACTTAGTATTACGTTGTCCTACAATATTATATTATGGCGTTACATGTGGAAATTGTTTTCATTTTTTTTTTAATCACGATACCTTAAAGAAATTTATGGGCAAACTGCTGTAACTGTCATATATCCAGGATGCCTCGAAGAAGGCCTCGAAGAAGGCTTCGAAGAAGGATCAGGAGGGAGGAAGCCCCACCTAATTACATTTTTCAGCTCCAGTATCTTGCCAACATCATGGCATGTTGCTACCTTCAAAGGCAGTACAGAAAAGGAGGATACGGGGAAGACCTTGGTTTTCTTTTCATAGGATTTGGAGCAGCTCTTCTTGGAGCTTTTGGTATTTCAGGATGCATCGGAAGCTTATATTTAGATATAGAAGATTGGTACATGGCAAGGCGGCCCCCCCATAGAAGAATATGATATGGTTATTTACTCTGTTTTAAAAACTAGTGGAAATGCACGTGCTGCACCCAGGTGACTATAAAAATACTTTGTAACCTACCATCTTAGATTTAAAGATTTTCCAATTATTTTTAGTAAAATTATAGTCCCAATCCTATGTTGTAATAAAAGGAAATATATTTTTTTAACCAAATAAACAATTTAGGTATCCTTGAAATACGCATTGGATATTGCACCAGGCCACTTGATTACCCATCGTATAGTATTTTTCCTACAACTAAAAAGAACAAAGCGTGGACATATTTTGGTGCGACATTCCAACGTGGGTCCATCGTCCTGCCTGCTGTGTTCCCGCAGCCTCGCTCCGATGCGTGGCCGTCCCTTGCGATATTTAAAAGGAAAGAGCTCTACCTACAGCTTGCGACCCCGCGCTATCTCCCGCATCGCGCAAACAAGGAAAGCCCCAGCTCACGCCTCCTTCGTGCGGTACCACGGCGATTGTGGCACCCGACATCCTCGGTTAGAAAAAGGAAAGCCAGCTATCTCCGCTCCAATCCAGTCCAATCGGTCGGCCATGCCCTCGCTCCTACGTTGCCCTCGCCCAGTCGGTCGCCCCCGCCCTCGCTCCTCGCGCGCGGGAACCGCCGGGCTCGATCGCACCCGCGCCGTCGCACCAGCGACGAGACGAAGCCGTCAACGTCGCCCTCGCCGTCACGAGACGAGGCCGCCCTCGCAAGTCGCACCTGTGATCCAGGTGAGTCTTGTGCCCGTTTGCCAACCCCTCACCCTCTGTCTCCTTCCCCGGTTCCTCCTACGCTGGTTGTGAAGCCGCAGCCCAGCCTCGATCGTGCACTCGCAGCAAGGCTTCGGCGGCCGCATCCAAATCCCCCTCCCTCTGGCAGTCAGTCGAGCATTTTTTTAATTAAACAATGTGTCAAAACTCAATTTTGTTATTGTTTTGATGATAACACATAGGAAAATTGAAATTGCAATGCACTAGCAATCCTCTTTCTGAAACACCATGAAACTGTATCAGGTTAGCACGATTGCTCCATATCTAGGACAGATTTTAGTTAGTTAGTTAATTACATACCGTGTAGGGAGAACCAAAGAAGTCAATTTAAGGAATTTGCTATGGTTGACCAGCCTGAGTTGTTACAAGCTGTAAATGTAATGTATGAACTCCAAATCATGCTTTGATAAGGTGGACCGTGTTAATAGATTCCTGCTAGAAATAGTCGCCTACCACACATAAAAAATGCACAAGGTTGCCACTCCACAGTTAATTTATCCTAGAGCCTATGTGTAATCACAATCAACAATTTGCTGCCAAAACAAAGAAAGAAGAAAAATATATTGCCTCCTGAAAAAGGATACTTAGTTTTTGTTTTTGGTTGCCAAAGTGTTGGACCTGAAAAGAATTGTTTTGTCATTCATACTATTGTGAGCTAATTTAGGTGCAGCTTGTATCCTTAGCATATTTCATAAAGATAAGAGTTTAGATAATTGTGACATAAACACATGGTTGGTGCTAAGAGAGTGGAAGGTATAAGAAAATTGCATTGTAGGTCAAAGAAGATCTTGATTAAACACCATGGGACGCAAAAAAACACATTAGAGTTTACCATTAAGGATTTTAGTCAAAGCTAAAAAGAACCTGAGGCATTGCCTATATTTCATTACAAAATGAGGCACTGACAGTCTTTCATGATGATTGTATTTGCACCATTAATGGCTTGCTACTCCATTTTCATCCCAAAAAATCTATGTATAGTCAATAACATTGACAACTTCACTGGCATGAATTAGTGCAAATTCATTGTCGACCAACTATAGCATTTTGCAAACAATGGGAAGGAACCAGGTTGCAGCAAAAAGACAGTATATGGCTGCCCTGCTTTGCTTGTGGTGAGCATCTTGTGTAGTAACTATGTATTTTTCTGCTGCAGTAAAGATAATGTGCATCCACAGCTTGGTTCAGTGATGCTTTGTGCAGCTTTTAGAGAAGATATCTGTTTCAGTATGTAATCTTTCCTGCACCGCATATCCCCTTTCTAGGTTCGTAATTACGAAGTTCTCATCATTGATTTTTTTTATAATAAGATCAGGACCCCTACTTTCTTGCTATTGATTGAGTCTGGCAATGATTCTAAAGGAATGGTCAGCAAGGATTTAGAAGAGGAGATGTCCATCAGAGTGAAAGAAGTTTGACAGAGTCCCTCCGTGTTCGGTCAGTAATGTATTTTCTCTCGGAATGTCATTCTGCTACTGTAATTTTCATCTTTTGAGAACAATACCGTTCAGCGTTGAGGTCATCGAGTTTTCTTCACTTTCAGTTTTCAAGGCTGCTGCGAGATGACTAATCGGCTTGCCTGTGGATTGGCTCTTTGACAGGAGCGTTTCTGAATGAATTTGGGCATTCGTTCTTGGTGCAATAAGTGCAGATTCAGAAATGTTTATTTTATCTTTTATTCGATGTGTAGGAATCACGACTTCATGACTATGATTGTGTCCTTAGTGTTTTGCAATATAATTATGATTTTCATTTGATGCAATTGTGGGTCTGCAGGTACTGGATCGTTACTATTTACTGGTCACTTCTCATATCCCTGGTCACGGTAAGTCTCATTTTTGTTCTAAAAGAAGGTGAATTCCTTAGTGTATTACACTGAAATTCAAAAGATACTAGATATTTAAAAGCCTACTGTGAACGCCTTTTAGTTGCTTAACAAAAAATATTATAGTACGCCATTTGCGTTGTACGTCATTTGCTTATTATATATTGTTAATAATTCTTCTGACCTACCTTCATTGTGGACGTCTGGTGAAAGATGCAGATGCAAGTGCTTAACTCCCGCCTCCATTAAGCTTTACGTAGTAGTGTTAAGAGAGCCAATTTGGCTCACAAAGAGAGACAAGAAAATCTAGCAAGCAAAACAAACAACTATATGTATGTCTTCATATAAGCTCGCATGCATCCTCGAAGACCAACCTCAAAAAAAAAAAAAAAAAAAGAGCCGATACTCCATGGAAAGGTAGCAAGCCGTCACGACGACAGTAACTGAAACTAAGTAAGGACAGTCTACGAAATCATTTATAGAAACTACGAAATCATTTATAGAAACTATCTCACGTCACATAGTGCAGATTTATTCGCCTTATAAATGTTTAACACGTTCAGCTGGTACGGTCTCGAATTGTTTCAACTTATTCTCTCTAACAAAACACTATTCAATCGTCAAAATCAGCCGAGCTACTGTTGCCTCTCTTTTTTTCTTTTTTTTTTCTTTTTTCGTCGTCTTCCCCTAGGCACCAGGAGTGAGCGCGTGCTCACGATGGAGCAGCCTGCACGGACGATGAACCTAGAGGAGCCTCAGCCGGCCTCCACTTTGCCATGGAGGGCTGCGTGCTCGTGCCCTGTAGTATACCCCGGCCTTGGCCTGAGAGCAGCGTCGAGCGCGGCGGCCAGTAGGCAAGAGCGCAGCACGGGCGAGCTCACGCGACAGCCGGCGGGCCAGCGCGACGGCACTTGTGAGCGAGCGCAGCAGCCTGCGGGCCAGCGCAGCAGCCGGCAAGCAAGCAGGGCGGACGAGAGCAACGGCCCACGCGAGCGCGGCCAGCGCAAGCGAGCAGGGTGAACGAGCGCGGCGGCGCACGCAAGCGAGCGCGGCAGCCGGCAAACGAGCAGTGCGCGAACGAGCGCGGCGGCGCACGCGAGCGAGCACGGCAGCTGGCAAGCGAGCAGTGCGAACGAGCGCGGCGGCGCACGCGAGCGAGCACGGCGGCCGGCAAGTGAGCAGGGCGGACGAGCGTGGCGGCCGGCAAACGAGCAGTGCAGACGAGCACGGCGGCGCAGGCAATCGGATGCGGCTCCAGCACATAGAAACCGGCGGTTTCTTTCCGACGCTCAATTTGTAGTTTCTCCGTGCCTCGAGTCGAGGGAAGACTCCGTTTCGAACGATTTCTTCTATTTTTCTTCTCTTTCCTCGTTAATTACACTACCATGTCAGCATTTTGCTTAGCTGACATTTAATACCTTATTAGAACTGCCCTAATGTTATCACTGTGTATATATAAATAGATAGATATGATTTAAGAGTTTTTTCGACCTACGTGAGAAAGTCTTTTTCTTAGCAAAATGCCATGAGAGTAAAGTTAATAATACAACCGGTTGTTGGCTGTATGGTTTCTTTGCAACTCTCAACCCATCCATATAACAGTTAGCTCTTTGCTATTAATATATGGTCCACTTGTCTATCTCATAAAATTTTTTGATTTTTGTGTCTAAGCCAACTGTAAGCTTACAACCCGCTTCTGCTCTCTCTCCTCTTCTCTCATCTCCACTTTAACATTTAGCCAGCTTACAGCCTACTATTATACTTGCTCTGAGCTATCTTGCCTACCATAGATCGAGGTTTTTTTAAGGTACTGAAACTCAGCAATAACTTAAGCAAGAGAGTTTGGACCTGCGTATGGCAGCATCCTAATTTATCTAAGGTATCCAGATAAAAAAAACACTCCATATATAACAACACCACAATATCATACCGTAGACAACGTGTGATACTAGTTATGTTTGCGAGAACAATTGGTCCATATTTAAGGTTACATGTTATAGGTTTATGAAAAAAAAATTGTTCCAGCTTAAAAATAAAAAAGGTTGTAGGTCACAAGAAAAGGTGTTCTAACTTCACGAGAAAAATATTCCAGCTTCATGAAAATTATTTCAGGTTCTAAGAGAAAAATGTTTCAAGCTTCACAAGAAAAAAAGTTTCACCTTAATAGAACAAAAAAAATATTGCGTGTGCTCATCATTGGTGTTCCAATAATCATTATTATGATTCCATTAGTTTAAAACCAAATATTCCACTAGCCATTTGCAGTGTTCCAAGAAAAAGTAAATACAAATGAGGAAGAATAATAAACAAAAACTTAAAAAGAGAGAGAGAAAGAAATATGCAATAAACAAAGTGAAAAGGGTACGGTACAACATGCAGCTGGCTGGTTCATTCAAAAGTGCATGCAGACCTGGAAGCGTGCAACAGACCGTGTGCGCACACACACATGACATGGCATGGCACACATGTACACTATCCGTTCTCCGATTGAAAAGCGCACGTAACGTTGCATATACATACGTGGTTCCTGCTGCTGCTGCTGCTGAACCTGAACACCATCATCGTCCGCAGCAGCCAGTGGCTGTGAACATGTGGTTGCTAGTGGTTTAGGGGGCGGCAACAGCAGCAACGCTACCGCCGAGGCCGAGCCGTCTACGCCGCCGTCTCTGTCCCTGAGCCTTGGCCTGCCGCTGGCAGCAGCAGAACCAGGGAGCAGCGGCTGACGAGGAAAGCGGTAAGCCCGCAACAGCCAGCAGGGCCACGGCCCACGGCCCGCGTCATCGCCGCTAACGCTACTGCAGGAAGGAACGCTACTACAGGAAGGCGAAGGAAACGCGCAGCTGTTGGCAGTGGTGCGCCAGATGGTCAGAGAGGAGGTGCAACGCCAGACGGGACAGCTCGCCTACTCGCTGCTCATGGCCGCTGCAGCAGCCAGAGCCAAGGGACACCACCGTTGATCTGTGATCCCCCCTGCCCCCTGGTTGTGCATGTTACTGCTGTGTTGCTGCCTGCTTGCATTTTCTCCTCTGCCAAGTGTATTTTGTTTTCCTTCCGTACTTGCTGTACTCCCTTCCCTTCGATACTTGTTTCGTTTATGCGACTGCAGTTGGGATCCTTTGGCTGCTACTCCATGATCATGCTGGCCTCTCCCGAGTTCAAAGTATATACAGGTCGGTACAGCTTATTTAACACCAAAGAGATCACATCACCTCAAACAAATAGGCAAATAGCGTTTAGTTGAAGCATAAGCATCAACTGTAGCAAACAAATTTCAACCTAACAGCCGCTGCTGCAGATTGCGTCCCTATATGTACCACAGGACAAAAGCTTGTACCAAACGGCAAAAGTCCACCACTATCGCATGACATTTTTCACTTCACAACACCAATTTATTATTATTCAATAGCAATCGAGTCATCGCAAAACAAAACAAAACAAAACAAAAGTAGCCACGGCACACAGTAAATAATGGTGCAGCAAATAAGCAACTCAAAGCATACCAACAATATACTCCTAAGCAAAGGAAGGTTTTCACTCCACCACGGTCACCAGCTCAAACTCAATTAAGGACAGGTTGTTGTCCTCCTTGACTGTGAACTCAGCTGAGCTTTCAGCAGCTTTCACAATTCCCCACTTGTCCACTGCAAGCCGCATTGAACCCTTGAACATGTCAATCTTTGCATTCCTCAGTTCAACAGTTGTTCCAGGCTTCATTAAATCCACTGCACAAAAAAGAAAGATTTATTGTTTTGATAGGTTTACTCTGATGTTGCAACCACATCACAACTATCAACGGCCTTCGTGACAAAACCATGCGTGCCACATGCAGCAATTTTTCGTTATTTTATTTTTGGGAAAACATTTTCCTGTAGTTTGCCAAGCCAATAAAAAACACCATCTTCAGCCATCATTTCTACATTTACTTTTCAATATGCAACACATCGCACAGAAGCACAAGGAACCAAACTCAAACTTAAGAAAACTGAGTGCTTCAGTAAAGAGTGAATCGTGTACATGAGACTTGTCCCCTGATGCAAAATCACATTATATTAGGCAAGCACAGTTATATCATGTACGTATGTCAAGACTGAAGATGATCACCAACGGTATAAACTAAATAGTAGCTAAGGAGATTCCAACTAGTGATATTTATAATTGGATGAGGAACGACGAACCGCTAAAAAAATTTGTATGCATGCCTAGAGACTGGAGTGATAATGGTAATGATAAAGAACATGACATCTATCTTAGCATTTCACTAAAAACAAAGGTACGAGTATGTAGGATTCTGACAATATGTAAATTCTGGCCAAGGAACCAGTAAGTTTGAGCAGATTAGAAGCAAGGTCGGACTGATAAGGTTACTGCTATCAGCATAGGAAAATGGAACAGAACATGCAACAGATGATGAATTCAACTTACATTAGTGCTGTTGATCTGTACCAGCAAACAAAGCTTATGAACTTTGGAAGCTAACTTAGCAAAATCTGACCAAAAGCATGGAAAGTTGAGATTGTACACAACGCAACAACATCAGACAGAACAGGAGACACTGAGATGAACCACAACAAGACTAGAAAGATTAGTACTGGTCGCACTTGCAAACAGTAATATGTTGTTAAATTGACTGGATTAGTACTAGCCGCATACTCAAACAGTAATATGTTGTAAAATTGACGGTGTAAGGTATTGCCAGGGGATGTGGAAAGAATTGGGAGAACCTTGATCGTTTCTTGCAGTGAAGACAATGATGCCGGTTTCATCGCCAACCAAGCACTCGGCAATCCTCATCTGCCTTCCCTGGGGCCCTCCCTCGCGGCCTCTCTGGACGACCATCTTGGAGTCAACAACCTTGACGATGAGGTTGTGGCCGTGGGTTCCAGGGCGCAACTGATCAACCTTGGTGAAGGTTGGCTGCCTGCGAGCGCCAGAGTCTGCCGCCATTGTTCCCGTTGCTCTTTCTTCCTCCTATCACTCTCCTCCTCTTGGTTAGCTAACCCTAAAAGATAACATGAATATGAATGGGAAAAAAATCAACAACCTTAGTTAAGTGTCTGATGCATCTGGACGGATCAGGGGCGGATCCAGTAAAGGGACACGGGTGTACACATGTACACCCAATAATTTTTGCAAAAACTTCAATGTTAGGAGGCTTGTCAAATAGCTAAATAGCTTTAGGTTAGGGTTCTGGTGCTCAGCTTGAAGGGAGAGAAGGGGTGGGAGTACCTGGTGGGTTCTCGTCGCCGGCGAAGAGACCAACTAAAGCCTCAGCACCTGGCTTAGGGCGGCGGCGGGCGGTCGAGAGCGAGAGGGGGCGAGAGAGATGCAGCGGACGGAAGGGGAATGCACGTTATGCAGCGACGGCGGAAAAAAAAAAGAGCGCACCCGCATGGGCCTTCTTCTGGGCCGTTTTTTTCACAATTTCTTTCGATATTTCTTAAGGGAGAAGGCCCGTGCGGGTCGGCTCCTATTGCCGCCGCTGGTCTCTCCGCGTTCTCTCTCTGCGCCGACTGGACTACCTTCTGCAGTGCTGCTTCCGCCGCCGCCCTACACCAGGTTCCCAGATCTTCGTCCGGCCCTTCTCCGGCAAGGCGGCAACGAGCAGCCACCAGGTATGCCCGCCCCTTCTCCTCCCTTCTTGTTGTGCGAAACGGAGCACCCAAAGGCTAACCTAAGCTATTTGGCTATTTGTAATGGGATCTGTTCTAATTGCAAGTGTATACCTGTACTATGCCTTCAAAAAAATGATCACCCATGTCCTTTATTGGGTCCGCCCCTGCACCCATGTCGTATACTTGATCTGTTCCTGCTTGAGAGGAACCGTTCACACTTGTTCATTACCATGAGATGATTGATTATTAAATTTCCTGGCTTCTTGAGATACACTTTATTATACTTGTAGTTGCAGCATTGTTCCTCAGTACATTTCAGAAGGCAATATGCTTTGCTTTCTACCAAACTCTCAATTTTGCTTGAATATATCTCGATGTGCTTGTGACTTGTTCAATTAACCATTTGGGGGGCAAATAACATGTTGGATGAACTTGTATGAAATGTTACTCTGCAATTTTTTTACGTGGTGATCAGAGTTAGCTCCATTGGCCGCTTGGTGAATGGTGATAGCCATGCTGTTGCAATTCTTTGTGCGATCAAGTTGGCTTGTCTTTACTTCACGGTGTTAACCTTTTAAGGCTAATGATGGCCGACATATTTCTTCTGTTCTTTAGTCTTTCCTAATTGCAACAACCCAACTCTATCTGTCAATATATTATCTTTCATCGTATGTTCATTTACGCTCTCCCATTAAAAAAACGAAGAACAGTCTTCTGTTGTAGCTTTATTACCAGTCACCTCTATATCAACTAAAGCCATGTACTTTGTTACTTACTTTTATGCATATATGGATCGTCAGTTCGTCACTTGTCTACCATGAGCCTGATACTTCATTTTAGAAGAAGAAAAAAAAGGATCATTTCTGTATTTATTGTCTTTCTGTTTTTCATAGTAGAAAGGTTTTAATGGAGCCCATTAAGTATTGTGGCTGCATAACATGTGCTAAGTAGCCCTATGGGCACAGTCCAGGAAATCTGTGTGACATGGTGTGGCTGAGCATCATACTTTACATTAACTGATATGCTACCCTCTATGCACTGAACCTTTTACTATAAGTATTCACTGTATCTGTATATATGTTCTCTTCCCTGTGATTCTGCTACCCTATTTGTGGTGAATATTATGCTCAAGCATCATAAAGTTATTACCCATGTCACAGCAAGGTTAATTTTCTAATTGCCTCAGATTTTGTTTACTGATGTCTGTGTTACATGATGGTTACATGACAGTGCTAATTTTTACCTTCTCCAGGTGTCAGGGTATTTGTAAACAGTTACAAAAGTTCTGCTTTACTGTAGAGTCATGGCTGCAAAGATACGCGTAGTGATGAAGTCTTTTATGAGCCAAAGCAACCAGATCTCAGGGCTTATGCCATTCACAAAGAAGATTGGACTACCTGAATCACGAGCCTTGTATACCGTGTTGCGATCACCTCATATTGATAAGAAATCCAGGGAACAATTCTCGATGCATGTCAAGAAACAGTTTGTGGAACAGACAGCCAAACCACACGAACTTCACAAGAAGTTCTTCTGGTTAAAACGCCTGCGTATACCTGGGGCTCAGTTTGAAATCCAAATTTCTTTCAAGACGCGTCTGGATATGGCGAGACTAAGGTCCCAAGCTCCTTGATGACTCCCAGATCTTTCTTATCGTCCCGAAAGTTTGAAGTGCTGAGACTGGTACTCAGAACTTGTATCCATCAACATTTCATATGAAGACATGCTTATTTTGATGACTTTCGAAAAATGTAGCTGCCAATTATTCATTACCTTCAGAGATAAAAAATCATGAAAATGCAGCATGATATGGCTTGATTCACAAAACTTTGTGTTGTACTGTTTCCAATGCAGTTTTAGCAGTCATCATTGATCCAATCCCTTTTTAATTCATATGATAATGTTTTATTTTGATCTGTTCCATTTGTAGACAAATACTTGGACATTCCCCTTACAATTAGCCAAAGAAAAAGTCATGTATCCACCAAGAAGCTGCTTGTATCTTCATCTTCTTGAATTCCATGCCATGACAGCAGACATATTTGGTGGCAATGAATACTTATATCTGGTATTATTAAGGAAAATAATAGTCGGTACACAAAGGATGACTTGAAACAAAACGTTCAGAGTCCTAAAAAACTAGCCAAGGCTTTTCTGGTATTATTAAGGAAAACAATAGTCGGTACCCAAGGCTTTTCTGGTTGTCTCCTTTGATCGTTCGCTGTCCGTTGGAGCTTGAATATTATATTAAGAAGGCAGTAAGGAAAATGAACAGCTTGAATATATTGTACTAAGAATACTGACTGCCGCCAAAGCAGAGGGTTAGAAGTTAGATAACCAGACCTTACCGCAGAACAAACTGGAAGAAAAGGGCAAAGTTGTCATCAATGTCAAAGTCGTCGCATTTAAAATCTAGCCGACTATTTCCTATAATTGACACATCTGATATCGAAATTCTATGTTAACCAAGAAATTCAGCGGAACCTAGTCTCACTAGCTCTTCGTCGGCACCAAAACAGAAACCATCGAGGCAGAGAGGCTAGACAAACCTTAATCCAAAGCACCACTGTCACCATCACCTCTCTAATGCCGCAAGGGAACCAAACCGACAACTCTTTTCATCTCTTTTATTTAGCAAGATAATAAAAACAAAAAAAAGAGTGTCTTTCGAAACGAGAAAATGGTCTGATCTTCGCATCAAGCATGATTTACAACCTACCCGAGAGTGGTCGAGCTTGAGCAAAATCTCAAGGCGAGCATCGATGAATTAGAAGAGCCACTGACGATGAATGGGCTCATGGGATGAAGCCATTGTTCGGCTTCTTTTGTGAAAGAGGGCCTTACTGGCTTACACCCAACACTCGTCACGCAAGAGTGCGAAAACTAGCCTCAAATCAATTGCGAAGATCAGAGCCCTCAAAATGCCACCCGTGCATCAACACAAAAGAGCGCACACAAGGCTTTCAGGTGAAAAAAAAAGTGTTCATAAATCAGGTCATTTGTCAATTTCGTAAGCAGATGACTCGGATGAACAAATCGTATGTCTGTATTTCAATAAATTATTGGTTGCAACAAAAATGCTACCAACCAGCTAGTACAGCATCAAGTGAACATCGAAGAATGATGGCATGCGGCCCCGAGTCACCGAAAAAGCTTGCACATGATCCCTGTGCAGGTGAAGTAGACCTCGTGCTCCAAATGGTAATTTGGAGAGTTCAACAAAATTCTGCTGTCCATTCATACTCAACCGAAAGCGATTCAGTTTGTTCATTTGGAGCTGTGAACCTTACGTGCAAATGTCGCAGCAACAACAAGCGGGAAAGCGATGCTTGCATCGCAGTGCACCTGCATTTCCAAATTTTCAAACAATAGATTAGATTGTTGACTGTCTAATACGTATATGCTGATTTCTAATTGATATCTTCTATTGCAGAAAAGGCACAATTAAACAATCAGATAATAATTCATAATCCATTACAATTATTAAAGAAAGTAAGATGGTGCATGTTTCAAGCCCAAAATGCAACGTTCTGAATTCTGTCAGTGCAAAAGTTGTCCACAGTGACAGAAGGAAGTTAAGATGTTTTAGAAATTAAGAAACATCTTTAAATATACTTTTCGATTATTTTGATACCTCATTGCAAGACAAATCAACAGCAAGGTGCAGCATGATGTTTACAAAAGTAAGCTTAACTAGAGTTATGTGAAACATAAGAAACAGCATCTGAAGCTTTGTGAAGAAACATATACCTTTACAGGTTTTGCTGAACCCTTGATCTTGCCCCATGAGACTGCTTCATCAGGGTGTGCTCCAGAATCGCTACCATCAAACTCTTGGGCCGTGTTAATATAGACAGCATAATCTGCACCATTACGGAACATATTGGCATTGCATATATGATGCTTTGGAAGGCCTCCACCAAGAACTATAATCCCTGTCTTCCTTGGTGTTGCATGGATGGCTTCCCCATTCATCAGTCGTATATCTGTAAAGATTTCAAGCTCAATGTTGCATAAGAAAGCAAAGGCAAGGACAGAACAGTGAATCATACCTTGTACAATGTCAATAATAAGGCCAGGATTACGAACTGCATGACAGAACAGCATGTCTCCAAGTGAACCATCAGTCAACGCTGGGCAGTATACAGGAATGTTATTCTGGTCAAGTACTGATGAGTTAGTACAGTGTGACTATTGTCTTGAGATGTAAATCAACAAAGTAGCTCGTGAAATTAAGAACTCCAGTATAAGAAAACCACAAACTTCGATGCAAAAGATATTCTACCTGGAACAGGGAAGGGTAAGCCATTTATTCTAACATTAAGAATAATAGCTACTTTATACTGCTTCCATCTACTAAGCTCTGAACAATTCTAAAAAAAAAGGTTTGAATATAGATATCAGGTATACAAACACACTGCATTAATCAACGAGATGGGAAGGTTCAAGTCAGGAAAAGCAACTATTTGGAGAAAATACAGGACAGTGAAAAAATAGATACCAAGGTAAAGCAACAATAACTTGCTCACATAACTCCACAGAACTTTTATTACTTTTCACATCCCCACCCCACCCCCCTAAAAAAACACCACACACAAATAAAAGAGGAACAAAAACTTCATATCTCATTGTTTACCAACAGAAATCAATCCATAATTCATGAATAGAATCAGAACACTCCCATTTCTGAAGTTCTTTTAAAACTTCCTAAGAATACACAGCTACATGTTACCTTGTATGCCCAATAAAGATAGGAGCTTTCATCGTTTATTTCTTTGCCAAGACGAGCTATCACCTTTGACGGAGTCCAAACATTCTGCAAAGAACAATAAATTGATCCATGACAAAGACATAAATATGGTTCACTTCTTGTTTCCAGAAAAAACAAGATCAATTACTGATACACCAGAGCTTGCAGGTGATCTATTACAAAACATTATTGATGTGGAAAATGCAGGCTGCTCCTGAGTTAAAACATCAAATATCCAGTAAGGTGTAACCTTCTCTGTATTGATATTCAGCAACTTCTGCAGAAACTAGTAGCTCATACTTTAAACATTTGGTTTGGCAAGATCTCACTTGTCTGGCAGTTCAAGTTCATATGCATATTGCTAGAAAGAGAAAAAAGAAGGTCATCACTCATCACTCTAAAGGCCAGAAAAAGTATAATGTCGACAAAAAAGAAGCTATTCAAGAAAGGTCAAGCAAATGCCAATACATTTTAACTTTTTTAGTATATTAAGTGTAACATGCTACACAAATAGTTTTAAAGAACTTTTGGATCCAGATCGTAGATCAATTCCATGTTAGGCTTTTCTTTCCTGCTTATTAGTGGCTCAGACAGTAGGAAAAATCTACGGCCCTCTATAAGAAAAAAATTACAGGTTGCAAAAAAAGCATATTCATATTACACTTCTAGTATCTAATAGCCATTGTATACGGCAAATGAAAGCCATGGTTAGCAGGTACCTGAGTTTCAGCCGGAAGAAATATTATATAGCTTTGACCCAGCAGGGATGCTTACCTCAGTAGATTGCTCCCGTAGCATCTGGTCAAAGAGTGGCATGATCCAGTTCTCAAACTTGCAATAGTTATCATTGGGCACCAACAGATTTCCTATCCGGTTCAGTCCTTTTGACCGCAGCAGTGCTCCAGGTAAAGAAAAATCACCTCTGTAAGTTGGTGCAAGGCATTTAATGAGATCCTCCTCTATACCCCCAGCACTTGTAACAATAACATCCACCTAAAGAGCATAATTTTTCATAGATAAAGTTAGTGACATTAGAACACTAGAGCTCAATGCATCTGGTAATGTTAGGAGCAGATATGTCAAGGCATGCTTCAAGCAGACCACTTTACAAAGTTGGAGAATTTGCACTTGTGAAACAGAAATTTGCACTTGTGAAACAGAGTTGGAGAATTTACCATGTGATGCTGAGCTAGAAAACGGATTATATCCCGGATGCCAGAAGACACGAGGTTTGAAGTGAAGCCCAGAAATATCTTGCACTTCACAGATTCTCTATATTTAGGGTCAAGTTCAGCTTCATCACAATCCTCAGTGGGCTTCTCATGCGACAACCTCCAATCTAACTTTAGTTCAGACAAGCATAGCAAATATCAGAACCTTGGAAACGATAGTAGCGAATTCGACAAAACTGAAAATGAATAAATATGCTGAGGCAATATTGTAAGAGCAAAGGTAATTTTGTGATGTAGGAAATGTTTACTTGACAGCAATATACAATAAAAGCAGAAACTTCCCTAGCAATTTTATGTCTCTTTGCTCGATTTAGGTGCAAACTTTAACCCGCATAGGAGCTGCCAACGCCTGAAGGTCTGTACTAGTATACTTGGGTCCTTTCACTGTTACCGCAAATTCAAATATACCTACGTCACTGAAGTTGTAACAGCTGGACATCTATCAGCTTGGCCGTGTTTACAACTTAGCCTCCAAGCATTCCAGAACAAAATCCAGGCGTCTAAACATTAATTTGCCGAGATTCAACAGAAAACACACTACAACAGACCTCGCATCGCACAAAATCACATGAACCTATCTTCTTCGCTAGGTTGCTACAGTTAACCCCAAGCGCAAACTCGCCCTCCGGCATCCGGACGAAACCAGCAGCGTAGCGGCGGACGTACCATCTGGTTGACGACGTCGATGGCGTCACCGAGGTTGGATGCCTGGAACCCCGTGCTTGCAAGCGAGGCGAGCAGCCCCTCGAGTCCGAGGCCCGGGTCGTTGAAGTCGGCGCCGGCAATCCTCGTGAACCGCAACTCGTCGAGCGACTCCGACGGCTTTAGCACGATGGAGCGCACGCCCTCAAGCGCATCCACGTCGCGGACCACGCCGCCGCCCCCCCTGCTGCCTCCCGCACCGGCCATCTCTGGAGTCTGGAGCCCCCAAACCGCCGCCGCAGCAGCCGTGAGACAGCAGCAGCCTCGCTTTCACTTCGTTTTCCGCTTCCGCACAAAAGCGGAAGAATCAGGTTCCGCGCAGGCCGCTCGGCTGCCTTTTCCTCTCTACTGCTACTTTAGTTGTGGGGGTCGGCCCATTGGCGTTTGGTTTGAAGACCTTCCGAGATTTTGGGCTGAGACTGAGAGAATCTAGCCCAGCACCGCCTATATACATAGGCTGGATGAAACTGCTGTGAAAAACCTTGCAAACTCTTTCACTCGCCAATCTGCCCAGCGAGCAGCGCCTCGTCTACGACGACTTCCGAGACCGGCCGTGCCGCACGTCTCTTCCAGGTCAAGGCATAGTTTGTTCATACGGATGGCTACACCCTGATGGAGTAAAATCCCTACCGTCGGTATTCTCGGTAGTAACCATCTCCGGGGTGCCTTTTTTTGATAGAGCAACATTACACTGCTGTTCACGCGAGTATTGAGTTGAGTTGCAGCTATCAATGTCAGGAGCTCCCAATCTCGATCCGTACCTTTCACCACCAACGTAACAGCGTCATTATCTATACTAGTCTCCGGAATCAGCAAACCCTAGTCAGATCGTCGTGCCTGCCAGCTGCAGCATTGCCTCATGACTTTGCGTCTTTGCTAGTGGAAACTTTTGTGCCTAACAAGATCACTAGACTGCATCCCCAGTTGTTGAGCCGGCAATGAGGCAAAGCACTAATTGTCGGTCATAGCCAACTTGATGGTGTGCTTTTGGGTTTCTACAGATAGAGCAGCATCTATCACTGTTGTTTGCGTATGTACCAGCTGTAACTATCAATGTCTGAACACTGGACTCCCAAATAACCAAAGCTTGATCTGTCCCTTTCAGTCTCCAAATCGGTCCTCTTGCTGCCAGCTGCAAGCATGCACGACTCTCCGTCACCTGTTTCTGCCGAATCAGGTAGTAATCATAGGGCCACGTACTGCGGGTGATGGCGACAAACGAAGATTATTTCCACCTCACCGATCAACACTTATCTGCAAATGCGATCACAGCAACATGCACCGTGAGGACAGACGGGACCAAATGGCAAATAACTGTGGTATAGGGCCCACAAGGTGATGCTGAGAAACTACAATTCTTGCGAGAGCTCAAGGCAATTCCTAGGCCGGCGCACGGGAGGTGGCTAGTCCTTGGTGACTTTAATCTCATCTATCAAGCGGCAGATAAGAATAATTCAAATCTGAACCGTTGTCTAATGGGGGCATTCAAAGCGGTGATCGACGAGCTAAACCTCAAAGAAATAGGGCTCCATGGCCGCTGTTACACTTGGAGCAATGAGCAGGACAGTCTGACGCTTACTAGGATCGACAGGCTGCTTTGCACCCTGGATTGGGAATTGACCTTCCCAACCTGTTTCCTCCACTCCCTGCCTTCGCTCATGTCAGACCACACTCCGCTTCTACTACAAGGGGAGATCCTGCACTACAAAAATCCATCCTTCTGCTTCGAAAATTTCTGGGTGAATGTTGATGGCTTCAATGAATTGGTAGAACAGCTTTGGAATAGACCTGTCCAATCGAGCGTGCCTCTCAAGCGAGTCAACACGAAATTAGCAAGAGTAGCCAAAGGCATCAAGAAATGGCGGAGGGAGAAAATTGGCGACACACGGCTACAGTTGGCCATCGTCAAAGAAGTGCTATTGCATCTTGAAGCGGCAAAGGAAATGAGAACGCTGACGCCCCAGGAAATTGCACTACGCCGCCAGCTAAAAGCAAGGAACACCGGACTTGCTGCCATTGAAAAATCGAGGATTAGGCAACGAGCGAGATTATCACACATCCGCAGTGGAGACGCAAACACAAAATTCTTCCATATCAGAGCCAGCACGAGGAGGAAAAATTATATACATTGCTTGCATACGGATGAGGGGGTGGCCATTACTCATAGTGACAAGGAGAAGGTAGTGGCAGACTACTTCTCGGGTCACTTGGGTTCAGTGCCATCGAGATCAAGGACCTTCGACTGGAATGCGCTGGGTTATGTCCCAAGAGACTTGTCTGCACTAGAGGTTCCATTCACGCTGGAGGAGATCAAGGCCACGATACATTCCATGTCGTCCGACAAAGCACCAGGACCCGATGGTTTCACGGGCGTCTTCTTCAAAAAGTGCTGGGAAATTATCAAGGAAGATGTCACAGCGGCAATGAACAGCATGTTTATGCTAAACTCCCAAGGTTTTGAGCCGCTAAATTTGGCTAATATTATTCTCCTCCCAAAAAAGCGGACGCCATGCGAGTAACGGACTTCCGGCCAATTAGTCTCATACACAGTTTTGCAAAATTATTCACCAATCTTCTCGCAAACAGATTGGCTCCCCTATTGGACTCCTTGGTCTCCAAATGCCAAAGTGCGTTCATCAAAAAAAGGAGCATCTATGACAACTTCCTATATGTCCAAAGCATAGTGCGGACCTTCCAAAAACAAAAAAGCCGGCCATATTCCTCAAGTTGGACATACATAAAGCCTTCGACAAAGTCAGCTGGAGCTACCTTCTGGAGGTACTATAGGCTCTTGGCTTCGGACCACGCTGGCGTGAGTGGGTTTCAATCCTCTTCCGCACCACTTCCTCAAGAGTCCTTCTAAATGGACAGCAGGGTGTAGGGCCGAGATGGTGGACTAGAGGGGGGGGGGGTGAATAGTCATTTCTAAAATTAAACGTGCCGGCTAACCGAAACAAATGTGAAATTTAAACTATTAGTTTAGCCAAGACTACACTCCTCTATCTAGGTTCACAAGCACCTTATAAAGATCCTAAAGAGACAACAAAGATGTCGGGCTAGCTAGTGCTCACCTATCAAATTCTAGCCTGTAAGGTCACACAAACTTATGCAACTAGTACTTTAAACAAACCGAAGAGCACCTACACAATCTAGTAAGTAAAAGCACAAAGCCACCTAAGCTAACTAGCAATGCTCAATAACAAGGCTACACAAGCCAAATTAGAGAGCGCACACTACTTAGCTACATAAACTAAGCAATACGACTAATAAGGTTACTCAAACCAAATTAGTCACATAAGAGATACTTCTATGCTATACAAGTAAGAAGGTAACTAGCAAGCTACACAAGCTAATTAATTATAAGAAAAAATACACAAGCACAATATAAATGAAAGTAAATACAAGCTTGTGTATGGGGATTGCAAACCAACGAGAACAAGATGCACGGTGATTTTTATCTCGAGGTTCACGTATTTACCAACACGCTAGTCCCCGTTGAGACAAGCTCCAAGGTTGTCACTGGTCCTCTTGCTAGTGGTGACCCGCAAGTCACACTCTCCCACGTGGAGTGCTTACTGTTGGTATATTTAACGCACACAGATAAATCCACAAGCGTACAGATACCACTGTATCTTTCACCCGGAAGTATTCCAAGTATTGTATTCATAGAAAAACATATGAGACTAACTACGGTCTAACTTAACGAGGGGTAATGAATAGGTTAAGGTTTAAATTAATTTAGGAGTAGCAACAAGGTTAGGATAAACAGGAGCGTAGAGAGGATAACTAAAGGTCTCTAGTTCTAACTTGAGAAAGTGTGGTAGAACCGACTAATTTAATGCTCTTCCAAGAGTACTTGTCTTCCATTAGACACTAAGTACCCAAGAGAGTACACTAAACTACGCAGTTCCGTCGAGCACATCCCAAGGGAGAACTCGAAAATCCATATTTTTTCATCAGGATCATAAATGAGAGAATAAAGCTTACAACATTCTGAAGTCGTTTCTTACATCACTTTATTACAGTAGTAGAATATTACCTCAATTGATTATAACAACGAAATATAAAAATGTTATCAGAGTTACAGAGGAAGCAAAGATTAATTTAATGACATGGTGGAGCATTAACATAGTGGACATTTTTATATAAGAGATGCTAGCAGATTTTACATCTTTTCTTATAAAAACCTTTAGTGAGGGTTATAAATAAACACTACAGTCGTAGCATGAAAGGAATCCTCTCTGAGCCCACCAGGAGGTTTCCACACACAAGAGTCAGCTCTAAGTATCCTCCGATCACCTGCAACAGGGGGAATAAAACCCTGAGTACTCGATTATACTCATCAAGACTTACCCGACAAGAGAAAATAAAAGACTCCAAGGATATGCAAGGCTTATTTGGCTTGTGGGTTATTGCATCTGCGGAAGCATTACTAAACGTGCGTCCTTATATTAAATTTTATTAGCAATCATCATTAGTTCATTAACTATCCATTCTATGTAAGCTCTTATGCTACTTTCAAGCAGGTGGTGAGCAATCAGAACCATTTTACCATCTTTCATATTTCAGTTCTTACAACGATGCTAGACCATAGCCAAATCGTACTGTCTCACAGAAACGGTGATTCGTGAATTAATGTATCCTAGCTGGGTACCCCGAAACACACGTCCCATTTGTACCCCAGGCACAAATAAGACCAACACATTTCACTCCTATCACAGGGTCTAGGTCCCCGTCCAAACTTGGACTCTAAGCCCCCACACTTGAGACCCGGTCTCAGTATGGTGCTTAGACCTCCACCTTTTCCCGCCTCCAATCGGTCGATCCGGAAAGAGCCGGAACCCACGACAAGAGCGTAACGAGCCTTCCCGCTCCCACAAGCAAGTATGTGCTCCGGATAATAAGTCTGTGACCTGATTACCATCCATAGCAGCAGACGGTCCTCAATCAACACAGGCGGAACAAGTGCAATCCGAGCCTCGCTCGAATGTCTAACCAAGTCTAAATCCAAGTACCATTTCGTCTGGTCACCAATTATCATTCATATATATTCTGTGTGACAGTAATATAATAACAATAATAATATCTTTTCTATCTCTCGCGAGTGACAAGTAATCACTCGACTTCTACCGAATCCTATAGCATAGCAATCTACACGATCCTGACATACTAGTAGGACTCATAGGATAAGGATATATATATATATATATGCAAGTGGTTTTGATTCAACTCCTTAAAAATTAATGCACAAGCATAAAATAAAGTGCAGAATAATAGGGGTTAGACACCGGGGCTTGCCTGGGTAAGATATAACCAAAAGTTAGCATTCCATCATGGTGATATGATCATCGAGGCACCATCTTTTCTGCTACTTCGGTCGACTCCATGATCCATCATTGTTCCTATTATGATATACGTGGATGCAACGCAGAGATGTAAATAATCAACGGCAACTACAATTCTAAAATACGATTACGCTCCGCAAGCTAACGAGCTAGCTTTAATGACTAACATACTAGTCTACGTATCAACATCGTCAAGTAAGGCTTTGTCTCCGAAAAAATATTTTAGTTCTAAAATCCCAAGGTGTTTCGGCATTTTATTGATTAAACATATATTTTCGAACTAGGACTCATCTAGCTACCTTAGCAAACTAATTATTATAGAGCTACAAAAATTATAGTGAGCACCTAATAATGTTAGGAATTTACTGTGAAAGTTTCAGAGCCAACACTATCACCAATTTATCACAAAATTTCCTCCAAGTTTATATCTTACAATATTAAGCATCTCAAATTAATTAGATAACTCTAGAAAATATTAGAAAACTATGTGAACAAAATATACTAGCAGATAGATCATGATTTTAGGAACCTAACAAAATTGGTTTCACAATTTTTGGCCAACTACACAAATTTCTATTGAATTTACAAGCTTGCCTTAGAAACTAAATTAGAAAATGCATTAGAAAAAGGAAAAAGGGCCGGTGGCGACTTAATCGGCCCAGCAGCCTAGCACGGGAGCGGCTGCGTGCGCGTCGCGGTGGCCCAGCACGGCCCAAGGCTGGGGGCACCCGCGCACGACGACGGTTTTGTAGAGAAACCCCCGAGCTTTGAGGTAATAGCGCGACTACCATGTGTACTGTTTCTATCGGCAGTGGCTTTGCGACCAAGCCCTCGGTTATTTTTGTCCTCACCACGGGCAGGTCCCTAGAATCCCCACGCGCGCCGGCGCGGTGCCCGACGGCATAAGGCGGTTACGTCAGGCAACCTAGGCGTGCTACGACGAGGGTAAGGGGCCGACCACCATCTACAGCTAAACGCGCAAGGATGGGTGGCGGTTAGGGACTCGAAGGCACACTATCATGGGCTACAGTGTGAGTGATGAGCGGGTATCCACGGTGGTGGTGCAACTGTTCTGACGACCTAAGGTTCTATCGAGGTGGTAGGGATAGCGGGTAAGCACCAGTAGCTCACGTGCGAGCCGCTAGGGCGGCGGTGCTCCGGGATGGACACCCATGCGTCACCACATCTCTGGTAAGCCCCTGGCCAAATGGCGTGAGCACTAGATATAGGAGATCAAGGCGAGCTCATGGATTCAAACAATTGAACTAATTTAGACCTTACCCCAATTTCACTGGCACGGCGGCGCACCTGGCTGGCCGCGAGAAAACCAGAAATTGGCTGCCAGTAGTGCTCGGTTGCGCCAAGGTGAGGGTCGGGCTGCTAGTTGGCTTTCCTGTCTAACTACTAGAACGCCGAATTGAGGTGTGGCTTCCTGAACCACACGTATTTGTCGTGCGAAGCGGGCGATTCTGTCGGCAATAAGGGCAGGCGGGGGTAGCAGCTCTTCAAGGCTATGCCTGCTTCGGTCAAGGCTACGTTAATGAAGCAAGGCATCCATACAGGGAAGACTTAGAGAGAGATCATCGTGAAGCGTCGTGATGGGATTGCTCGGCCATGGTAGGACACGGGCGGTAGCAGTGAAGCAACGATCACACGCGGAGCCGTCTCGCAGGGCAGGTGCAACAAGATGACATGAGAGAGGGCAGTGACACCGCGACACGGCATTAGTGTGACGTGACTATGGAGGCAGGCAGTGGCTCAGCGAGTAGGTGATTCGAGCGGCGAAAAGAGTGCTACGTCGATAAGACGAAGGCCGCCGTGACATCAGCTTGGCCCCATGCACGGCCTGGCCGACAACTCACATGCGGTAGAGACAGTGCCATCGTATAGGGCCAGGCAGCGGCACAGGATTGGAGAGAGCATGGACACGATGGCGATGTGACAGCGCCAGCAACAGGGACAAGCCGACGTGTGCGATGGCGAGAAGGGCAGCTGTTGCACCGCAGCGCGAGGCGAGAAGAGAGGCAGCGGGGGCAGTAGCGCGACGGCCAGCAGCTACAGGGCGATAACAGCGGCCCGCTAGAGCTAGCCATGGCCACCCCATGGCTAGACAGGCCGACCAGGGTCGACACCGCGGCACGCGAAACACGGCCAGCCTTGTGACCCCGAGCGGCCGCACGAGGTGACCGTGCGCCCGAGCCAAGCATATGACGTGCACAAATTTTAAAGCATGTCTAAAAACTATCCTAACACGGTTGAAGCTAATCTACCTCAACCATGCTAACGAGGGCACATCAGTCTACCATAAAGAGCAAAAACACGCCATTGACCTTTAGCTAGATTTTCCAGAATTAATTCGCCAACATGGCATTGTCACACTGTTTTCGAACTTAAAATTTATTCCAAGTCTTGAGCTGAATTTGACTTCAAGTTCCATTTCCATGCTATTAGAAATACTAGCTAGTCATATTATTTTTCTACAGCAAGAGTTGCATTGTCATCTGCAAAGTTTGTACTTCAAACTTTATTTAAGTATCACACACATGTTCTATAGTATTTTTGCTTAATAAAAATTGATTTTCAACCCTACTTGATATACATGAGCTTTTGAATCAACATTCATTTAACATTTTTATTGGTTATTTTAGGCTACAAGAAATTTATCAACACCTTCTATCACATGCATCATTACACAAACATGATGCTCATGACATGATTTAGTAGTTTGTTTAGGGCATAACACCGAGGGTGTTACAGTAAGCTTATGTCTTCTATTGTTCAACTGGTTACATTACTTAAGGGAAGACACCAACAGAGGATGCTTTCCTTAGTAACCGGGTCCTACGTGCGCCTACAGATGGGAGGTGGACTACAAAGGATCAACGATGCTATATAGAACAATGCTATATAGTACGGATGTCACACACGCGATCTACCACCGATCTGGAATGCAGGGGGCATCCACGATTAACCTAAGTCTAAGCACCACGCTTACACTCATGATTAATACTCTACTCCCCTTAGGAAGAGAATAAAGCACTCAAAAGAGAGTCGTGATCCTGATGAACAATATAAACAAGATACTTATTTGAATCAAAAGTTGATTACTAGAGAAATCTTAGAAGCAAGCTCTAGTAGAACTTGGATCCACCAAGGTACAAGCCATAGAGAGAGCATCGACCGGCCGGCATCTCCTCCAAACTCTTCCCTCACTCTCTATCTCACTATTTCTATTTATAAGACTAAATCCTATGTAGGACTAATCTTCTCTTGATAGCTAGCTCTGATAATCATGAGGAGAATATGAATTAGGGTTTTAGGGATCTACTGAGGGAGGGGGTAGGGGCTAGTATATATTGCCCTGAGGGTCCAACGTGAGCCCTTGGATCAAACCGACTTAAGCAACGGCTTAGATGCATTCTAAAAAGCGGTGGGGAACCGACATACGAAGCAAGGGCTGACAGGTGGGCCTAGGGGGATGGGCGGCTTGTAGGTGAGGCCGGGCGGCCCCACATGGCAGCCACCTGCCCACCGCTTCGGTGGTTTGCCTTCTAGAGTATTCTAAAGCCTTCCCACATCAGTTTCGCTGCGGATAAACGTGATTTGCTTTGACGATTAGGTCCTCCTTGGCGGTTTTCTGATTAAACCCTGCTGGAAACACAGATTCACCAAAACTCATGGAATTTATTAGTTTAAACCCCTAAACCTTCATGGGTGATTATATTTATGCCCTTATACATGTTTAATTGACGGTTTATAATGGTTGTTAACTACTGTCAACAATTCCCCCAAGCTTAACCTTTGCTAGTCCCTTAGCAAAGCTAACTCAGCAATGGATCAGGAGTTGCTAATATGTTTTCACACCTCAAAAGTACATAGGTGTTCAATCAAAAATTCTTATCTGGATTAGAATAAACTGATCTGACTTTAAAACTTACCCATATTACCTTCAACCATGGGGCTTCTCAACCTTCACTTGGGTCTTGAGTAATTGAAAGACAGAACGATCAAGTCAAGCACTATGTCCCAAGTTCTTTATTTCACCATTGTTCTGGAGTTTTTATAGATTTTCAAAATAAAACTCAAAGATTCCTTTGTATGACACTCTTAAGTCTCTCAATATATGTGGTATTTATAGATCTTCACCAAGGCAATAATGATGTTATGCCTTTTTCTCTTCCTACCACTAAGGCTTATGTGGAGTTCATAGGTAGGGAAAAAGCTAGAGCATACTTGCAATGCATATATAATAAAGTCAAACCTCGGATCCAAAGATAGTTGAGTCATATAATAAAATCAAGATGTGCATGTGTGTGAATATGTGGTGGATATATATGGTGGCTAACTTAATTTTACTATGCTCCTTGAAAACATATCTCTCCTTTAAAACTTAGAAACATTTGCTAGAGAACAGGGGCTATCTTATCCATCTCTCTCTTTTTTTAGGCGGGCATCTAAGTACCCATTGTTTTAGATATCTCGGACACTTGCCCATTTTTTTCTCAAATCTCTTTTTTCTTTCTTTTTTTATGAATAACTTTTGCATAGCCCCATGTCTCTTTGCTACAACAAAACCTTGAGAGATAGCAACAAGAACTTGGAGCATTTATTTGATGGATGGAAAACCTAACAATCATGTTTTTGGGTTCACTCCCAGTGTATGAGTAGAATATTTTTGGATGGATCTAGATGGAATGCATGTTTTTGCGCCTACCCCCAGTGTAGGAGTAGTGCATATTTGGGTGGTGTGTGCATGATCTTGATTTTAAAAGCATGACAAATCTCTCATAAGGGTCAATAAAGCTTGACAAAACTTAATGCAAAAGCAAGCAGCATATATGTGGAAGTTTTCCTAGCCCAATAACATGTATGGCTCTGGTGGGAATTCAAACTTTGTCATACAGGAACTCATCATGGGGTATTTTTATATTTTCAAAGATAAATCTTTAGAATTTTAGTGTCACTAGGAATAAAATAAACAGCAGCTCAGACCTTCTCATATCATATCTGTCAATTACCTAGACTTAGATCAAGCATTCGCTACCGACGAGTTTCAAGTTTAGAGTATATCTTTATATCAAATCAGTCGTTTCCAAAACTCAGAAGAATTCAAGGCTAAAAACTAGGTACTTGAAAGGAATTACAACAGACCAACTATTCATCATTTCCATTTAAGAGATTATTCTGAGTCCTCTTTATTTTATTCAACTTCTAAAAATTCACCAAAACTCGTGGAATTTATTAGTTTAAACCCCTAAACCTTCATGGGTGATTATATTTATGCCCTTATACATATTTAATTGACGGTTTATAATGGTTGTTAACTACCGTCAACACTTACCATAAGCTCTAGCACTTTACCCCGCCGGACCACTTGTTGTCCATCGCCTCTCGCTCTACTAGAGTTGCTCTTCGCGGCTCCCGCGGGGTGAGCACAATACCCCTCATAATCTCTTCTTCGGAGCACCGCACAATCTTCTTTGTGTGCTTCAACGGAGACCACCAATAAGCCATCTAGGAGGTGACAGCCTCCAAGAGTAACAAGCACCACCGGCTTGCAACTCGATCACCTAGTGCCAACACTTGCAATCTCTCATGCACCGCACTAGAATCACTCTCTCACTTAGCGGATTTGATTAACACTAATCACAAGTGAGTTGGATGGCTCCCTAGCACTCTCACACAAGGACACTAAGTCCCCAAGGTTCCAAGCACCTCAAATGGCTGGCCACCTATAACACCTCTAGTGTTACGAGCTCGCTAAGCACTGAGATTATGGCCTGAGAAAATAGATCTATAAATATAGTGAGTTAGTTACTTAAATGTGCTAATGAAAATCTTAACAAGAAAATAGGAAATTAAGATAAGCCTTTCCATTAAGACGGCAAACACTTGAATTTATGTTTAAAATACCATTTTTGGCAAATCATATTGAGCGAATTAGTTAAATGGTGCGTATATATTTTGCTCCTACAGGTTAGTATTAGGTATGGACTATGGCATGAGGTATTTGTTGGTTGAGGTTAGCAAGGTTTAGATCTATTAAAAATTGCGACAAAAGAGTTAATGGTTACTTAGTCCTAACTGGAAACCTTAACGTTTCTAAGTATGAAGGGTGGTAGACAATGCTATTTTGGCATTTAATTTTTAATAAAAATGTTTAATCACTAGTTGCATGTTTTTGTATAGTTGATTGCATCAAAGTGAGTGCTTTGTGATGGTATAGGTGTTGGTTTGGTTAGTGTTTGTTTTGATCACTAGTTAAATGCCGTTAAATAGCTAGAACGTGATGTTGGCCAGCTAGTTCTTGACCTCAAGCACTGGTTGGCAGTCCCAAGTTGGCACGTCTCTATCTTCCTCTCTAGTTCATCTTTACCTGAGTTTGTTGCTCCTGCTAGTAGCTGTATATACCTTCTTGAGCATTGTCGAGGTGGTTTAGTCTTAACCGAGCTGGATTGGAAATTAAGCGCGCTTTAACATTCGTGCAGCGCATGACTCCGACCGTTTGGTCTGGTGTGCGCGGTCACCGCATGCTCTGGTGCTCGTGGGCTACCTTGCTCGTCTTGTCGCCATGCTATGCTGGCCGAACAGCGTGCTCAACTTGGCCATGTGCCCAAGCAAGGCCATGTGCTTAAATCACCTTGCCATTTTTCTATTGAAAAATAAATAACGAAGTACAATAGAAAATACACTTATACATATCCTTTACCAGCATGCCATCGTGAGGCGTTCATTTCACCTACCACGACAAGCTCTATCCTTGTGACCTTTCGGCCATGGCCACACACGCCGCGTTGCCCCTGCCCTGCTCTGCTCCTGCCCGTGTCCTTGCCATGTTGCCTGTCTGCTGCCTCGTGCGCCATTAAGCCAAGACCGAGCTACTATCCTCACCTCTGCTCTCTCTCTTACTCTCTTAGCATCTCCCTCTGCTTGCCTCTGCCGAGCCGAGCACACGCCATGGCTACCGCAGTGAGCTGCTGCTCTCGCCCTCCCCGCTCTGCTTCTCCCTCTGCTGCTCGCGAATGCCATGGACGACATCGAAGCTTTGCTGGCCACAGCCATGCCCGCTGCACCCAGCCACCTCACACCAGGCTAGCACCGTCTCTAGCCCCACACCCCTACCGCTGCGCCGCCACCCGTGCACTGCAGCATCATCGCCGCAGTGACCGCCTCCGTGCCGCTCATCCACTATCGTCGTCCACGGCCACGCCTCTATGGGCTATGGTCTGGCTTGCCACGGCCACCGACACCTATGGCTAGGATCTCCTCTACCCCTATTGCGCCTACTCCGCTGACCCGCGCCGCTGCCAGAAGCCGCCGTCACCGGCGTAGCCATCGCTGCCGCCGCCTGCTCCCGAGGCCAGCAGGCTAAGGGCCACCTCGGGCCACGCTGCGAGTGCCTGTGGGCGCGCCTCGTAGCCACGTAGCCCAGCCAGCTCTTCCCAGCCACCGCCAGCCTTTCTCCGGCCGTGTCCAAGCCTCCCCGACGGCTGCTGCCTCTAGTTTCCCGTGCTCTGTGTACGAGCTAAAGAAGAGAAGGAGAGAAAATGAAATTGAAACTTTTCCAGGGTTCTCAATGCAAAACCGTGACTCATATAAATAGTGATGCATAGTGTGTGATGTACTACGGGTTGAATAGAGAGAAGAACAGGGGTCTTTCGCAAAAGTGCCGCCGCCTTGCCTTGGCCACATGGGCTGGCTGCTGGGCCGCTCACGCCGCGTCGCGTTGGGCCGTGCTCGCCACGCCATGGGCCATGTCCTATGACCGCGCGCGCGCCCCGCCCCCACCTGGGCCTCTAGCCGCTGGGCCAGTGGCTGGCCGAGCGGGTTGTGCTAGGCCAGGCCGAGCCCACGAAGCTTTTTCTTTCTGGTTTTGTGTTTTGTTCTAAAGCAGTGATCTTGTAAAATTGATAATAAAAAGTAGAAAAATCACAAAAATGCAAAACCAATTTGGTTAAGTTTCTAAAATCATGATCTATCTGATAGTGTATTTTGTTCGCATAGGTTCTGTATGTTTTTTGGGTTGCTCTAATTATTTTAACATACTTAATATTGTTAAGACATAAACTTGTAGGAATTTCCGTGATAAATCGGTGATAGTGTTAGCTCTAAAAATTTTACAATAGGTTAGAAGTGTTATCAGGTGTTCTCTGTAATTCTTGTAGCCCAATAATAATTAGTGTACTAGAGTAGTTAATGTGCCCTAGTTTTGATTATATTAAATCGTTAATAAATCAAAAAGAGACTTGATTGGGTAAGGATTAGTACTTGTTGATGAAAATGATGCTTTGTTTAGTGAAGTTAATACTTAGCTAATATATTAGTCATAGGAGTTAGCTTGGTTTGTGCACTCGTATTTTAAAAATTGTTGTTGCCTTTTGATTGATTGCGCCATCCCTGCATTTGCATCAATACATATCATAATAGGAACGACGGTGGATCGATGGTATCAAACGGAGTAGCTGAAAAGATAGTGCTAGGGATCAGGACACAAAGATGGAATACTAACTTTTGGTTATATGTTACCTAGGCAACCCTCGGTGCATAACCCCTACTTTTCTGCACTTTATATTATGTTTGTGCATTAAGTTTTAAGGAGTTGAATGAAACCCACCTGCATATATATATATATATATATATATATATATATATATATATATATATATATATATATATATATATATCTTATGAGTCTTACTAGTATGACAGTATTGGGTAGATTGCTATGCTACAGGACTTCGGTAGAAGTCGAGTGATTGCCTATCACTCGCGAGAGATAGGAAAGATATTGTTGTTGTTATTATATTACTATCACATGGAATATATATGAATGATAATTGGAGATCGGGCGGAATGGTAATTTGGATCTAGACTTGGTTTGGCATTCGAGCGAGGCTCGGGTTGCACTTGTTCCGCCTGTGTCGGTTAAGGACCGGACGTTGCAATTGATGGTAGTCAAGTCACAGACTTCTTATCCTGAACACATACTTGTGTATGGGGGCGGGAAGGCTCATTGCTCTCTTTTCATGAGTTCCAGCTCTTTCCAAACCGACTGATTGGAGGCGGGGATGGTGGAGGTCTAAGCACCGCACTGAGTCCGAAACTCAGGGGCGGGGGCTTGGAGTCCAAGTTTGGATGGGGACCTAAACCCCGTGATAGGAGGGTAGAGGGTTGGTCCTGCTTGTGACTGGGGTACAAGTGGGGCATTTGTTTTAGGGTACCCAGCTGGAATACATTGGTTCGCGAATCGCTGGGTGATCCGGTATGACTTGTCTACAGTCTAGCACCGTAGTAAGAACTGGAAGATGAAAGATAGTAAAATGATTCTGATTGCTTACCACCTACTTGAAAGTAGCATAGGTGCTTACATAGAATGGTTAGTTAATAAACTAATGCTAACTGCTAATAAAATTGAATATAAGGACATACGTTTAGTAATGCTCCTGCAGATGCAATATCCCACAAGCCAGATAGCCTTTGCATACCCTTGGAGTATTTTTTCCTCCTATCGGGTAAGTCTTACTGAGTACAATTGAGTACTCAGGGTTTTATTTCCCCTGTTGCAGGTGACAGGCGGATGTTAGAGATGACTCTCGTGTGTGGATCCCTCCTGGTGGGCTCAGAGAGGATTTCTTTACACTGTGATTATAGTTTTATTTATAACTCTCACTAAATGTTTTTATAAATAGAAGTTTTATAATCTGTTGTCATAGTTTATATATCAATGCTTCATCATGTAATGAATAGATATTTATTTCAGCTGTAACTTTGATCGCATGTTTATATTTCGCTGTTAAATTAAATTGTTCATAACTCTGATAACACGGGTATATTTCACTGTTATAATCAATAAATATTATACTCTGATGTTGCATGAAAAGTGATGTAAAAATGGCTAAAATATTGTAAGCTTTATCCTCTCATTTGTGATCCTGATGGAAAAATATAGATCTTCGGGTTCTCCCTTAGGGTGTGCCCGACGAAACTGTGTAATTTAGTGTCCTCCCTTAGTTACTTAGTGTCTAATGGAAGACAAGTACTCATATGAGGCATTAGATTAGGTGGTTCTACCACAGGTGGTATCAGAGCATAAATGAGGAAATAAAGCTTCGGAACCTATTTCTAAATTAAAATTTGACAACAAATTCTTTTCAAAAGAATAGGACGTTTGTATGCAAAGTTATATAAGTAGCCCTATTACTATGGTTTTGTATCTAGGATAGATAGCACTGTGCTGACTTAGGTAGGCTTAATCAAGTTTTCTGCAGGTACACTGACCCCGAGCATAGTCCGATAGTATCGACTAACTACAGGAAGAGAACGATGTGCCAAAAATCTAAGAGCGGTTGCCCTATATGTTGGCAACAGTAGAAGGACGTATAGGACGTGCATTCATGCATATCTTGTTTGTGCATTATAGTGCTCGTATTGCTTGCAGATACGCCATCCATAGGTATCACGCGTGTTGTGGTAGAACCGCTCGAAATAGCACGCTTACGGAGGTGCTCGTCTCCCACCAGACACTAAGCACCCTAAAAACAGGCTACAGCGAGCAGTATCCGTCGGGCACACCTTAAGGGAGAACCCGAAAGATCCACATTTTTCCAAGGATCCAATAATGAGAATGAGTTACAATACAGGTCCATTTCATACATCAGAAGTTCTTAAAAAGTACATTATTACATTACCAAATGTCAGAGTGCGGAATGATAAATAGCGGAATTTAAAATAAACATCTAGCGATGAGAACGAGGATTCCGTTTGAGCCCACCAGAAGAATCCTCCACACAAAGGTACTTCTCATGCATCACCTGCAACAGGGGTAAATAACCCTGAGTAAGACTTATCCGACTAGTGGAAATAATTTTCTGACTCAAAGGAATATGATAAGCTTTATGGTTTACTGGTTTTCTTTTAGCAGAAAGCAATACTAATAGTGAGTCCTTATTTATGTTATATTATCAGCCGTATTAAGTTATTATCTATCTAGTCTATATAAGCACATGTTCTACTCTCAAGCAAGAGTTGAGCAATCAGTTCCATTTCATCACCTTTCATCTTTTAGTTCTTACTACGATGCTAAACCGCAGACAATCCGTACCGGATTTCCTAGCGATTTGTGAATCAATGCTCCCAGCTGGGTACCCCAAAAACACATGTCCCGCTTGTACCCTAGGCACAAGTAGGACTAACCCGTCACCCTCCTATCTTGGGTGTCCAGGTCCCTGTCCAAACTTGGACTCCTAGCCCCCACTCCTGAGTCCCGAACTCAGTGCGGTGCAAGGACCTCCACCACCCCACCTCTAATCAATCGGTCCGGAAAGAGCTGGATCCACAACAAGAGAGCAACGAGTCTTCCCTGCGCCCATACACAAGTATGTGCTCAGGACAATAAGTATGTGACTTGCCTAGAGACATATGCAATGATCGGTCCTTAATCGACACAGACAGGGAAAAAGTGTAACCGAGCTATACCCTGTTGGCCGCAGGACACAACCCCTTACACCCACCAGTACCCAAACCATATCCCTGCCTGGTCACCAATTTCCTTTCTACCATTTTATCATGAGTGATCATATTTTATCACCTATTTGCAAGTAACGGCAGGTTACTCACGCTACCGATATCCTGAGCATAGCAACTACTCGGCCTATACTAGTAGGACTAATGGGTAGATATATTTATGGACGTAGTTTCAATAAAATGCATGTAACTTAAATGCAATCACATATATATATTCAGTGATCATAAAATAGGGGTTATGCACCGGGGCTTATGTTGGGCAGGCGACGGGTCCGTAAGGTCAGCACCAAAAGGCTCTGTGGCACCCTCCTATATGAGGATCTCCTCCTCGCACTCCTCATGACTTTGCCGTACTCCTGTTCATCGACGGGCACAAATTCTATCAGCTCGTGATCTATATGCATGAAATGATGATGCAATGCTTAGTAATATAGCAACAACAACTCTTAAAATAAAGGTGCATTTGTTTAACCACTAAGCTATTGCTACTGACCACAGTACTACGCTATCTATCATTGCCGATAACAAGTTTGATGTATGGCATACAATATTATAACAACTACATGTATTTCTACTCCTAATGCTGATCTACGTTATATACGATAAAGCAAGGGTAATAGCTACTCTATTTAGTAACTCACTCTAAGGCTACAAAATTTACAGCAAGTACATAATAACCTAGTGAGCCTACTGTAAAATTTTCATAGCTATATCCATCACCAATTTACCATAAAAATTTCTACAATTATTAATCTACATAATATTAAGCCCTTTTAGTTTGAATTTATGAACCTACCATTGTTACAGATAACTAGAATCTAACTACACTAACCAATAAGTTGTATTTTTATGAACGTAACAAACTTGGTTTCACCATTTTTGGACATCTACACGATTTACTATCATTTTTCAAAATTATGTTTGAAACTATATTGAATAAATCTTCAATAATTCGCTAAAATAGGAAAACCGAATCCCTTCTTGCGCGGCCCGCTTCCGAACGGCTCGGCCCACCCCCGAATGCACAGCACTCCAGCGCAGCCCAGCCCGCAACATCCGCGTGCTCACCCGCGCAGCGCACCAGCATGGCCCAGCGTGGCACGGCCCACGTACGCCAGCGGCCCACGAAGGGAAGACCCACGCGCACGCCACATTAAGCAAAAGAGCCCTTGGGTTCCAAACATTTGGAACCACAGTCCATCCCACTATTCCCTTCTCTCACTTACTCTAGCACTTAGCCCCTTGGTTAACTTTGAATTCACGTTGCGACGTCCGTGGCCGGAGTTAACAGAGGTAGCGACCCTCCTAGCCTAACGCTGACGAGCCCACACCCCCACGGCCTCGATTATTACCACCGCAACACCCCTCAACCCTAGCGCATCTGATAGAGGTACTAATGGCCCGGTTGGTGACGCACAGAGGCATGGCCACGCACCACGGCGGTGTTTGGCCATGGTGGCACAGATGTCGGTGAATAGACCTTGCCTAACGCCTCAACCGCTACTCCTTAACCATCTACGGACTACGTTAAACAACGTAGAAGTCCTATTTGAACCACTACTACATTCAAACGCGTCGGCCATGGAAATGGCATCTACCCACATACGCCGGGGACGGCCACACGCTCTAGTGAACCTCGGCCCTAATTGAGTCAACCAGCTACCCTAGGAGTAAGAGGGCCTCACCAGACACATGACGGATGGATTAGGCGAAGGCACAAGGCTCGGCGGGATGGTCGACCACGAAAACGGGGTGACTCTATTTCCCCGCGAGCACGGCGACGGCGTCTCCGGTGACCTGCTGCTCCACCGGTGAAACTGCTACATGGGCGAGGCAAACAAGTCAAACATGATGCAAGGCACAGCTCAATTGGAACAATAGGACATAGAGCGACGCCCTGGCCGAGTGCCCGCTGCGGTGGCCATGGTGGACCGCCATGAGGGGAACGCCCCACCTCACCTCACTGTAGGCCGAACGAGCGACGGGATGACTTCACTCGAAAGCTAACTACCTGAGCTTGTAGTGTGCACAGTTAATTGGAAAATGGTGGAGTGTGTGAGGCCAATTGCAGGAGCGACGCCTACGGACTTATGGCGGCCGGCGACGGCAAAAATTCAAATTGGAGCCCCTCCCTTGTACCACCGCCATAGTGACCGGTTAGGCACGACGCTGTCCTTCCACTCAACCACCAAACATGCTCGGTACAAAGAAAGGGGGCCAGCGCATCGATTCGGCTTTGGCGTGGCTCGGCCGGCCGGCGACCTTCCAGGCAACGTGACTGGCACCTTTTGCGTGGCCTCGAGCGCAAGCGTGAGAACAAGGCTAGCAGAGCAAGCCCACGCGCACGCACAGCCAACGTCAACGAGAGCAGTAGCAGAATGGCAGCACCGGATGGTGCGTAGTGCAAGCGACACAACGCGACACGACGGCGAGCAGCTGCCTCGGGCGGACGCGCTGGAGGAGGGGTAGAGCAGCCAGGCATGGACGGGCCCAGCGCGCGCGTGCCATGTGATAGCGCACGGCAGCAGGAGACCCTGGCTGTCAACATAGAGCCAACGCGTGGGTGTGCGCGCGCAGGCGCGATGGCGGCCGGTGCCGGAGCGTACGTGGCGTGCTAGGGCAGCAACGCAGCACGGCCAGCAGGGCGAGGACAGTGGTCGGGACGGCCAGTGCGGCGGCCCGCGCATGGCCTGCCCACACACGCGTGGTAGTGGCGATGCGGCAGTGCTTGCTGGCGGCCAGCAGCGGTGCTAGGCCGAGCAGAGGCGGTGAGTGCGACCAGCGCAGGCTTCGTTTAAAATATGTGACTTGCATGTTTTTTAAAGATGTTGAAAAATCCTACCCAATGGTCCAAACACCAAACCAATTCTTCTATACTCAAGAGGGCAGGTAGGGCTATTGACCTAAGCCATGACATCTCGCCACTTCTTCAGCCGATCGCTCTACAAAAATTGCCGAACATGGCTTCGTCAACCAATTTATAGACTTACGCGGAATGGCTAAACCTCGAACGGTTTCGCGTCGAATTCCAATTCCGACCTACTTGATATACTAGCTAGCGAACCTCGTCCTCGACCACACATATTTCATCGTCGCCTACGAAGTTCAGGCTACTAACTTTACTACGTTCCGCCGATGCGTTCCGTAGCATTTCCGTCCGAAAAAAATTCATTTAGAATCCTAATTGATAATACGCGACACGAAATATAACATTCGTTTCATGTTTCAACTGAATGTTTCAATTTCCAAATATTGATTTACACTCTATAACCCACACATTTACTCTCAAGTATGATGCTCATGCAGTGTTTTAGCAACAACTGTACAATGTAACACCGAGAGTGTTACAAATCTACCCCCCTAAAACAAAATCTCGACCTGAGATTTCATGTGCCTAGTGTGAGAAAGAGATAGGAAATACATTTTGGCGCAGCAACTAACTATCAGAACTGGCGAGGAGGTGGGGGTAATGCTGCAATAGGTAACTCTCTTGTTCCCAAGTGGCTTCATCCTCTGAATGGTTTTGCCACTGCACCTTGTAGAACTTTACCACTCTGTTCCTGGTCACTCTCTCCTTCTCATCCAAGATTTTGATAGGGTGCTCAACGTAAGTCAAATCTGGCTGGAGGGTAAGCCCTTCAATCTCCACCGCTTCATTAGGAGCCCGCAGACATTTCTTCAATTGTGATACATGAAACACATTGTGTATCGTAGATAAAATGTCAGGAAGCTGGAGACGATAAGCAACGGGGCCACACTGCTCCAACACCTGGTATGGGCCCACATATCGAGGGGCTAGCTTGCCACGGATACCAAACCGGTGCACCCCTCTCATAGGAGACACCTTGAGATACACATAGTTTCTAGCTGCAAACTCTAAGGGTCTTCTTCGCTTGTCTGTATAAGCTTTCTGTCTGCTCTGAGCTGCCTTCAAGTGACTTTGAATAATGCTTACTTGCTCTCGAGCTGCTTTGATGAAGTCAGGCCCAAAGTATCCACTGTCTCCTAGTTCAACCTAGTTCAGTGACGTTCTACACTTCTTCCCATATAGAGCTTCAAAGGGTGCCATGCGAATGCTTTCTTGGTAGCTATTATTGTAATAAAATTCAGCTAACTTCAGGCATTCATCCCACTTTTCAGGGAAGGAAATGTCATAAGCTCTCAACATATCTTTGAGCACCTAGTTCACCCTTTCAGTTTGGCCATCAGTTTGTGGGTGATATGCTGAGCTTCTAAGGAGATGAGTACCCAGACAGTATTGCAGTTGCTCCCAGAAATGAGAGACAAAGACTGACCCTCTATCAGAGATGATAGTAAGAGGAACTCCCGGTAGGGTCACAATCCAATCAAAATATATCTCAGCATACTTCTTGGCGGTATATCTAGTGTCCACTGGGATAAAGTGAGCAGACTTGGTGAGATGGTCCACAATGACCCAGATAGAATCATAGCCTTTAGATGTGCGGGGCAAACCCACCACAAAGTCCATGGAGATATCTTCCCACTTCCATACAGGAATAGGCAAGGGCTGCAAATATCCCGAAGTACGCATATGATCTGCTTTAACTCTACCACAAGTGTCGCACTCCGCGACGTGCCGGGTGATGTCCTGCTTCATGTTGAACCACCAGTACAAGTGGCGTAGATCGTGATACATTTTGTTGCTGCCGAGATGAATGGACAACTTTGAATGATGGGCTTCCTTCAAAATCTTCCTTTTTAGCTCCTCATTGGATGGAACCACTAGTCTATCCTTATATCTCACTACTCCATGCTCATCAACACTAAAGTGAGGACCACGCCCTTCGGCCATCAATTTTCTGATGTGGGGAATTTCTTCGGGGTCTTCCCCTTGCTCCCGAATAATCTGCTCTAGCAATTCTGAGGTCAATGCAATGTGAGCCAACACCTCTGCATGGTTGAGAGACAAAGGTGTTTCCTCAACCTGGTGTGACTTTCGACTCAAAGCATCAGCCACTACATTGGCCTTTTTTGGGTGATAATGGACTTCTAGGTTGTAATCCTTTATCGATTCTAACCATCTCCTTTGCCTCATATTCAGCTCAGACTGAGTAAAAATATACTTGAGGCTCTTGTGATCTGTGAAAATGTGCACTTTGTTTTCCAACAGATAGTGCCTCCAAATCTTTAGAGCGTGGACAACAGCAGCCAGCTCTAAGTCTTGGGTGGGGTAATTTACTTCATGCTTTTTTAGTTGGCGCGAAGCATAAGCTATCACAGGCCCATCTTGCATAAGCACACACCCCAAACCCATCTTTGAGGCATCATAATATACATCGAAGGGTCTATCAATGTCCGGTTGGGCCAACATATGAGCAGTGGTCAGAAATGTCTTCAGAGCTTGGAAGGCTTCTTCACAGGCTGGCTTCTTCACAAGTTCTGCCCTTAATTACTGATGAACTTTCTCTCCTTGTCAATTACAGGGTCAAATTAACTGGCACATCTCGGGAGGAGTGCGTAGGATCGACCATCCCTGCCCTGAAGCTAGGCGGATCTACAGCTCTATCGAGCAGACCCTTCCGGCTTGCTGCGTGTGTCCTCGGCATGGGACAAAAATTATGTGTCGACACACGTTTCTGGCATGCTCGGTGGGACACCACAATCGTTATGGTGGTTCACAACAACAATGACATCCTTATGCTGCATTATGAAGATCTACCTGATTGGGATAAGGGTATCATCAGCAAAGCTACAGAAGAGTTTCAGAACAAATGTTTGTTGTCCTACACCAAAACAAGTGACAACACAATTGTTCAGAAATTTCCACTACCAAGAGTTCTGTTACACGGGCAGACGGACACAACTGAAGCTGAAGACAGGCGTTTCTTTAAATAAGTTGTGGACAAATCTATTCGTGACGCCATATCAAGCCATAATGAAGCTTTCGTGGACGTGTTCCACAACGCCATGAAAGAGGCGATTCATGGATTTCTGGTTGGTCAAGGTGGACCGGCTTATTACAATATTCCAGATCCGTCAACCTAAGGGACCAATCCAGTCGGTACCAACCATCAAGAAGCAGCACCAGCTGGCAGTGGTGATGTCCAGACAGTTTAGGGTTCATCTGAACAAACTTAAGGAACTACTGCAAATCAGACATAGTACAATCTTGGACCATCAGTACAGCATGTGCAACAGCCGGTGGGGCAAAGTCAGAACTAGGTAATCAATTTTGGCACAATAGGCCACATGCCGTCGTCGGCTCAAAAAATAGCACCATCAATTCAAAGGATCCGTAGGGATATAGATCCTTATATCTATAATCAGAGACCTCAAGCAGCAGGCCAGCAAAGGACCCAACAGATTGAGATTCCACAAGGGTATCACTATAGCACAGATTATAACACCCTCCACATGATGCCAAATCTAGGATATCAAGGCACGTGGGATTTCAATCCACAGATGGGTCAGCAGGTGCAGAGGAATACAAATCCGCAAGTTGATGAGTTATTGCTGAGGGTGACTGAGATGATGAAGAATCAGTTTGGTCTGAAGCCAAAAGGGTTGACCTTTTCGTACAAACGCTCATATCCAGAATGGTATGATTTGGTCACTCTTCCAACAAATTATAGACTCCTAGAATTCGCTAAGTTCACTGGCCAAGACAGTACAAGCACGATAGAACATGTCAGTTGGTATCTTACGTAATTGGGCGAAGCGTCAGTTGAGGATGCCCATCAGGTTCATTTCTTTTCTCTGTCCTTATCAGGGCCAGCCTTCACTTGGTTTTCATCATTGCCAATCAATTCCATTGTCAATTGGGCTAACCTGGAGAAGAAGTTTCATACGTATTTCTATACTAGGACTGGAGAAAAGAAGATTACCGATCTGACAACTATAAGACAAAAGACTAATGAATCAGGCACTGAATTTCTTTAGAGGTTCCAAGAAACTAGGAACTTGTGCTTCTCCTTAAATTTGGCCGATGATCAACTACCTGCTTTGGCTATTCAAGGAATGCTATCGATGTGGAAAGAAAAGCTACTGGGACAAGAATTTGACAACTTGGGACAATTGGCTCAACGAGTAGCAGCGCTCAATAGCCAATTCCAGAGCATGCATAGAGATACCCGGTTCCAGAAGAATACCACAGTAGCTAAAGCTTATGATCCATACTTAGTCAATTACGATTATGAAGATGAAGAAGAAGAAGAAGAGGTTGCTGCGGCTGAATAGAATTGGGGCAAGAAGACAGTGATGGTGCTAAATCCATGGGGAAGAGGAGTCGAGGAGAGCTATGACTTCAATGTCACCAAATTAGATAAACTCTTTGATTTCTTGCTGGAGAAAGGGCAGATCAAGTTACCCGATGGTCATGTCATGTTGCCCCCTGATTAGTTAAAGATTAAGAAGTTCTGCAAGTTCCATAATGGTACTTCTCATTCCACTAATGAATGCAGAATCTTCAGACAGCATATACAGAGAGCTATTCAACAGGGGAGGCTCAAATTTGATACGCCTTGGAAAATGAAAGTTGATGATAATCCTTTCCCAAGAGATCAAAACATGGTTGATGTTGGGCTATTCAAAGGAAAAACTAAGGTCCTAACATCAACCAAATCAAAAGAAGCTAGAACAGTCGATCCTGAGATGCAAATATCGGCTGACGAGTACAGAGAGATTAGAAGACGTCGTGCCGAGCAAAAGAGCCGATACGAGCAGGGGAAGACGTCAAAAGCAGAGACGACGAAGCCGCGGGTAACATCTCGGATTCTGTTGAATAAATGGCAGCGGTAGAAGGAAAAGGATTATCAACATTGGTTAAAAGATCAAGCGTACCAAAAGCAAGAGAAGTATGAAAGGGAATAACCGAATTACATTGGAATTGTCCTTTCTTCAGACATTGCTGGAATGAAGGTTTGAAATTGCCTACCAGACATGACTGTCTAGAATGCAGCAATCAATATCGAGAGTATAGGCAGTCTCAAACCAACCGCCGGTCTATCCATGCTCAAGATGCATATCATCATAATAACATGGATCGGCACTTAAAAAATAGAAGTGTTCATGATCGGCTTGAAAAAAGAGTCGTTGATCAGGACTGGGCTGATCATGAAGAGGAAGGCACTGAAAAAAGATATGTGCGGCAGGAAGGCCAGTGGTGCCCAGGAGGTTTAACAAGAAGCCAGAAGAGAATGGTGCAACGCCTAAGGAATAAAGAGATGGAACAGGCTCAGGCATCCGGTAAGAATCAAGTGTCACGTACCAAGCAAATAGCTGATAGAAAGCAATCATCGGCTAATATCCAAATGGCTTTTCTGTTGCCATCGGAATTCAGAGCTCCGGCAGATCAAGAAGTTTATTTGAATTTCGATGAGTCAGAGTATGAGGAGATAGTTGCCAAGTTGACGGTTGGAAGGGTCGAGATGGCGGACTAGAGGGGGGTGAATAGTCTTTTCTAAAATTAATCGTGTCGGCTAACCGATATAAATGCGGAATTAAAACAATCGGTCTAGCCAAGACTACACCCCTCTATATATGTTCACTAGCACCTTGCAAAGATACTAATAAAGCAACTAAGGTGCCGGGCTAGCTAGAGCTCTCCTAAACAATTCTAGGAGCAAGGTCACACAAACATATGCTACTAGTACTTTAAGTAACAAGGGAGCTCCTACACATGCTAGTAAGCAAAAGCACAAAGCTAACTAAGCTCACTAGCAATGCTCAATAACAAGGCAACCAATGCCTAATTAGAGAGCACAAATACTTAGCTACACAAACTAAGCAATGTGACTAACAAGGTTACTAAAACCAAATTAGCCACGCAAGGGAGCTACTTCTATGCTACACAAGTAAGAAGGTAATTAGCTAGCTACACAAGCTATCTAATTACAAGAGCAACTACACAAGCTTAAGATATATATAAGTAATTGCAAGCTTGTGTAATGGGGATGCAAACCAACAGGAAGAACAAGGTTGACACGATGATTTTTCTCCCGAGGTTCACGTGTTTGCCAACACGCTAGTCCCCATTGTGTCGACCGCTCACTTGGTGGTTCGGCGGCTAATTAGCATCACTCGCTAAGCCCACACGTCGGGCACCGCAAGAACCTACCCCTTGAGTGAGGGTAGCTCAATGACACGCTTTACTAAAGTTGCTCTTCGTGACTCCCGTGGGGCGAGCACAAGTACCCCTCACAAGCACTTCTCCGGAGCGCCGCACAAGCTTCTTGTGGGCTTCAACGGAGACCACCACCAAGCCGTCTAGGAGGTGGCAACCTCCAAGAGTAACAAGCACCACCAGCTTGCAACACGACCACCTAGTGCCACTCGATGCAACCTCACGATGCAATCGCACTAGAATCACTCACTCACATAATCGAATGATCACTATCAAGTATATGTGTGATGGAGGGCTCCCAAGCACTCACAAGCATGGACACTAAGTCCGATAGGTGCTCAGCACTACCCATGGCCGAGGGCCACTTCTATTTATAGCCCCAAGGGCTAAACTAGCCGTTACCCCTTCACTGGGCAAAAGTCGGGCTGACCGGACGCTCCGGTCGTGTTGACCGGACGCTGGACCTCAGCGTCCGGGCCCCCGCAGACGGCCACGTGTCCTGATTCCAACGGTCACTTGACCTGACCGGATGCAGCAGCTTCAACTGACCGGACGCTGAAGCCCCAGCGTCCGGTCGTTTCCAGTAAGCTCTCCGAGGCATATTTCTTCGACCGGACGTGTCCGGTCGCACGTGATCGGACGCAGCCCAGCGTCCGGTCACACTCCAGCTTCTGCGTCACCGTACGTCAGCCTGACCAGACGCACCCTGCCAGCGTCCGGTGCTTTCAGACCTAGCATCCGGTCAGTTGACCGACGCCAGCGTTTTCGCGATCAACTCGTTTTCACTTCTAACTTCTTCACCCTTGCTCCAATGTGCCAACCACAAGAATTTGCATCCGGTGCAATAGAAAATAGGCATTCCATTTTCCCGAAAGCACCGAATCCTGCGCAATAGAGGGACCCAAACCCATCTCAACCCTGCAAACACCAGCTCCTTTTGTAAATGTGCCAACACCACCAAGTGTATGTGTGTTAGCTTTTCACAATCATTTCCCAAAGGATGTTAGCCACTCAACTTGCCACGCCACTCGATCCTAGCGACGATGCAAAGTTAGATCACTCGAGTGGCACTAGATGACCGATATGCAAACAAGTTTGCTCCTCTTGATAGTACGACCATCTATCCTAAACCCGGTCATCAACTTCTCTACACACCTATGACCGGTGAAATGAAATGCCCTAGGTTATACCTTTGCCTTGCGCATTCCATTCCATCTCCTCCAATGTCGATGCAACACATGCACCAACACGATCAACAATGATATGATACACTTCATATCATCACGTGATCATATTGGTTCATCGATCTTGACTTCACTTGCCCTTCACCGTTGCCATCGTCCATCGGCGCCAAGTCTTGCTCAAGCTTCACCGCCACGCGGTCCATCACTCCAAAGCCTTCGACTTGCCCTTCGCGCTTGCAACCGGCCCATCAAGCCAAGTCTTGTCTTGATCTTCTCCACCTTGATCACATGACTCAATGTCATGTCTCATGTGCGTTAAGCTCCTTCATCATCACATGTGTGAGCTTTGCAACATCTCTAAGCCATTTTCACCTTCATGGCATATGTTGCTCACACACATGTACCTATGGACTAATTACCTGTGTATCTCACATAAACACAATTAGTCCACCTAGGTTGTCACTCAATTACCAAAACCAAACAAGGACCTTTCACGGTTGTACAGCAAGCAATATTTGACAAACCAGTAAAACATCGGCACTTAAAGGCGCTATATATGAAAGGTCTTGTCGATGGGAAGCCGATGAACAAGATGTTGGTGGACGGAGGTGCATCTGTCAATCTTGTGACTAACACTACTTTTTGTAAACTTGGCAAAGGACCAGAAGATCTGATGGAGACTGACATGATGCTTAAGGACTTCGGGGGTAATACGTCTAAGAGCCAGGGGGCAATAAACGTCGAGCTAACAATCGGAAGCAAGACTCTGCTCACTACATTCTTCGTCATTGATGGAAAAGGGTCATACAGTTTGCTCCTCGGTCATGATTGGATTTATGTGAATTTCTACATACCATCAACCATGCATCAGTGTTTGATCCTATGGCATGGAGATGACGTCGAACTGGTTCGCACTGATGAGCCCGTGAGCATCGCAATAGCCGATCTAGTTTTTTAGGAACTAGGAGACTTCGAATGTTTTTCTGGCAAGTCATGGGAAGGAGGCTTCATTAAGATCAGCGACGAAAGCCAACAGCCGATGCAAGCAATCGGCTCTAAAAGCTTGTTTTAGTAGAAAAATCACAACTTCACGTCGGCCGTTGGATTAAAGGAAAAATAAGTGTTGAGTCTGGGAGATAAACTTAGGCCGACGTATGTGAATGCTGAATCAAAGTATGAGTACGATTCAGAGTTAATGGATTTATTAAGAAGTTCTATAGGACGCTTGACCTGGGTTGATTGATCATTTGACCTTTGATATGAAAAGTTATGTGGTACGTTATCCTAACACCCGGTCAACATTTGATAGCTGATTCGTTCTCGGCTCTAATAGCCGGTACCAGAAAGGTATCGCCTCTAATTCAAAAAAATGAGAATCTTCAAACACAATAAAAGCCGATATGATATGTATCGCCTATAGAGCAAAAACGAAGGATAAAAACAGTAGGGCATTGCACTGAGGCGCATTCATGAAAGAGAAGTCTTTGTTCATTAGTTCCCCTAAGTACAATCTAGTCAAAGACTTTATTCACCACATCCTGAGCGGATGTGATGTCCACGATGGCCTCCGCCGCTATGGTGAAATATTCTACCAAATCTTCATATCCCTCAGGGCCATCGCCAATCAGGAAGCCAACCTCCATGGTGTGGAGATCATGCTCGATTTGGACCTGTGCCGCAGTTAGTGCCACCGATGCGCCGTGACGAACACCGTGAAGAGCGATCTCCTGGATGCGGGCCGGGATGTCTTGGAGACAAGCGTCAATGAGGGAACCCCTCGCATTGATGGCGTCCACAACCGTGTTTGCCGCCAATTGGAAGGATTCCAGTTGCACTGGCGATTGCAGAAGAATATCAAGACAAAGGCAACGGAAACCAGAATGGAAACGTTCATGGAGCTCATCTTACTTGCTACCATAGCGTCAGACTCAGCCAGCCGTGCTCGAACGGTGCTGGCCTCCTCCTCAGCCGCATTAAGGGCCGCTTGGAGGACTCCTAGACGAATCTCCAGTTGGTCGTTGTTCCGAATCGCCTCGGAATAGCGGTCCTCGGCCACCCTCCATTCTCGAAAGAAGCACCGGGCATCATCACCGTCATATGAGTTGGAAGAACCCAACGATGAAGCCGGTGCGGAAGATGCAGCATCAGTGGGTTTGTCGGTCCTGGGGAAAGGATGAAGGCTGTCATTCACAACAAACCTATAGGCGAATCAGAACAGATCATCATCATGAACAGAGGTTGTCAATCTCACCTCATGCGTCGAAGACGCTGGTTTATCAGCATGTCTTCTGCTGGGATCTCCTCTGCCACGCGCTTAGCTCGATTACCTTCGCCGGCCATGAGAAATGATTGGATCTATAGAAGAGAGGAAGAGAACCACTGCAGGGTTTTGGTAGGCAAAAGAGAGTGAAGGAACAGTTGCGAATAGAGATGTGTTTGAGGCCAAAGCCCTCGGCTGGTATTTGAAGACATGAAGCGAAGAGGCGGATGCCTCGGGGCGCGCAAAAGGCAACCGCAATTAATAGAAGGTGAAACGCCACTTCACCAATGTCAAAGAGAATACGGCGCCAAATGACTAAGGATGGAAGATCGAAAGGCTCCCTTAATAAAGGCTGTGTTTTTAGACCTAGATAGAATTAAAGCCAAGAGTCTGGGATCGGCTATTTTTAAAATCGGTTCTTCAGCCAGAACAAAGGGCCTGATCTTCAAATGAAGAAGGGAGATGAGACTTTCGAGAAGGCTGGGAATGAATTACCCTTGATGACCAAGGGCAAAAGGGCTAATAGAGTCGCCTTATGAACCCGTGTATAGCCATAATACAGTCCCTCCTTGGGAAGTTCAAACCGGATTGAGGTGCGTTATGCCAAAGTCTACAAGAATTTTGTGATAAATAGCTTAGAAGATTTGTGTTGCCTTCGGCTGTGCGATCTTGAAAAGCATTGAAGCCCATAAACTGAGGATTGCAATGTTACGATTAAAAGGGCAAGAATGAACAATTCTCTGAGAGAGATTTGGTTTAAAAAGTAAAATTGCCGATCAGGTCAAAGGACAACAAATCTGGCAAAAAGTAGTCAACTAATTGGGAGAGACTCTATCGGATCAAGCGTTGTGCGCCGGGTAATATCTATATTTTGGAAACACTGAAAGGGGAAGAAGGATTCGGCAGAGCAATCGAATGGGGAATATTTGAAGGAATATTACCCTAACGTTTGGATTAATACTTGACAATCAATTTGCTCGTTTGACAGCTCTAATAGCCGATATCATAAGGATATCGCTTCTGGTGCAAAAATAAACCAAGAAGGGTAAAAGTCGGTACAATGTGTATCGCCTGTAGGAGCAAAGCAAACATAGACAGAGTGATGCATATAATATGAAATATGAAACAAAAGAAAAATCACTCAAGACAGAGGAATTGTTTGCTAATATCACCTATTACAAACTACGGGCCGGAAAATACTTTGGCTATTATATCATCAGCCTGGGAGATAAAGGCTACATAGTTAGCAGCCCTGAAGAAATCCTCAATCAGGCGTTCATGATCCCTAGGGTGCCCCGCTGCTAGAAGACCATGAGGGAGAAACCGAAGTTCATGACCAGAATGAGCTTGTGAGGAAGCCATCGCCATGGCGGCACCATGGCGACCACCATGCAAAATGACCTCCCTGACACGATTCAGGATATCGTGCAGGCAAACCAATAGGATGGCACATCCAGCATTGACGAATCCCGCCTCGTGCTTTGCGGCCGATCAAAGGCTCTCCAGTTGGGCAGACAAGTCTAAGAAGATTCAAATGGAAGGTGATTAGAATCATGAGAATGGAAATGAAAAAGGAGCAAAGGTCATGACAGGTGTCTCACCCATGATTTTTGCCTCGGCCTTAGCCAACCTATCCTCCACTGAATCAGCCTCAGGAGGTGATCGACATTGAACCATGGCCAGAGCTAATTCCACAAGGGAGAGACATTCAGTGAGACTCTGGCCATGCCGATCAATGGAGGCAAGCAGATCATCGTTATCAATCCGCCTCCTTTGATAACGAGGGAGCTGGCGATGAGCTATTAAAGAGGAAGACCCTAGAGGCCGAACGGAGTCGGTCCTATTCCCTGAGGCAGTTGGAACACCACGAATTGCACCCTCCTACCAATGAAGGCGCTAACGCGATGATGCTGGTCCGTTGAGGGCCTCCTCAGCGAACTTCTTGCTATTCTCCATTATCTCAAGCCTACGAAGTAGCAGGAACTATACTAAGAACGTGGAAGGTTTGAGGTGAAGCGAGTTGTTTTTCGATCCCCAATCGTGGCCTGTATATATAGCCCGAGAAGGTAGTGAGATAGGTCTCACCAACGGTGTGAAATTGAAATCAGATACGAAAAAGGATCGATGCTCTGAGAATTCAGGGAACAGATAATGAAAAGATAACAGATTCGAGCTTATTGCTCTCCCAAGTTATAGAATGCCATGGGATAGATCAAAGGATTTACATTGACCAGCAATCAACCCACCAAGGCCTCTTTGGATTAAAGGGAGTTCGAATCCCCACAGGGCCGAAAGTCATCATAAGCCAAGTCACATCGGCCCATTAATAAAATTGTGACAGGGAAGGAAAAGGCCGCTTGTCTAACAAATGCCCAGCTGATTTCTCAAAACCGCTGGAAAGAAACTTGTGGCTTTCCCGGTGGGCATTTGATGGAGCAAACAAGGGGAAAGTGTCCGTGCATTTTAGCCTTTGCAAACACTAGAACAGCTCTGCAAGCATGGAGAGAAGACCCAGGTGATATCACAAGGATTCTTCTAACCGCAGTAGCTGATTCTCTTGCTCGACAAGGTGCTAGGATGGGAGACACAATCGCCCTATGCATAAGAATTCTTCTAGCCGCTCGAGATCTTCATAGCAAAAGGATAGACCATGGAGGATCCAGCGGAGTTGAGAGCACTTGAGGGAGTAGATGGAAGAAAAACATGGCTAAATTGTCGAGTTGCTCTTGCCACGGTCAAATAGGCCTTTTATAGCCGGCTTGGGAAGATGAATCCAAGTGCCCATGAAGCAGTGACGCTCTTGTAAAAAGTTTTGAGGCATAGGCTCATGAGTGGACGCAAGCAACGACAAACAATGGACCCTAGATCAAGGTTCTCTACCTATGACTGTGGACCAATCAGGGATGCAGATGTCATAATTTTGGAATAAAATTACTTTTATCCCAAAAATTAGGGGGCATGTGTTTACACCAAAATTTGGAAGAAGGGTCACAGGGACTCGAAAGCTCCCAAGACCGTGTCGTCAAAGAATCAATTGCGTGCAGATTAGAACCAGCTGATTCGGATGTAAGAATTGGAATCGGCTTTCTTCAGATAGCGCCAGCGGATAACGACAAAGACTACGTTCGGCGCTAGGACGAAACATGTTAGACTCTACAAAAAGGGAAAGATTAGAGTCCAAGTTATCTTAAATTAGGAATATTTTCGTTTATGCCAAGGATTGTAACGAATCGTGCTCGAGTAGGATTCATGTTTAGACTCTGGGTATAAATATCAAGCCCCTGCTATTGTAAAAAAAGGACAACAATTAATTCAATACACAAGTTATTTACTTTTTCGGCTTCGGCCACCCTTAGGACCACGTCCTTCGGCCATCAATTTTCTAATGTGGGGAATTTCTTCGGGGTCTTCCCCTTGCTCCCGAATAATCTGCTCTAGCAATTATGAGGTCAATGCAATGTGAGCCAACACCTCTGCGTGGTTGAGAGACAAAGGTGTTTCCTCAACCTGGTGTGACTTTCGGCTCAAAGCATCAGCCACTACATTGGCCTTTCCTAGGTGATAATGGACTTCCAGGTTGTAATCCTTTATCAATTCTAACCATCTCATTTGCCTCATATTCAGCTCAAACTGAGTGAAAATATACTTGAGGCTCTTGTGATCTATGAAAATGTGCACTTTTTTTCCCAACAGATAGTGCCTCCAAATCTTTAGAGCATGGACAACAACAGCCAGCTCTAACTCTTGGTTGGGGAAATTTACTTCATGCTTTTTCAGTTGGCGCGAAGCATAAGCTATCACACGCCCATCTTGCATAAGCACACACCCTAAACCCATCTTTAAGGCATCACAATATACATGAAAGGGTCTATCAATGTCCAGTTGGGCCAATACAGGAGCAGTGGTCAGAAATGTCTTTAGAGCTTGGAAGGCTTCTTCACAGGCTGGACTCCAGTCAAACTTAGCTTCTTTTTGGAGCAGCTTGGTCATTGACTGGGCTATCTTGGAGAAATCCAGGATGAAATGCCGATAGTACCCAGCGAGACCAAGGAACTGACGAATCTGGTGCACAAACTTGGGAGACTTCCAGTCCAACACATCTTGCACCTTACTGGGATCTACTAAAACGCCGTCAGGTGTCAACACATGCCCCAAAAACTGCACTCGATCTAACCAAAATTCACATTTGCTGAATTTAGCATAAAGCTTGTGTTCCCTTAGTCGAGACAGTACTATCCGAAGGTGTTGGGCATGCTCTTTATCATTCTTGGAATATATCAGGATATCATCAATGAATACTACCACAAACTTATCCAGCTCTGGCATAAAGACTGAATTCATCAGGTACATGCAGATGGTAGGAGCATTGGTGAGACCAAAAGACATCACTAGGTACTCATATAGCCCATACCTAGTAGAAAAAGCTATCTTTGGTATATCATGTGGTCTGATCTTGATCTGATGATAGCCCAATCGGAGGTCAATCTTCGAGAACACCTTGGCACCAGCTAGTTAATCGAACAAAGTATCTATGCTGGCCAATGGATACTTATTTTTAACTGTTACCGCATTAAGAGGGCGGTAATCCACACACATCCACAGAGTACCATCCTTCTTCACAAAAATGGCTGGGCAACCCCATGGTGAAGACCTAGGACGGATGAAACCCTTTTCCATCAACTCTTCTAGTTGCTTCTTCATCTCCACCAATTCCCTTGGAGCCATGCGGTACGGGCGTCTAGAGATAAGGGCAGTACCAGGCTCTAGCTCAATGGAGAATTCTACCTCTCTGTCCGGTGGCAACCCAGGAAGATCTTCAGGAAAAACATCTGGAAACTCACATACCACAGGGATGGGGGTAAGATCAGGAGAGGCTTCAGCATGGGCAGCAACAGGTAAGACTAGGTCCGAGGGTACCAGAAGAGACATCCTATCCTCAGAAGAAGGAAGTCGTAACTCGACACTTCTCCGCTTCAAATCTAAGAATACCCCATACACTCGCAACCAGTTCACTCCAAGAATAGCATCAATGCCTTGCCCAAGCATTACCATGAACTATAGGCGGTAAGTGTGGGTGGCTAATACCAAGCTTATTGTGTCCATTCGGGTATTGATGAACATTTGTGAACCCGCAGTACGAATTCTATAGGCATAAGGTATAGCCATAAGCGATAAGTTGTGCCGATCTAAAAATCCCATGCCCATAAAGGAATGTGATGCACCAGAATCGAACAACACAGTGTTTACACCAAAATTTGGAAGAAGAGTCGCAGGATAACAACAAAGACTACGTTCGGCGCCATGACGAAACATGTTGGACTCTACAAAAAGGGAAAGGTTAGAGTCTAAGTTATCTTAAATTAAGAATATTTTCGTTTATGCCAAGGATTGTAACAAATTGTGCTCGAGTTGGATTCATGTTTAGACTTCGGGTATAAATATCAAGCCCCGGTTATTGTAAAAAAGGACAACAATCAATCCAATACACAAGTTATTTACTTTTTCGGCTCTGGCCACCCTTAGGAGTAGGAGTAGAGTAGATCTCGATGAGTTCTTCAGCAAGTACGGCTACATCGATCCGGTCGACCTCCACTGCTTGTTGTAAGTACTGTCATGGCTTATACCTCTGTTCGTATGGCCGCATCGATCTGGTCGACCTCCACTGTGACTCTGGTATAAGTTAGTTATCGACTCTTGCCTAGTTCAAGTATGGCTGCATTGATCCAGTCGACCCCCACTGCATGAACTAGATCAAGGTCAAGTTATTGGCTCTACCTTAGGATGACAGCCTTTGGTAGATTCATTAAATTACCGATATTGCTTATAGCCTTCATTATTTATCTAATTACAGCAATATCACTCTGCCTGATTAGGATTGATCTAGATCGGCCATATCTTGTTTAGCCCATCGCTTGCTAATCTAAATTGATCTAATATACACCTTAAATGATGAGTTATGTTTTATCGGCAATTTTATGTCAATCCTGATCATGCATAGCGTACAGTTAAGGCGTGTTGCGTCTTTAGTAGATTTATTGGCTAGCGAGAACCGTTCCATGGCCCGTTATCACGGCCTATGTGATTCTGCCTCACACCCCACTATTAGCACCGTGGAGTGGGGACCATTATCTGGTAGATCTATTCCTCATAAGGCATGACTTTAACTGTGCGCTATGCCTGAATCGGCTGTTTTAGCTGATATCGAGCGCTTTCACGAATAGTTCGCATCACGAGACCGTCGAAGTAAAGATAGGTTGAAAGATATGTTAGCCCCATGATCTTATTATTGTATTATGGCCTGCATGATTCTGCCTCATGCTCCACTGATATTAGTAATGACTTAGGGTCGTCGAGTCTATTGTTATTTCTACGGCCTGCATGATTCTGCCTCATGCCCCACTGGTCATAGTGATAGATAAGATCTAACATGTTCATTAGATTTATCTTTATTAAACGGTTAAGTGATGTTGAATTGTTTTTTTATATAAAATGGGGTTCGGTTACTTATAATCGATGGCTTGGCATAAACCAATCATTGTTGATATCTTATTGCCATTGATTCATATTTGTTCAAATAATGACATTTACCCTGAATGATAATCGATTCTTCCTATACAATCCAATGAGCTTTAACTGATTTATTCTCATGAATATGCTAGAATCGACTATTTAGTCAATCTCCTTTCATATTGGCTTTCAGAGCCGCACATTCGGGACTGTCTGGCAACACCGGTAAGTTCCGCCCTTAATTACTGATGAACTTTCTCTCCTTGTCAATTACAGGGTCAAATTGACTGGCACGTCTCGGGAGGAGTGCGTAGGATCGACCATCCCTGCGCTGAAGCTAGGTGGATCTATAGCTCCATCGAGCAGACCCTTCCGGCTTGCTGCGTGTGTCCTCGGCACAGGACGAAAATTCTATGTTGACACATAGGTTGGATGGGAATCGATGGTAAACATACCAGCCATCACTGGTTCCTGCTGCAATATCTGCTCCGCATCTGTGAAATGCACCTGTCTAGATATGTTGGGCACTTTCTTCTTGACCACGATCCTCCTGACTAGCTTGGAGTTCGTCGATGGTTGAGCAGACTGAGCTGGCTGGTTCTGGGGACACGCTCGGGCATAGTGGTCATCTTTGTCACATTTGAAGCAAGCGCCCGGCTTGTTTCCAAACCCTTGGCGAGGTGGGACCTGCTGTCCTTGAGGCTGTTGGGGCTGCACCTGCTGCGTGGGAGCATGGTACTGTGTGGAAGAAGTCTGCGAAGTTTGCTGGGGCTGCCAAAACGAAGGCCCACCTAATGATTGATAGGGCCTCTGCCGGACAACCTGTACCTTCTGAGCATGACAGTGACAGGAAGACCCCATAGCCATCCGCTTCCTCTTCCACTCTGCCTAGGACTCCTGCCGAAAACCCTCCATGGTGATGGCAGCGTTCATCAGTGCCTCGAAGGTCTGATAGTTCGTTGTGTACAGCTTCTCCTGAAGGATATAAGAGAGGCCGCAAAAGAAATGGTCCCTCTTATCGTCAGTGTCCACATGAATACCAGCATACTGGAACAAGTGATTGAACTTATTAACATAATCCATCACTGTCATACTCCACTGACGTAGCTCCAGGAACTCAGTCACCTTCCGGTTGATGACACCAGCAGGAATCTAGAACTCTCTGAATGCTGTGGTGAACTCTTGCCAGGTTGCCGGATGACCTGGCTGCTGTATGGCATGGAAAGTATCCCACCATGCACTTGCGGACCCCAATAGTTGCTGCGCTGCAAAGCACAGTTTCTGCTCGTCGACCACGTTGAGCAACAGAAACTTTCGCTCCAGAATGCCAAGCCAGTGCTCTGCATCTAGGGGCTCATTTGTCGGAGTGAAAGTGGGCGGGTGGGTCTTGAGGAAGTCCTGGTAAGAGGAGGGTCCCTCAGGACGGTGGGCACCACCCCCGTTCCCACCATTGCCCCAGTGGCCTCCGCGGGCGAAGCCAACGACAGCTTGTGCCATTATCTCCATGGCACGGGCTGACTCTTGGTGAGCAGCCAATAGCTCCACCATCATCTCTGCATGAGTCATCAGTGGCGGCGGTGGCAGAGGAGGAGGAGCCAGAAAAGGAGCCCCATGGCTCTCCCCGTTGTGCTCATGGGCTTGGCCACTCTTGCCTTGGCCCTCGCCAAGATCGTGAGCCGACCCAGCACTGGTGCTCCCGTGTCCAGACCTTAGATTCATCTGTAAGAGATAGGAACCATCCATTTAGAACAACCTTCTCGATCAGTAGCAAGGGATTAGTGAAATGACAGCACATCTAATAAAGCATTCTTTTAATTAAGCCTATCACTTTACTAATCCAATTATACGTGTAGGGGGGAATTTAGTTTAAGCAGAATGCTATTATCATGATGCATGTATCGCCCTATACGTTCACTCAAGCCAGAATATAGCGGTATTCGTAAAAAATTTGGCACATCGCACACTCGCTTTCCGTATACTACGCGATTCTTACGCAACGTAAGTCAGTGTACCTGCAGAAAACTGATTAGATAAAACCAGTGCCGCTATCCTAGATAGATCATATTGCTAGGGCTTATACTTATTTAACTAACTTAATCGCATCTAACTTTTCACAAAACTTTTGTTGGTCAAATTTTTAAATTTTTGAAAAAGAGTGATGAAACTCGTAACCATTATTGGCTCTGGTACCAACTATGGCAGAACCGCTCGAAATAGCACGCTTACGGAGGTGCTCGTCTCCCACCAGAAACTAAGCACCCCGAAAACAGGCTATAGCGAGCGGTCTCCGTCGGGCACACCCCAAGGGAGAACCTGAAAGATCCACATTTTCCCCAAGGATCCAATAATGAGAACGAGTTACAATATAGGTCCATTTCATACATCAAAAGTTCTTAAAAAGTACATTATTACATTACCAAATGTCAGAGTGCAGAATGATAAACAACGGAATTTAAAATAAACATCTAGCGATGAGAACGAGGATTTCGTCTGAGCCCACCAGAAGAATCCTCCACACAAAGGTACTTCTCATGCATCACCTGCAACAGGGGTAAATAACCCTGAGTACACAATGTACTCGCAAGACTTATTTGACTAGTGGGAATAATTTTCCCACTCCAAGAAATATGATAAGCTTTATGGTTTACTAGTTTTCTTTTAGCAGAAAGCAATACTAATAGTGAGTCCTTATTTATGTTATTATTATCAGCCATATTAAGTTATTATCTATCTAGTCTATATAAGCATTTGTTCTACTCTCAAGCAAGAGTTGAGCAATCAGTTCCATTTCATCACCTTTCATCTTTCAGTTCTTACTACGGTGCTAAACCGCAGACAAGTCGTACAAGATATTTGGACGATTCACGAATCAATGCCCCTAGCTGGGTACCCTGAAAACACATGCCCCGCTTGTACCCCAGGCACAAGCAGGACTAACCCATCACCCTCCTATCCTAGGTGTCCAGGTCCTCGTCCAAACTTGGACTCCAAGCCCCCACTCCTGAGTCCTGGACTTAGTGCGGTGCAAGGACCTCCACCACCCCGCCTCCAATCAGTTGGTCTGGAAAGAGCCAAATTCACGACAAGGGAGCAACGAGTCTTCGCTGTGCCCATACACAAGTATGTGCTCGGGACAATAAGTCTGTGACTTGCCTAGAGCCATATGCAACGACCGGTCCTTAATCGACACAGACAGGGAAAAGGTATAACCGAGCTATGCCCTGTTGGCCACAGGACACAACCCCTTATACCCACCAATACCCAAACCACATCCCTGTCCGGTCACCAATTTCCTTTCCACCATTTTATCATGAGTGATCATATTTTATCACCTATTTGCGAGTAACGGCAGGTTACTCACGCTACTGATATCCTAAACATAGCAACTACTCGGGCTATACTAGTAGGACTCATGGGTAGATATATTTATGCACGTAGTTTCAATAAAATGCATGTAACTTAAATGCAATCATATATATATATATATATATATATATATATATATATATATATATATATATATATATATATATATATATATATATATATATTCAGTGATCATAAAATAGGGGTTATGCACCGGGGCTTGCCTTGGGCAGGCGACGGGTCAGTAAGGTCAGCACCAAAAGGCTCCAGGGCTCCCTCCTATACAAGGATCTCCTCCTCGCACTCCTCAATGACTTCGTCGTACTCCTGTTCGTCGACGGGCACGAATTCTACCAGCTCGTGATCTACATGCATGAAATGATGATGCAATGCTTAGTAATATAGCAACAGCAACTCTTAAAATAAAGGTAGATCTGTTTAACCACTAAGACAGTGCTACTGACCACAGTACTACGCTATCTATCGTTGTCGATAACAAGTTTGATGTATGGCATACAATATTATAACAACTACATGTATTCCTACTCCTAATGCTGATCTATGTTATATACGATAAAGCAAGGGTAATAGCTACTCTATTTAGTAACTCACTCTAAGGCCGAACGAACACCGGGATGACTTCACTCGAAAGCTAACTACCTAAGCTTGTAGTGTGCACAGTTAATTGGAAAACGATGGAGTGTGTGAGGCCAATTGCAGGAGCGACGCCTACGGACTTATGGCGGCCGGCGATGGCAAAAATTCAAATTGGCGCCCCTCGTTTGTACCACCACCACAGTGACCGGTTAGGCATGACGTTGTCCTTCCACTCGACCACCAAACGTGCTCGGTACAAAGAAAGGGGGGCCAGCGCATCGATTCGGCTTTGGCGTGGCTCGGTCGGCCGGCGACCTTCCAGGCGACGTGACTGGCACCTTTGGCGTGGCCTCGAGCGCTAGCGTGAGAATGAGGCAAGTAGAGCAAGCCCACACACTCACACAGCCGACGTCAACGGGAGCGATGGCAGACGGCGGCGCGGACGGCGCCAAGGTCTGGCGACACGACGCGACATTTACGACGACAGCAGCGGCCTTTGGCGAAACGCCTTTGGAGGAGGGGCGAGCAGCGGCGAGCATGGCGGGCCCGATCTTGCGCGTGCGTCTTTGTGTGCGATGCACAGCAGCGAGAGACCACAGCTGGCGAACCTGACAGAGCCAACGCGTGGGTGTGTGTGCTCAGGCGTGACGGTGGCCGGTGTGGGAGCGTACACGGCGTGCTAGGGCAGCAACGCAGCGTGGCAAGTAGGGCGAGGACAGTGGCCGGGAAGGCCAGTGCGACGGCCCGCGCGTGGTGTGCCAGCACACGCGTGGTAGTGGCGACGCAACCGGTGTGGCAGTGCTCGCTGGCGGCCAGCAGTGGTGCCAGGCCGAGCAAAGGCGGTGACCGTGACCAGCACTGGCTTCATTTAAACTATGCGACTTGCATGCTTTTTAAAGCTATTGAAAAATCCTACCCGTTGGTTCAAACGCCAAACCAATTCTTCTATACTCAAGAGGGTACATAGGGCTATCGACCTAAGCCATGACATCTCACCACTTCTTAAGCCGATCGCTCTACAAAAATTGTGGAACATGGCTTCGTCGACCCATTTACAGACTTACGCGGAATGGCTAAACCTCGAACGGTTTCACGTCGAATTCCAATTCCGACCTACTTGATATACTAGCTAGCGAACCTCATCCTCGACCGCACATATTTCATCGTCGCCTATGAAGTTCGGGCTACCAACTTTACTACGTTCCGCCGATGCGTTCCATAGCATTTCCGTCTGATAAAAATTCATTTAGAATCCTAAGTGATAATACACGACATGAAATATAACATTCGTTTCATGTATCAACTGAACGTTTCAATTTCTGAATATTGATTTATACTCTATAACACACACATTTACTCTTAAGTATGATGCTCATGCAGTGTTTTAGCAACAACTGTACAATGTAACACCGAGGGTGTTACACGTGTCGTATGGTGCGACTGACTCGTTCTTGTTCTGGAGTTAATGCTAAACTGTGGCTTTGTGCTTCGTGTTCGCCTATGGTTCACGCCTGTCGTGACCCACATCTCCCTATACTTTTTTCTATGCTCTTATCAGACCCTTGCCCTACAGTCGTACTAGTTATTAATGGCCTCGGACATCGCTCCCCTCGAACGCGTGGAAAATTTGGTCGATTCATTCGTTGTGATCCCGCGCAGGAACCTTGGTGGACTACGCCAGGACCACTGACTGCTTTGCCATTATAAGCATGGCCTGGCCTAGCCATTGGTACCACCACTCGATGTACTTTAGCTCACCTAGTTTTCTTTTGAGCAAGCTTTTCACTCAGTCATTCCTTACAACCATCGCCAGGGATGGCAGGAGCCTAGGTTAGTAGTTATTGCCTGAACATTGAGGGTTTTCTCAGAATCCTACATGCCACCCTGCGAAAGCTCGAAGTCAAAGATCGTCCTGAGTATGAGGGCCATGAGTATGAACAGCATGGCACTGAGCGGTGTGAGGTTACCGTCTATATTGGGAAGAGTGAATAATTCCCTGACATCACTAAAGCCTGGAATGTGACCACAACCGGGTTTCGCTTCGTCGGCACCTATCAGGTTGTGGCCCACAAAGCCATGCGATACCTTTGCCAGATCTATGAAGAGCCCATTGCTCGTACCCCCATGAGGTTCCCTCCACCTTTGGAAAAGAATCAGCGGGCATGGAGGGCTTGCATGGAGGCTTTGCAAGGGCGGGATGCGCAAGAAGACAGTCCAACCATGGTGCACTTGACCATGTACCTGCTTGCTCTAGATGAGCAGTATGACCGACATGCCTCGGAGCTAAGGAAGTTCCTCCGGTGAGCCGAGGAAGCCAGGATCTTCTCCAGGATGCTCCAAGTGCAGCTTGCCGAAGCGTATGCCAGTGCGGCAGCCGTAGAGAGTCGGGAGACTACCATGTCGAAAGCTCTGAAGGAGGCCGAAGATCGGCATGCCCATTAGTTGGGAGAGGCCTACCTTGTCACCAGGGCCAAGCGGAGGACGCTGGCTGCTGAATGGCAGGATTCCTTGATCGTGGAGGGAATCCCTGTCCACCCGCTAGAAAGAAGGAGAACCGATGTTGTAGTACCGCCAGCACCTCCACCCTCAGAAGTGCCAGAAGTAGAGCCCTTGCTTCCTCTCACTCAGCCACTGCCTAGAGAGGAGACAGATCCATAGCTAGGGCGGTAGAAGAATCCACTGAGCCTGAAAATGAAGATGCGTGGTCCAAAGTAGATTAGTTGCCTTGGGATGATGTACCCGTAGTTAGTAGTGTCTTTTGTCGCTGTCCACCGGTATTGTAATCTTTCCATTGTATTTTGGTCGTAGTTGCTGAGGTAGTCCGACCGTAGGGAAGGTGAATGATGTGTTGAGAATGGGAGAGTAAATGCATGTATGTTGTACCAGCATAAGGACGTTCGGAATATGCATTTTATGTATTTCGCTGTGCTTATTGCGTCCATCTAACCCTTAAGTCTCATTAGACGTGCTTAGGGTTTTCAAGAGCGATGTTAAGTGGGTTACAAGACAAATTACCATTTGGATGCCAACAGACCAGCTGTGATTGGATAACATAGGACATTGTATCGACTAATTATGGATGTCCTAGCAGAATGCTTGAATCTCTTTAAATCAAATCCGTTGTTGGATTTGAATTCCTTGTTTCTTGTTGCGAAAGTAACACTTGTTGTTTGAATCTTTCCTTGCAATACTCCTCTAATTCTGTGGTCTATGACCCCACCGCCTTCATTGCATGTAAGTTGGTAGTAGTTGCCTGGTTAATAGCTTATGGTGCCATGACGAAACCGAGGGCCCCTGTGGAACAGCTGCCACATGGTGACGCTACTCGGCACGTGCTAGTATCGAGGTTGTCGACCAAGCACCTTTACCAAGTTACACCACCATACCGCTTTTGATACAAAATATTCATCTTGGAAATATTCGGGTGTTCGAACGGGAAATCCACAATGGGTTGATGCAATAGTGTTCCCTCGAGTACACAAGAGAACATGGTTTTGGAGGAAGAACGTATGACATAGTCTTAGTCTACATGAAAGACGGATGTGGTCAAGGAAGCGAAAGAAAAAGAAGAGTAGCAAGAAAAGTTAGACTCAGGTAGTAGGTAGTGCTTGGAAAGGTCTGAGTGGATGTCAAGTCCCAAGCCCTATGTCCTGATAGACCACGCTACGCACACCGGTCACTATTGCCGCGTGCCCTACGGACGCCGTCTGTGTCAGGCCCATTAGCACCCCGTTCTCACATGGCCGCGACATTGTGCTGCACTAGCCGTCCTCGTGTACTGTGCGCTTCCCCTTTTCTCGGCATCTGGTCGGCTCTCGACCCCATGTTCTCATCCCCGTACCAGACCCCCCCCCATTCTTTCTTCTTTAGGGGACACGGCCGCCCGCACGCCTCCCTCATCGACCAAACCCTCTCTCCTCTCCTTTATTCCCCCCCCCCTCCGCTCACTTGCGCAGGGAGCGCGCCATGGCCGACTTTATCCCCATAGCGTGAACCAGCAGTGTATCCCATCCATGGCGTCTCTACTTCCGGTGCGTTGCACCCCACCTCTGTTCGACACTATAAGATGCCCCAGGTCCTTGCTCTTCTTCTTCATCCCCATTCTCGTCGCATTTAGAGCAGAGCTACGAGATCCATTCGTCATTGTGGAACTAGGCTCGTCAGTCCATGGTGATTCTGTAATCTGAGAAGAAGAAAGGAGTTTTTGAAGAAGTTTGAGTCTACCGTTGGTTAGTTCGGTCTTAGGGTTCACAATGTTTAACTTCTCAGTCTCCTATTTCTAGATCTGTTGGTCATACGCCATGTTTTGGATAATCATTATCTTCTCGTTTTTCTATTGCCCTCATCTATCTCGACTTCTGGATTAAGCCTCGGTTATATTATGTTGCTCTTAACCATGTAACTTTAAATCCCGGTGTAATTTAGCGTTCGACGTTGTGTAATCTTCATGTAATTTCATATTTATGAAATGTAATCATGTTTTCCCCTCTTTCGAATCTCAGGATGAGATTCTTTTTAGGGGGTTGGTTGTAACACCTCTGGTGTTACGAGCTCGCTAAGCACTGAGATTATGGCCTGAGAAAATAGATCTATAAATATAGTGAGTTAGTTACTTAAATGTGCTAATGAAAATCTTAACAAGAAAATGGGAAATTAAGATAAGTATTTTTGTTAAGAAAGCAAACACTTGAATTTATGTTTAAAATACCATTTTTGGCGAATCATATTGAGCGAATTAGTTAACTGGTGCGTATATATTTTGCTCCTATGGGTGAGTATTAGGTATGGACTATGGCATGAGGTATTTGTTGGTTGAGGTTAGCAAGGTTTAGATCTATTAAAAATTGCGACGAAAGAGTTAATGGTTACTTAGTCCTAACTGAAAACCTTAATGTTTCTAAGTATGAAGGGTGGTAGACAATGCTATTTTGGCATTTAATTTTTAATAAAAATGTTTAAACACTAGTTGCATGTTTTTGTATAGTTGATTGCATCAAAGTGAGTGTGTTTGTGATGGTATAGGTGTTGGTTTGGTTAGGGCTTGTTTTGATCACTAGTTAAATGCCGTTAAATAGCTAGAACGTGATGTTGGCCAGCTAGTTCTTGACCTCGGGCACTGGTTGGCAGTCCCAAGTTGGCACGTCTCTATCTTCCTCTCTAGTTCATCTTTGTCTGAGTTTGTTGCTACTTTTAGTAGCCATATATACCTTCTTGAGCATTCTCGACGTGGTTTAGTCTTAATTGAGCTGGATTGGAACTTGAGCGCGCTTTAACATTCGAGCAACGCACGATTTCGGCCGTTTGGTCTGGTGTGCGCGGTCAACACATGCTCTGGCGCTCGCGGGCTACCTTGCTCGTCTTGTCTTCACGCTGCGCTGGCCGAACACTGTGCTCAACTTGGCCGTGTGCCCAAGCAAGGCCATGTGCTTAAATCACCTTGCCATTTTTCTATTGAAAAATAAATAACGAAGTACAATAGAAAATACACTTATATGTATCCTTTACTAGCATGCCATCGTGAGCCGTTCTTTACACCTACCACGGCCTGCTCTATCCTTGCGACCTTTCCGCCATGGCCACACACGTCGCGTTGCCCCTGCCCTACTCTATCCTTGCGTCCACTGCCGAGGGGAGCACATGGCTCTGCTCCTGCCCACGTCCTTGCCATGTTGCCTGTCTGCAGCCTCGTGCGCCATTAAGCCAAGACCAAGCTGTTGTCCTCGCCTCTGCTCTCTCTTACTCTCTTGGCCTCTCCCTTTGCTTGTCTCTACCAAGCCAACCGCGCGCCATGGCCGCCGCAGTGAGCTGCTGCTCTCGCCCTCCCCACTCTGCTTCTCCCTATGCTGCTCATGAATGCCATGTATGACATCGAAGCTTTGCCGGCCGTAGCCATGCCCGCTGCCCACAACCACCTCGAGCCAAGCTAGCTCCGTCTCATGCCCCACACCCCCGCCGCTGCGCCGCCACCCACGCACTGCAGCACCGCCGCCGCAGTGACCGCCACCGTGCCGCTCATCCACTGCCGCCGTCCGTGGCCACGCCTCTATGGGTTGTGGTAAGGCTTGACATGGCCACCAGCACCTGCGGCCAGGATCTCCTCTGCCCCTATTGCGCCTCATCCACCGACCTACGCCGCTGCCGGAAGCCGCCGTCGTCGGCGCAGCCATTCCTGCCGCTGCCTGCTCCCACGGCCAGCAGGCTGAGGGCCGCCTCGAGCCAGGCTGTGAGTGCCTGCAGGCGCTCCTCACAGCCATGCAGCCCAGCTAGCTCTTCCCAGCCGCCGCCGGCCTTTCTTCGGCCGGGTCCTAGCCTCCCCGATAGCTGCTGCCTCTAGTTTCCCGTGCTCTGTGTACGAGCTGAAGAAGAGAGAAGGTGAGAAAATGAAATAGAAACTTTTTCATGGTTCCCAATGCAAAACCGTGACTCATATAAATAGTGATGCATAGTGTGTGATGTACTGCGGGTTGAATAGAGAGAAGATCAGGGGTCTCTTCGCAAAAGTGCCACCGCCGCCTGCTGGACCGGCTGCTGGCCCGCTCACGCCGCACCGCGTTGGGCCATGCTCGCCGCGCCATGGGCCACGGCCTGTGGCCACGCGCGCCCCGCCCCCGCCTGGGCCTCCAGCCGCTGGGCCGGTGGCTGGCCAAGCGGGTAGTGCTGGGCCAGGCCGAGCCCACGAAGCTTTTCCTTTCTGGTTTTGTGTTTTGTTCCAAAGCAGAGATCTTGTAAAATTGATAATAAAATGTAGAGAAATCATAAAAATGCCAAACCAATTTGGTTAAGTTTCTAAAATCATGATCCATCTGATAGTGTATTTTGTTCATATCGGTTCTGTATGTTTTTTGGGTCGCTCTAATTATTTTAACGTAATTAATATTGTCAAAACATAATCTTATAGGAATTTCCGTGATAAATCGGTGATAGTGTTAGCTCTAAAAATTTTACAGTATGTTAGAAGTGTTATCAGGTGTTCTTTGTAATTCTTGTAGCCCAATAATAATTAGTTTACTAGAGTAGTTAATGTGCCCTAGTTTCAAGTATATTAAATCGTTAATAAATCAAAAAGAGACTTGATTGGGTAAGGATTAGTACTTGTTGATGAAAATGATACTTAGCTAATATATTAGCCATAGGAGTTAGCTTGTTAGCTTGGTTTGTGCACTCGTATTTTAAGAATTGTTGTTGACTTTTGATTGATTGCGCCATCCCTGCATTTGCATCAATACATATCATAATAGGAACGACGGTGGATCGATGGTATCAAATGGAGTAGCTGAAAAGATGGTGCCAGGGATCAGGACACAAAGATGGAATACTAACTTTTGGTTATATGTTACCCAGGCAAGCCCCGGTGTATAACCCCTACTTTTGTGCACTTTATATTATGTTTGTGCATTAAGTTTTAAGGAGTTAAATGAAACCCATATAAATATATATATATATATATATATATATATATTCTATGAGTCTTACTAGTATGACAGTATTGGGTAGATTGCTATGCTATAGGACTCCGGTAGAAGTCGAGTGATTGCCTGTCACTCACGAGAGATATGAAAGATATTGTTGTTGTTGTTATATTACTATCACATGGAATATATATGAATAATAATTGGAGACCAGACGGAATGGTACTTTGGATCTGAACTTGGTTTGGCATTCGAGCGAGGCTCGGGTTGCACTTGTTTCGCCTATGTCGGTTATGGACCGACCGTTGCAACGGATGGTAGTCAGGTCACAGACTTATTGTCCTGAACACGTACTTGTGTTTGGGCGTGGGAAGGCTCATTGCTCTCTTGTCTTGGGTTTCAGCTCTTTTCCAGACCGACTGATTGAAGGCGGGGATGGTGGAGGTCTAAGCATCACACTAAGTTCGGGACTCAGGAACGGGAGCTTGGAGTCCAAGTTTGGACGGAGACCTAGACCCTGTGATAGAAGGGTAGTGGGTTGGTCTTGCTTGTGCCTAGGGTACAAGTGGGGCGTGTGTTTCAGGGTACCCAGCTATGATATATTGGTTCACGAATCATCGGGTGATCTGGTACAATTTGTCTACAGTCTAGCACCGTAGTAAGAGCTGGAAGATGAAAGATGGTAAAATAATTCTGATTGTTTACCATATGCTTGAAAGTAGCATAGGTGCTTACATAGAATGGTTAGTTAATGAACTAATGCTGACTGCTAATAAAATTGAATATAAGGACGCACGTTTAGTAATGCTCCTGCAGATGAAATAAACCCACAAGCCAGATAGCCTTGCATATCCTTGGAGTCTTTTCTTTTCTCCTGTCAGGTAAGTCTTGCTGAGTACAATTGAGTATTCAGGGTTTTATTTCCCCTTGTTGCAAGTGACAGGCGGATGCTAGAGCTGACTCTCGTGTGTGGATCCCTCCTGGTGGGCTCAGAGAGGATTCCATTACGCTGCGATCATAATTTTATTTATAACTCTCACTAAATATTTTATAAATAGAAGTTTTATAATATGTTGTCATAGTTTATATATATCAATGCTTCATCATGTCATGAATAGATATTTATTTCAGTTGTAACTTTGATCGTATGTTTATATTTCGCTGTTAAATTAAATTGTTCATAACTCTCATAACATGGGTATATTCCGCTGTTATAATCAATAAATATTATACTCTGATGTTGCACGAAAAGTGATGTAAGAAATAGCTAAAATGTTGTAAGCTTTATCCTCTCATTTGTGATCCTGATAGAAAAATGTGGATCTTCGGGTTCTCCCTTAGGGTGTGCCCGACGGAACTGCGTAATTTAGTGTCCTCCCTTAAGTACTTAGTGTCTAATGAAAGACAAGTACTCCTGGGAGATATTAGATTAGGCGGTTCTGCAACACCACCACCTCTATTTATAGAGGGAGGCCTCAAATTAGTCGTTTGGACGCGTGCTGAAAAGTGAACTGCGGACAGTCTGCCCTTATAGTCCCAGATAGTCTACCCTTATGCTGAAACTAAATGTTAGGTGCAGCAATGGTCACCCCAGACAGTCCGCCCCTTAGGTCCCGGACAGTTCGTCGTTCACCTGAAATTAGCCGTTGGAGTTCAAACAGTAACCGCGGGCAGTCCGAGAATTATAGGCGGACAGTGCGCCGTTCAATCACGACAACGTGTCCAGAACCTCCCTTCCTCAGGAATTAGCCAGCGGACAGTCCGCCCTTATAGGGCCGGATAGTCCGCCGTTGATTTCCAACAGCCTAGACATAGTTTCCAGCAACTCTGCTCGCCACCGATTTTAGCCGGGGGACAGTCCGCCACCCAGGCACTGACAGTCCGCCATTCACTTGTCAGACCATGAACAGTACGAGCGTCGCGTCCGATCCCTCCCAAACGTCAGTGTCTGAGGACCACGGATAGTCCGCCACCAAAGGGCAGACAATCCGCCATTGTCCAGAAAGCAACCCAAGCTCTCTGCGACCTCCTCCTCGCTTTCAACTTCTTCTCCTTTGTAAATGTGCCAACACCACCAAGAGATACATCACCTTGTGCACGTGAGTTAGCTTTTCACACATATTTTTCCAAAGGATTAGCACTCTTTTCACCACGCCACTCGATCCTAGCAACGATGCGAACTTAGATCACTCGAGTGGCACTAGATGATCGATATGCAAATAAGTTTGCCCCTCTTGATAGTATGACCATCTATCCTAAATCCGGTCATAAACTTCTCTACACACCTATGACCGTTGAAATGAAATGCCCTATAGGTTATACCTTGGCCTTGCGCCTTCAATTCCATCTTCTCCAATGTCGATGCAACACATGCACCAACACGATCAACAATGATATGATCCACTTCATATCATCATGTGACATTATTGGTTCATCGATCTTGACCTCACTTACTCTTCACCGTTGCATTGATCCATCGGCGCCAAGTCTTTGCTCAAGCATCCCGCCACACGGTCCAACGCTTCAAAGCCTCTGACTTGCCCTTCACTCTTGCAATCGGTCCATCAAGCCAAGCCTCATCTTGATCTTCTCCACCTTAGTCACATGACTCCATGTCATGTCTCATATGCAATGAGCTCCTTCATTACATATTCACATGTGGACTAATCTCTTGTGTATTCTCACATAACCAAATATTAGTCCACCTAGGTTATCACTCAATTACCAAAACCAAACAAGGACCTTTCACAGGGTCCGGCGTTCAGCCACAGCAGGGGAGTTCGGCAAGGTGACCCGCTTTCGCCCATGCTTTTTATTCTCGCCATGGACCCGCTACAGCGCTTACTAGACTTGGCAACATAGCAAGCCATCCTCACCAACCTTCCTGTAGCTGCAGCTAGATGGCAAACTTCCGTGTATGTTGATGATGCGGGAATATTCATTAACCCCTTCAAGGAAGATCTTGAAGCCATCACTACCATCCTGCAAGAATTCGGCAATGTCTCGGGCCTTCACATAAACTTGCAGAAAAGTTTGGTCTCCTTCGTAGGGAAAAAAGAGACTTTCCCGTGTTGCTACTTGGGATTGCATCTACATACGAGACCACTGCAAAAGGTCCACGTACAACCCCACATTGAGCGCATTGGCCAGAGGTTGCCAGGTTGGAAGGGGAGGATGCTGAACAGAGGAGGCAGGCTTACATTAGTTACCTCGGTTCTGTCTTCTATGCCTACTTATCATCTCACGGTGTTCCCTCTAGTAGTGTGGGCAAGAAAGAAGATTGATAAAATCAGAAGATCGTTCCTTTGGAAGGGGGAGGAGAATGCTAATGCGGGACACAACCTAGTGAATTGGCCAACTGTATGCAGGCCAAAAGAATTGGGCGGATTGGGAGTGCCGGACCTGGAGAGGTTCGAGAGGGCATTGTGCCTAAGATGGCTATGGCAAGAATGGGGTCAGGATCCTAAACCTTGGGTGGGATTGGGAGTGCCATGCAAAGACACTGATCGGCTCCTTTTCAACTCCTCCACCACGGTCACGATTGGCAACGGCAACAAAGCACTTTTGTGGCACCACAGCTGGCTAGATGGAGAGGCACCTAGGTACTTAGCGCCACACCGGTTCATGCTTGTGCGCATGAAGAACAGGATGGTCCGGCAAGAGCTACACAATGGTAATCGGATTAAAACGTTGCAAATGTGTATCACAACAACAACAACAACACAGATCCAGGAATTCATTGGTCTATGGGTCATATTACAAAATGTCCAGCTACAGCCCGAGGTAGAAGACTCCATTATTTGAAAATGGACGGCCGACGAAAATTACTCCACTCGCTCGGCATACATGATACAATTCGGAGGTTCGCATCGAAAGTTCCAACATGAACTCATCTGGAAGGCGAAAGCGGAGAATAAATGCAAAATTAATGCCTGGATCCTTATGCATGACAAAGTTCTAACGGCCGATAATCTTCAGAAAAGGGGATGGCCGCACCAAGATCATTGCGTCGTGTGTAATGGCCCTTTCGAGACTGGGTTACACCTCTCTCTGTCATGCCCCTTTGCAAGAGCTGTTGGTGTTTCCAACCTCTACATGATCAAGCGGTACCGATACGGTTCAAGTGCTTAACACCCGATGACTCGAGAGGCAAAGCGAAGCGCGTCATGCGTTTGGTTGGACGCCATGAACAGACCGTGTGGTTCCAAGATGGCAAGGGTGAATCTGAACTCTGACGAAACCGTCAAAGCGTACTGCAGCGCTGCAGTTACACGTGCAGTACTTGCATGGGAACCGAGGCAGTTGGCGGTTTCCGGTGGCGTATGCGCTCCAGTGCGCGACGAGCTGGCGTCCGGTTGTCTCAACGTCGGACTCCTCTCCCTCCTTGAATTCCTTCCCGGTTTCATGGCACCGGTTCTCGTGAGTACAGACAGAGATCATCCAACTGCCGGACAGGGACCAGCAACGTATCGCCTACTACTCTCTGTTTCCCGTGAGCATTTCGCTATGTTTGGACTCCTATAGTTCTACACTGAAAATAAACTAACTCCTATGGAATTTACAGCTGCCACAGCAAGACCTAGCCTCAATCGGCACTTGGTGGGAGGAGATGGCAAGCAAGGTGCCAAAGCAGGAGCGCAGGCGCTTCAATGGAGTTTTCATTTACATTGTCTGGAACTTGTGGAAGGAGAGGAATAGGAGGATCTTTGAAAATGTCCACAAAACGGTGCAACAGGTAGCATCCATGACCAAAGAAGACATAATGCAGAGACATAGGGCAATGCCTGTGGCAGGAGATATGAACTAGCTGTGACATGTATGTATTTCTTCGGTCAAAGGACCAGTTTGTGCGGCACCATTGGAGCCATTTGTATATAAACCTCTTTTCCCTTCTTAATTGAGCGGCAGAGCTCCTGCCTTCAACTTTAAAAAAAATGAGCCTTATATGGACTGGAGCAATGAAATCGACATCTGAATTGCTGATCGGCCGTAAGGATAGCATGGCAATGGTTGTTCCTCTTCCTCCGGTCGTCGTCCGAAGCACTGCTACGCGGGCACAGCTATATATGAGTACTAGCAGGTAACCCCGCGCTTCGCGAGGGCAAAGTGGACGATATGAGGGGAAAAAAAGGTGGTACTGTTCCTTATCGGGGCGGATACTGTTCATCTAATCCGTACTGTTCATCTGCAGGATCTAAGTCAGGGCGCGGCCGATGAACAGTACTGCGACGTGACTCGCCTCAAATTTGTAGTCTTTTATTACTAGCAGGTAAGGGCAAAAGTGGGCGTTGCGAGGACAAAAAAAAGATGGTACTGTTCCTTATCGGGTCGGCACTGTTCATCTGATCCGTTACTGTTTATCTACAGGAATCTGAATCGGGCGTGGCCGATGGACAGTACTGCGACGTGACTCGCCTCAAATTTATAGTCTTTTATAGATAGATATGACCACCTACGACTACGATAGTGCACACGCTCGGTTCAGCAAGCAGGATCAAGCGGTGGAACGGAGCACTGATTGATATATACCATGCATGGGCCATGGCACCTTTTTGCTGCAGTGTGCTAATTGATAAACGAAAAGGACCCCTGATCGATCGATCCAAGCATGATTTCTCTGAACGATGCTCCGTGGCTGCCGTTGCTCCAGATCTAGCAGTGTGCAGGAGTTTACTACTTCGGGTTCAGGGGGAATTGAGCTGAAACAGCCTGAAGAATTCCGGAGCAAGGGTTCAGAGCAGTAGATCAGATCATCAGAAGATGGATGGATGGATGGATGCCTGGGAGAGTTGGAGTTGATAGAGCGCTGCAGCATCGTCGGGCCCACCGGCCTGATTTTTTTTTCTACTAGTAGTAGCCTAGAGAAGGATGTTTCTGAACAGCCGTCTTTGGGACAGTTTAAGCAGGTCAATGTCGCCGACTCGCCGTAGCACGTCGTGCGTGGCAAGAAAAGGTTGCGCGCGTGGTGCCGTACGGCCGTACGTACCACTGCCACCGTCCTTTTCTTTGACAGCATGCAGACCAATGCGCCAACAACTGAAGGACCACAGCTCCACAAAGGTATGGTGGTGGCGTGGCAATACTGGAAACACGGAGAGACGCATATGGGTGAAACTCTGACAGAAAATGTTCAAGAATCAAGACGAAGCGTACTACTACTACTAGTCTACTAGTGCAGTTGTACAGGACCAGTTGCGGTTATTGAATATGAGCCTGTTCGCTGATTGGTTTCTACGCTGATAAGTTTAACGGACGCTGGTTTGTCGTGGAAAAAAAAAACACTGACCATGAACGGAGACAGGCAGACCGCCAGCCAAGTCAAGGCAGGGCTCGGATCCGAAGCAGTTGGCGGGCGGCGACTGCATTCCGGTGGTTCCAGTCCGCAGCGAGCTGGCGTCCGTCCGCTTGTCTCGACGCCGAACTCGATTTCTCTCCCGCCGCCGCCCAGTTCGAGGGGCCGGCAACGCTCCTCTTCGCTTCGTGCCTGCAGCTAGCTGCCGCACGCGTCCGCGAACGAATCACGTCGACCGCTTGAGTCGTGCGCGAACGCGCGCGCTGCGCCGCCTGTGCGAGCGAGCGAGCGCCGGCTGTCGCCGTTTCAACCGAGCCCGAGCCGTGAAAAGCCAAGCGAGCGAGACACGCTGAAGCGCCTGCTCTCGCCAGAACGAAGGCCTCCTGTGCGAAAGCGGTGCCGCACTGGTCGGGTCACGTTCTGCCTCTGCCTGACGACGCGTAAGCCTGGGTGGCTGGGTGTTGCCATTTCCCATGACTGTTCGCTTGCATCGCTACTGCAAAGCTGTAATCAACCAACGGTGAGATGCGTCCATTTTAGTATTACCCGATGTCCCCGAGTCCCGTAATAAATCAGCCAATGTACCTAGCTACTAGCTTGTGTGCCAGTGTGCAGTGTGGTAACACACGTAACACAGCTGATAGCCATCTGAACGATGATCATTATGATCGGTGGCGATGATAGTACTATACTCCCTCGGTAAAAAAAAAAAAGAGCACAATCCTAGCGTTGAACCTGGACAAGGTACCAAAGCTCTTCCGGCCGTCAGGCGTCAGCGTCTGCAGTACCGCTGTCCGCCACTACCGTCCATCACTGCTACACACTCTTACGAAAAACACATACGGGTGCCGGGTGCGCGCACGCATGATGACCATTTTTCCTGTCACCGTGCTGACCGAAAAGGACGCCTGATCTAACCCTAATCGAAGCAGAGGCTTGTGCACGTCGAAGCCGATTTTTTTTATTTTTTAGCATTTTTTTTTTGAAAATTTTTCACAAATATGCCCCTACAGGTAAGATTTTAAATTCTGAAACCTTAGCTCGGCGCCATGGTTGCTGGCGCCGAGCTCATGGGCTCGACGCTAACGTGGCGGCGACATGGCAGGCAGCTCAGCGCCGTAGATCTTGGCGTCGACCTCGGCGCCGTAGTTACTGGCGCCAAGCCTGTCTAACGTATGGGCCTTAATCCTTTCTCTCTTCCTCTCCCTCTCTCTCTCGCACCGCCTCGCCCTGCCGCGCCGAGCAACAGCCCGCCGCCGCCGCCCTCTCCCTCTCTCTCCCGCCCTCGCCCTCGCCGCGCCTTCAAGGCCACACGCGCCAGCCACCATCACAGCGCCCGCTGCCGACCCCGGTGCTACGCCCTACGCCAGCGCCGATCCCGACGTAGCGCTACCGCCATGCCGCCTTGTCCATGGCGGCGTGCAGCAAGGCTTGCCGTGCCCACCCTACGTCGTCGCGCCCGGTCCCGTGCGCGCGCTCGCCCGCCTCGCCCGGCGTCGCGCCGCCACGCCGTATCCTCCTTGGCAAGGCCGAAAAGTCTTGGCCGGCGCCGTGCCGTCGTCGCGATCGTCGTAAAGTACGCCCGCGCCCGCCGTGTCGTGTCGTGACCGTGCCGTGGCCTCGCCGCGCGGAGCGCTGGGCATCCTGCGCCCGCCGCACGCCACCGGATGCATGTGGTTATCCTCCAAGATTTCGAGGATGCATGTGGTCATCCTCCAAGATTTCAAATGCACTTGTGGTAAACCAAGGCAGTACCACTTTCTATGTTCCCATTGGGTGGCAGCAGCTAGGTATCGCAACTATAATATCGAGAGCAGGATACCTCACGAGTTCAGTGTCGACACACTTGTGCACACATGGAGCCCCCGTTTCGTGCCTTTTCGTGACCCTAGAGAGTGGCCACCATATGATGGACCAAAGTACATTGCGGATCTAGCTTACCATTGGAACAAGCGTGGATCAAGGAAGAGGATGAGGCACGGGATATTTATGGATCAGATACCCGGAAGAACGAGGCGTGGGAGAGGAACCCCATTTCTTACTGACCCCGAGCAGTACGAGTGCGGCAAGTGTGGTAGACTTGGCCACAATTCACGCAGTTGCCATTGACAGATTAGTAAGGTGCGACTATTGGTTGTTTTCATTATTTCATATTTGTCGTATTCATTTAATTAATTATGCATGTCTCAATTTATGCATATAATTGTGTCAATTACTTGTATATTTCTAAGTTTATGTTTCATTGTATATTGAATTTCTAATTCATTAACTTTTTTGTAGGATGGCGCAATTCCACCTGCTCGACCCGACGTACGAGGCGACCCACCGAGGACGTCTCATAGCGGAGGGGCGGGTAATAATCTATATGTTTTGTTCAAATTTTTATGAGTGTACATGTGTTCGTGGAGTAACAGGAGACTATGTTTTATTTCATGCAGGACCTTCCGCTCCTTGGTCCTAGAACCCACAATGGGTTCTTGGACATGCAGTACGACAACAGGTACACTCCTTTTCTGCAAAGAGCTGGTCTGGATGTCATCTCTTTATAGGTTCGTCGTGGGTTGCCTAGATTCAACTCAGCGGCCATAACTACGTTGGTTGACAGGTATTATCTTCAATCATTGCCTCCATTCATGGCCATTTATTCATGTGCTTTCCTTTTTGACATGTAATCTTGCTTTGTCTAAAATATAAGTGGCGGCCGGAGACTCAAAGCTTTCACTTACCGTTCGGGGAGATGACAGTCACGCTCTAAGACTATCAGAAGATGCTAGGCCTGAGGATTCATGGCAATGCAGCCACTGGGTAGTGTAGGTCAGAAGGCTAGAGAGCACAACTAGAGGCCTTCCTTGGGCGTGAGGTTGGCGAGCAAGGGGCTCGCACTTCTAGAGTTCTAATCTCCTGGCTCCGGCAAGAGTTCGCACAGTGCCCCGAGGAGGCAGATGAGGAGACAGTTGAATATTACTGCAGGGCGTGGATCCTACACCTGTTTGCCTACGTTCTCTTCCCCGATGTCATGGGTGACACTGCGTCATGGATGTGGGTCCACTACCTCAGTGACTGGGACCAGGCGGGTCAGTACAGCTAGGGCTCCGCAGTCTTGGGTTTTCTTTACCGGCAGCTGTGCGAGGGGTGTCGTCGAACTTCGTCCACAGCGTCACTTGGTGGATGCGTGTACCTGCTCCAGCTGTGGATGTGGGCTCGTCTTCCAGTTAGCCGTCCTAAGGTTCTGGCTCATCGTGAGTGGTTCCTAGGTCAGCCTCTAGGTTAGGGTTTCGCACCTGAGGTTACAGCGGGCATACATTGAGTTCACGAACGAGCTAGACACGCTCACGGCGCCTAGTGTAAGTAAATTTTATTTCCCATGCTGGTTTGAAATGGTTTAGTATACCATCTAACATCTAGCAATGGGAGGAGATGCACGACAACGTGGATGACAACAATGAGACACACACGAACCGTGAGTTCAGGCGGTATCAAGCTTGGTACCAACGTGCAACACGTTGCAGGCTGAGGGTACAGTGGACAGAAGATGACTACGCCGACATCGAGTCCTCCGACGATGAAGACACGGCATACGACCAATCTACTCGTGCAGGAAGGCAGGTGAAGGCAGGACCGATCTTAGACAGAGTGGTAAGTTAATTGCCTTATTTTTCTACGTTAAGTTGTATACCAATACATTACGCGCTAGAGATATCTATTTTAGTTAGTGCCACCTTCGAGCCGTAGCATTCTTATAATACGTTAGATTCTTGTACAAAAGAAAACAAAATCCGTTGCTATCTGTTCAAAAGTATTATTATTGAGAACTTTGTTGCAGGGCAATACCCTCAAATGCTCCGTTGAAGAAATTAAGCGCTTTCGTCCAAAAGTCAGGGACGACGACACGCGTAGCTTCCTAGACGTAAGATTCAAACTATTCTTTCAAACATATTATTAATACATTAGATTCTTTCAGTTAATATAATTTTGTACAACAGAGGCTATCACGTCGGCTACGTCGTGCGGCTGCTCGTTGTGGTTGTAGGACAGACACGACGCAAGCCGTGTACGTCCTTCCACAAGCAGAGGAGGCTTAAGTTCCTCTAGCCAAGCAGCTACAGGGGACGAGGACGAGGACGAGAACGACGACGACGATGATGTGGACCAGAGGCACGAGGAGCTTGGCCCCTCTCAGCTCCATGACGCTCCCTCGACTCAGCCTACATAGCTTCCAGGCACTAGGCGATGCCGTCCACCTAACCCTTACACTCCAGGTACGAGCGTTCTCGGTCACAAGGGTAAGGGTAAGACTAGGAGACAGTGAGGGTTGTGGTAGATGTTAGTATGCACTATTATGTATTTTGTATTTACTTTTCTATAACTATTTGGGACTGTATGGACATTGTGGACTATTTGGACTATGCATGACATGTTATGTTGATTGTGATGTTCGTTGTGGTTGCATTGTGCTCTTTGGATGATTAAATGTTTGAATTATATAATGATGTCTCTGTTTGTAACTGTGGATGCTCCTGAAACAAGGGAAACTCTTGCGAATTTTTTTCGTGAATCATTAATCATACTGCACTATTAAAAAGGCACAAATATAGTACACAGATTAAATATAAATTCATTAGAACGTGTATAGTCCAATCGTATCGTACAGACGCTTTGCAGATGAATCTAGGCTTTTCAAGTAACAGTGAACGAATCTAGGCTTTTCAAACAATGAAAATAGACTTTTCAGTTACAAAGGCAGCAACGATTTATCACTTCACTTGCATGGTACTTGCATGCAAGGAAGCACAACTCCACTCCATCTCCACCATCCATCTTATGACTGTTTGATCCAAGGGCTGAGGTGAAGAGGCACACGGATCGCTGACATGGCACATTGAGAGGCCTCCATTCCTTCTCTCAACCTATAAATAACCCCTCACTTCCTCTCATTAACACACACAACAAGGAAGAAGATCACTCCTCAGTATTTTCTTTCGTTGCAGTACCAATGTCTGGAGGGTCGTCTAGAGAAAGAGGAAAGGGGAAGGGAACTACCATTGTGTGGGAGGGTTCTCTTGATCCCGATTTCTTTGAGGAAGCTCTTTATGAGTGGTTCCCAGTTGAGAGCAAAAGTGATTTCATCAAAGAGGCACCACTGAGAGATCCCATTCAGCAAAAGTGATTTCAGCAAAAGTGATATGCCAAGCTATTATGTTTGCTTGTTGATGCCCTTTTCCTTTAGTGGTGAAATGATTGTGTGATTGTGTGCCCTTCAATATGGTAGGTAAATAGCTGATATATATCATATGTGTAGGAGAATGGACTTGGATCATATCACCATCATTGTGGACAAATCTTTGGAACCTTTCAAGCACAAGGTGGAAGAAACAAGGGCTATTTTTGCAAGGCACCCCAGGAAAGAACCTTTGTGGGATGAGAGCCATGAATCATTGCTTTCCAACTATCATCAACTCAAAGGTCTTGGTCCCCACCCTCTCCTCGCATATCAAACCAATCAAATTCCGCCAAACAGATTTGTCACTATTAGACTTGAGGTCAAGGATAAGGAAAGCACGGATTGGGTAGATTTACATCTTAGGGAGGATAATGTTTATGTCAGGAGCTTCACTAATGTGCACAATTCCTATGAGTTGGCAGTGTGGCCACGTCCACCAGGAGAGGAGGATGGAGAGGAAAAGGAGATCTATCCTCGAATGTTTGGAAACGACTTTGTGGGGCTGGAATGAGATCTTTCTTACAAGGAAACGACTTTGTGGGGCTAGAAACGGTTGTAATTTAACAAACAAAAATCAAAACATCACAAATTAATGTCAATGAGAACTATAACTACAATACAACCCATTTGATGCACAACAATGAACCCATAACATAACAACATGCGCTGCGGTTACCTAGGTATAATACAAATATTAAAAATTGCATGAAACCCTAAGTAATAACGATTCTTATGTTTAAAAATCCAACCAATATATACCGAATCGATGCGAAAAAAAACTAGGAGAGGAGCGATGATACCTTGCTCTCGAAGATCTACGGATAAAATCAAAGTTTTCAAGGTCCAATATGCCGATTCGTGAGTTAGGACGAAGTGGGAAGAGAAAAAACCCGAGAGGGAGTAGAAAGAAGAGGAAGAAGGCTCGGGTAGGAAGGTTGGAGCCAGGGTTAAAACACCACCTCGGCACCATAGATCATGGCGCCAACCTCGGCGCCAAGATCGGCGTCATGATCTACGGCGCCGAGCTCGGCGCCAGGATCTACGGTGCCAAGTTTGGCGCCAAGATCTATGGCGCCGAGCTGTCTGCCATGTCACCGCAACGTCTACGATGAGCCAAAGACCTCGGCGCCAACAACTATGGCGCCGAGTTAAGGGTCTAGATTTTGAAATCTTACCTCCAGGAGCATATTTGTGATTTTTTTAAAAAAAAAAGGCTAAAAAAAAAAATCGGACGTCGAAGCAGCGCCGATGCCGATTGCAGCGGCATTTTTGCGGCGGACGGTCCTCCAGCGCCAAATGGCCCAAATCCCACAGCAACAGCCGCATTTTCTTTTTGAACAAAACATGGGGTGCACGTATTTTAATTAACAAGAAAACACCAACCTAAGGAGAAACTAGACGGTAGACGGCTTTTCAATATGAAAAAAAGGTACTGTGTCCTTAATAAATTCGAGTTCAAAGATGGCTCAAACCTAGTAGATAGTCAAATACATAACCAGACTGTTATCCAACCTGTTGAGATAGCCCGCGCAGCCAGCTGCACTGTACCGCCTCGTCTCTGTTGGTGTTTCCAACCTCTACACGATCAAGCGGTACCGATACGGTTCAAGTGCTTAACACCCGATGACTCGAGAGGCAACGCGAAGCGCGTCATGCGTTTGGTTGGATGCCATGAATAGACCGTGTGGTTCCCAGATGGCAAGGGTGAATCTGAACTCTGACGAAACCGTCAAAGCGTACTGCAGTTACACGTACAGTACTTGCATGGGAACCGAGGCAGTTGGCGGTTTCCGGCGGCGTATGCGTTCCAGCGCGCGACGAGCTGGCGTCCGGTTGTCTCAACGTCGGACTCCTCTCCCTCCTTGAATTCCTTCCCGGTTTCATGGCACCGGTTCTCGTGAGTACAGACAGAGATCATCCAACTGCCGGACAGGGACCAGCAACGTATCGCCTACTACTCTCTGTTTCCCGTGAGCATTTCACTATGTTTGGACTCCTATAGTTCTACACTGAAAATAAACTAACTCCTATGTAATTTATGTATCATTCCAAAGAGTTCCCATGGTTGTTTACTTGCTTTTGATTTGTTTCTTCAGTGGTTGAGTATACTAGGCAAATCCACTCCTGCTTGGATAGGAGTATTTGGACCTCTAGGCCGAGCTGTCATGTCCAGCCACGTCGCAGGGGTTCTTGTTCTCTATCAAGTGTCATCAGTCGTTAGTCGTTACCGCCTCGTTGGCTCATGGACTAGCCTTGCAAATTGCAGGGTAGGCAGCCTCCAACTCCAAGTTGCTCTGCAAGTACAGTGGTATGCAGGGCTAGACGAGAGATCCAGTTCAATCATCAAGCAGCCCTAATCCTCAATACTTGGAGCGATGTGGCCGCCCACCGCGGCAACCTTGACCTCTCGTCGCAGAACAACAAGAGAGGCCGTGGCAGTTCCGCAAATACCCCGTGACGGCATGGGCGCTTTCGCAGCAGGGCTGGCCTGTCCACCACGTGCATGTCGAGCTCGTGTAAACTGCACGGTCCCCCACGGGCGGGCTGATGGTGAGGATGAGGCGTAGGGTGGGTACTGGGTGGAGATTGCGTTGGCCCGCCCAGGGTCAGCGTCAGCCGTCAGAGATTCCGATATGGGGCACACCTCACCTGTTCTGTTCATCGTCCATCCCGACCGACCCTGCGTGCTCTGTTGCTCACCGTTTCGTCGGCTCGGTTTCGGTCCTGTTTGGTTGAGCTGTCGCTGTGGGAAAAAGTTGCTGTGGGCTATGAGCTGTGGAAAAGCTGCTGTGGGCTGTGAGCTGTAGAAAAGCTGAAAACTGTTTGGTTAAACAAGTATAAAATATACATTTTATCTTTATCTCTCTTGAAACAACTATGGAAGAGCTTTTTATTCCACCAATTTCGAAAAGCAGAAAGCCAAAAGCCAAAAACAGGGTCAAACCAGCTTTCAAAAATGAACTACGGAAAAGCAGCTGTTTCTGAAAAAGCACCCTCCAAAAACAACCCCTTTAATTGGACTTTTGACTTTTAAAACCAAAAGCCAAAGCCAAAAGACCAACCACAGGGCCTTCGCCTCCCCCGAAATTCCTCTCCGTCCAGATCACGTCCTTGACGAGTCGACGTCCATTCAATGTAGCTAACGATCTCCATGGTGGCCTGGCTGCCCAGTCCCCGATCGATCGACCTCGCCATGCACGCGTAGTAGTAGTAGTAACAAGTATACTGTGTACTAGATGCAGTTCTAGATGCGGTTGCAGAAAGTTGGCTTCCAGAATCCTCCGAGGGCTCCAAACGTGCTAAGCTTATGGCCAAGTTATGCGCTCTGCTCAATCTCAGATTCTACAATTCGGGATGCAGGGCAAACCCAGCTTCTGGACTTCAAAGACAATGTTGCCCTTCACTTTTCTTCCAATGCTACATGTATCACCAGAGAGTAAGGGGATAATGGTAATTTCATTGAAAGAAGTAGCATATCTCAGCTTTTAGAATCTATGATCAAAACCTCCTCCTAAGTTCTAACCTAACTTATAGAATCCAATATTAGAGAATTTAGGAAGTAAATCACAGGATCTCAAATCTAGTTAACGTAAACACACTAGTAGATTAGAGACTAAGAGCATCTCCAAGAGTTCCCTAAACATCCTCATAATCCTTGTTTTTTAGAAAGATGGAAAAAAAAACATCTCCAACAATCCTTAATATTTACTCCTAATCTTTTAAGACTTGGGAAATTTCTTCCCTTCCAGCGTAACTTTCACGAATGACGACGGCCACGCCGGAGACGCCGCTCGACGCTATGAAGTCGCGGGCAGCGGGTCGCCGTTGCCGTCGTGCCGAAGCCGGGCGAGGCCCACGAAAGCCCGCGAGGTCGACCATGAGGACAATACCACGCCGAGGGCAATCACCGCCACCATGGAGGATCTGGCGCAGCGTTGTTGGCTGCGTCGACAAATGTAGAGATGTCGGCGGCGATCACGGGGATGGACAGCCGGCACGCCACCACGACGTTGATGGCGGCGACGCCCATGTAGTTGAGCGCCATGGCTTAGCTACCGCTCCCTAGTCCTAGCAACTTTCGTAATGAAATACGACAATACATACATACATACATACTACAAAGTGTGGCGGTAGGGCAAATTTCCTTTTTATGACGGTACCAACACATACATACAGGGCCTAAAGATGCCCGTTGTCGTGTGGTAACACTTGTTCACCACGCCATAAATCGACCAAGTAGAACGTGCCAATCAAGCTTCACAGCAACATACTGTTGGAAACCAGAATCCTCATCCAAGTCCATCAAATCAAAATGCACACCTGGGACTGGGAGGCGGCGGCGGCGGCGTGCCGCAACGGAAGAGTAGGAGCGAAGGGAAGAAGAGTAGCAGCAGGTGGCGGAGGCGTGATTACGCGCGGCGACGAAGAGGTTTGCGTGGAAAAAAAGAAGACTACAGAAAAAAAAAAGTCAAATGGGACCAACATTTAATTTTTTGGAAGTCAGATATTAAGAACTATTGGAGATGAACTTCTTTTTTTTTCTTCTAAAGCCTTTTTAGGCGTGGGTAAACATAGACTTTTTAGGAGGAATATTTAGGGAACTCCTGGAGACGCTCTAACCGTAATCTTTAGGGTAATCCACCACCGGTAGACTGTGGCGGAGACAAAAGGGGGCTGAGGGGACCAGGCACCCCCAACATTCGAGAAAAAAAATTATGTAGGGACCATCTGCACCTGGCATGGTGTGGACGTCCAGTGAAATCACACCACGTGTACATGTTGCGAGTTGCGAACCGAGCCGTTCAGAGGCCCTGTTCGACTGGTATTAAAGTCGGCTGATAAGCTGACTGAAGCTGATTTGTTGTGAAAGAAAAATACTGTAGATTGTAGTTGATAAGCCGGATGCAAATGAACAGTCCTTCACGGCGTGGGACACGCATCATGCATGGATTGGACATCTGCACGGGCGCAGATGCGGACCATCCGCATGTATTTTTTTCGCCAACATTTCATGCCCCCCCGGGTTAATACACTCCATTAATTAGCTACTTAATGTTCCACCTAACTAGTTAATGATGTTATTTGTATGAAAATTTTCTTCTCTTTTAGAATCTTATATAATTAAAATTTGGCTTCTTAGTATTTTCTTTATCTATTTTGTTCCTTTTATTTATTATTTTCTATCAAACATCTAGATCGTCCTCATAGAACATTCTCTAATTAGTTTGTTAAATGTAATCAGTGCTTTCTTGTTTGCTCTCCCTCTAAATTAAACTTTAATAGCATTTAAATTATTTAGAATTAGTCTTCATGTTATCTTTTTTATCTTCTTTGTTCATGTTATTATTGTGATTCTTTTTTCTAATCTAAAAATTAGATTGATTAAGTGAACGGTTAAAGACCTAGGGCTAATTAATTTTATTAATTAATTTTATTCTTTTTCTCTGAAATATTCGGTGTTCTTTTTTATATTTTTATATTTGTTTTGTATCGTAATACAACCATTTGTTTGGTTGTCATGTATACTCAATATTGGCTAAACCACCGCTTAGCGACCCTAGGTAGCCGCCGGGCTCACCAGTGAAGTGCAAAGGGATTTTTTTATTTGTATAAAAGAGAAACTCTAAAAAATAGACAAATATTTCTACATAGTAAGATTCGTTTGGGCATGTAAAAATTTCTAGGTCCACTACTGTATATACTTTGGCCGTATATGTATCTTCTCAGACATGATAGTTGGTTGTCGGTTTCAACGGCCCCCCCTATGCCCAAATCTTGGCTCCACCCCTGCCGATGGAGGTCATCGAGGGAGCCGTGGGTTGCCATTCTCCTCTGCCAGGACGTCGATGAGGAAGGTGGAGAGGAAGACGATGAGGAAGGCACCGATGTCCTTTGGATGTTGGGACATCGATGAGGAAGACGGTGAGGAAGACATCTACATCCTCTTGGTTGTCAATGTGGAAGCAGGGACAGCGGCGTAACAACCTTCTTGTCACTCCAGCACAGAACTTAGAAGGAGATGTGTATTAGCTCATTCCTTGGAATTGGTTCCTCAGGGTGGGAACCCCCCTCTTATTGGCGCTGTGTGACGAGAGGCCACAACTCTCGATCACTTGGGTGCCCCCGATCGCGGCACATACGAGAGTCTCGTACTCCCCTTGACTCAGGCATGGAAACGGTTAAGGCGTTAGCCCATACAGTCCATAGTTTGAGATCACTTATTCCAACATCCAAACTTACACAACTTATAGCGTTTTGAAACAAGACCTAACGAGTCCAACTACTAACTTTTACACCAAGCGGACAACAAAGGTTGAGTCGCCGAGGTGAGATGCTAACATGCAATTATCGTCTCGTATTTTTCTGTAGAAAAAGCATACATACTTTCATGTTGTCTTACACAATCGTTGCTACAAAAGTCAGACACATAGTAAAGCAAGACTCTTATATATTTCAGATTATCAATATATCATTTCAACTATTTATATTGTAATTTGTGAAAAAATCAACTTTACTATTTAATTTAATACTTATCATATTATTTTGTGTCTATATATCGAATTATGCTGCAATTTTTGTAATTGTATACCAAATCAGTAAAGACTTTTACCAAACGATAATGATATGATTAAGACGTCCAGACGAACGGACGCCTCCCACCGCTCACTCCCGCAGCGCTCACGCCCCTCCCCATCCTTATCCCTTCGCGTCCCGCCCCACACCCGACGACGCGGCCGTCGCTGCTTCCCTGGCCGGTGGTGGCTCCTTCCCCCACCCCTGGTCTCCTCCTCCCCCACCCCGGCAGCTCCTTCTCCTACCCCGGCAGCGCCCTCCCCCCACCACCCTGTCGTCCTCACCATCCGGGAGCGTCCAACGACCGCAGATCTGGTGGCCCTCTCCCCCACCCGGCGAGATCCAAGCAAGTCGCTGACCCTCCTCTACCACAACCGGCGGCGCTGTCCTCAGATTCGGCAGCGTCTCCTCTCCCTCAGCCTACTACGGGCATGGCGGGCGTGCGCGCACCATTCAGTGAGCCTTCGCCACCGCAGTTGCCCACAAGGTAGGTCATGGCCGCGCGGTGATGCTGTGTTTCAAGTGTTTTTGGACGCTTTTTAGACATGTTGCAAGCCCATGTTTCAAGTATTTCAGTTGTTTCAGATGTATGTTTCAATTATTTTATAGGGATGTTGCAAAAGTAGATCGGGATGTTGCATATGTTGCAATGGTTGTACACGTAAGCGTCTATCCCCAATGTTTCATCTGTTTTTTTTGTACATGTATGTTGCAAGTGTTTCAGACACATGTCTCAAGTGTTTCATCTGTCTTCTTTTGTATGTTGCAAGTGTTGCATCTGGATGTTTTAAAAGTAGATCGGGATGTTGCACATGTTGCAATGGTGTTTCAACTGTATGTTCCAAATGTTTCATCTGTTTTAGACGTATGTTGCAAAGGTTTCGTCCGGATGTTGCAAAAGTGGATCGGGGTGTTGCACGGCGCGGCCGGTGGCCGTCGCTACGTGGGGCGCGGGTCCCTGTGACGGACGCGGGCGCGGGTGCTGAGAGGCGGGACGCGGGACGCAGGGCGTGAGGCGGGATGCGGACGCGGGAGCGGCACAGGTGTCAGAGCCGCGTCCGGACGCGACGTCTCGTCCGAATATCCAGGCGCTAGCCGTACCATTTACCAAATTATATAGCTGTTCGGTTAATAGTTTTTGCGGCTGATAACCCGGCTGATGTTGTTTTATTGTGAGAGACAAACACTATACCATGGCTCATGGCTGGTAAGCTAGGCTAATAATTTTTTTATGTGACATTACCTTGCTAAAAATTCTAGATCTGCCCCTAAGTACATGTTAGCGTGGCACTTTACCCCGATCGAATTTCGCCTCGTCACCTCCACCTCTGTTTTTTTTTAAGGAAACCTCCACCTCAGTTGGCACTCTCCCGTACGACATTCGGCTTCCACGAGTTCCCTCAGAATCGCGAAGTCCACGAAAAGGTGGTGGAGCAGCGTTTGGAGCCGTGGAAATGGAATGCACATATTCCCATAGACACAAACAGAACCGAACGCCGAACTTGTGTTCCGCCCGCCGACGAGGGGACGACATCCAGTCCGGACGTGTAACCGATGTGGTGCGCACTACGACGGCCGCGCCGGCGGAATCGCGAATCAATTCAGGGTGCCCGTTTATCCGCCGTGCTTCTCATCCTCTGTGCTTAACTGCTCATCCACAGCAAAGCATTTCTATCCTGGCCGGTTTAGCACTCGACCAGTCATCTGTCAAGGGCTCCAGGCACATACGACGTCTGGGGCGGCTGGGCGCGCGCCGCGGACCCGGCACGTCACGTCTCCTCGCGCAAGTGTGCGCGAGCTCCGCGCGCCATCGCATCCGTTCCCATCCCAGTGATGGCCGGGGCCGCCGGGCCGGGCTGCCGGCCGGCAGTGGCCAGTGGCCAACAAGCGACGAGGGCCGGCCAGCCAAGTGGCCGAGAGAGATGGGGGCGTTAATCTGGCGATGCCATGATGGGAAAGGGAAAGGACGCGGCCTCCCTCTCCCAGCCCGTGTCCTTGTCCTCGTACCCAAACCGGCACGTTGCTTCCCCGAGCCGACCACCCCAAACCAACCGAATACAAGTGTACTGCTCTACGTACGCCTTCTGCATACAACCGACCGGAAGAGGAAATACGAAAGATTACGTACAGTACAAGACACACGCAATTTTTGCATAGCAAAATCTGCATCAACTTGGCAAATTCGAGTCGTTGACTCGTTTGTCGTTCATTGGATCGCCGCATTGGCTGATTGGCATGTCGATCCCAGACCCAGCGGTTAACAGCTCAGCTCATCTCAATGCGGGCCCCGGCAGTCAGACACACACCGGAGTCCTGGGCGTCTGCAGTCCGGCCCTTGGATCACGGTGCATGCTCGGCTGTTCGCACGTGGGGACGCTCGTATCTACACGTACACCCTGTCGCGTATTCTACTACGTACACGGTTACACCAGGCAGATAAAAGCTGAACTGCATTTCTTTTCCTACACGGCTACTACACTACACTAGCATTAGTCAAAGCCTCCAGTAGATCAGTTTTACGCGTAGCTACAGATGGATGGATGTTTTTTTTTTCATTTTCTTGTCGCCGCGGGCTGCCCGTTATGTCGTTCTCCTAGCTGGCCGACGGCTACTCGGCAATGGCGCCGAGGTCCGGCACGAAGTCCCTGCCGCGGCTGCTGCCCCTCCTGGACCTCCGGCACGCCTTGCCGGACCGCGCGCCGTTGCCGTTGCCGGCGGCCGCGGCGGCGGCCTCCGGGAACACGAGCGGGCCGTCGTGGTCGCCGACCAGCGCGGCGTTGGCGCGGATGGCGAGCGCGGCCATCTCCTCCGCCTGCAGCGGGCGGCGCCGCATCGCGGCGGGGACCACGAAGTACAGCTGCCCGGGCTGCAGCGCCTCCTCCGACCCCACGGCCGCCACGGCGCCGCCGAGCTCCAGCCCGTCCGCGCTGCACAGGAACCACGAGGCCGCCGCCGCGGCCGTGCCGGCGGCCGCCTTCACGGCCTGCGACGCCCGCGTGCCGCCCGGGAACCGCCGCAGGGAGCCGTCCACGAGCACAACCCTCGCCTCCTCCGCCGTCGACCCCGGCGCCGCCGCCACAGCCGTGGCCTCGCACGAGTTGCAGGCTCCCATTTGTACTGTACTGTAGAACGAATCTGAGAAATGTGTCTAATGTGCTGCTGCGTCTGCTCGTTCACGGAGCGAAGGAATCCAGGGAGAGCTCTCCTTGCTCTTGCTACACAACAGCCGGCTAGCTCCAGCGGCGACCAGTGCAGGAGCGAGGCGGCCGGCGAGCTGCTGGCTGGTGGACTGGACGACTGGTTGAGCTGAGTAGCGAGGCCGAGGCGGCGTCCGGTGCGCGCGCGTATATATAGCCGAGGTGGACGCGTCGGGTAGTGCGGTGAAGGCAGGGGAGCAGAGAGGGAAAAAGGAGCGACGAGGCTATCGAGAGAGAGGATGCCAACCTGGAGGTTGTTGAGGACAGCTTGCATGCGGGGGCTCTGCAGTACGCGCACGCCCGTCAGGACGTCACTGTACGAGCAGTGCGACCGCCGCTGCGTAGGCCCGTCCGTTCGGCGCAGGGCACGCCCCGCACGCGCTGCGACTTTGGCTAGCCACCGTGTCGCGTTACCTGGTGGCTGCCGCTGGCTATCTGCGTGCATGGCGTCGTGGGGGCCAACCTGCCATGCCCGTGGGCGCCTCGAATTTTTTATTTTTTAGCTTTTTAAAAAAAAAAATCATAAATATGTCTTCGAAGGTAAGATTTTAAATTCTGGATCCTTAGCTCAGCGCCATCGTTGCGGGCGCCAAGCTTACACGTCTGGCGTCGAGCTCTTGGGCTCGAAGCAGACGTGATAGTGACATGGCAGGCAGCTCGACGCCAGTAACCCTGGCGCCGAGCCTGTCTTACGTATGGACCACAGTTCTTTCTCTCTTCCTCTCCCTCTCTCTCGCACCTCCCTCGCCTGAGCAGCGCACCGCCGCCGCCACCCACGCCCTCTCCCCCTTCGCTGTCGTGTCCGCATTCCCCTCGCCCTCGCCGTGCCGCAGCCGCCTCGGCTCTTAGCCGCTGGCCACAGTGATCTCGACTGTGCCGCCGCCACCGCCGGCCTTCGCTCGCCACGCAGAAGGCGGGCATCCCAAGACCTCTGTGGCGCCACCACCTGCCTCTCGGCCCCCTGCCCCAAGACTGCAGCTTGCCCACCGTGCCCCGCCTTGCGGCTCGTCGGTCGACCCATGCTTTCGGCGTCGCTCGACTCAAATCGTCAGCCTGACAGTAAAAATGAATTTGCAATGTGCGTACTTAGTTAGCTTTGATTATAGTGTAGTAGTTTTGGCATTTGTTATTTACTAGTTAATGTGATGACTCAGGTAGTTAATTTAGTTAGTGATCTAGTGAGATAGATATGTAGATAGATAGAAACATAAATACATAGGTACATAGATATAGTTAGATAGCTACTTAGATAGGTAGTTACATATTTAGTTAGCTAAATAGGATCTAGCTAGTTAGTTAGTACACTGTATCTATGTATGTATTTATTATCTTATTTACTTAGTTTGTACTCCCTCCGGTTCTCTAAAGCAAGTCGTTTTGGACATTGACACGGTCTTTAAGAAACGACTTTGACTGCAACTTTTTGCTATAAAATATTTATAAAATATAGTCAATATATACTTTTATGAAACTATATTTCGAGATGAATTTACTTATATCACTTTCATATTTTTAAACTCAACCCAAAAAAAGTTATTTGTAGTCAAAGTTTAAAATATTTGACTTAAGACAACCTCAAAACGACTTGCTTTAGAGAACCGGAGGGAGTAGTTAGAAAGTACTTGTTAGGTACTATCTATCGTCTAATTTGGACTAAAGGACATGTGTTTCGTTATGTGTTTGAACTAGATGGACAACCTAATGACCATATATCATGGAGGCACTGTTGAATACGATCGCTATGGATATGTTGAGTTTGTTGACATGCAAAGCATGCATGTGCTATTCAATGATAGGCCTTCATTTAGTGAGATGATTGCAAAGGCTCGGAAGGAGCTGCATTGTCTTGGAGATGATGACATTGCATTTGAGGGTGTACTGCATCTAGGTTCTCCTCCCAACATCCTCAGGCGAATGATCCCAATTGGTTGTGTGAAACAGTGGGAGAACTATGTGAGATCGGCTATGAAGAGTCATCTGCAATGTTTGGACGTGGTTGTGCGTCGGGTGTTAGTCGATCCCATCCCTCATGGGTTTTCCCCGCCAATGGGTCAGCAGGCACACATCGACCCTCCCGTCTCGGAACCTGATATGAATGTGGAGGTTGCACCTACGATTCTCGATGCTCAATCTGCCCTCAATGCGGTAGTTGGAGATGCTTATCAGACTCATGTTGTTGTGGCAGATCCTCCTCATGAGATCTCTTTGACACAGAATCATCCGAGTAAGTGTCTTAACCGCATGGTTATTGGGAGCTTACCCCTTCGATTGAAACACGTGGGCTGGAAAACCATAGTCACAGTTAGGGACAGGAAGGTCAGGAGGGACGGGGGCATCTTTGCCAGACGCATCGGGGTATAATTCTCGAGGACGACCCCGTTTTCGCCAAAACTCCTCCCGATACATTTCTTGCATCTAACAAAACGGATGTAATTTAACAAACAAAAATCAAAACATCACAAATTAGGCCCCGTTCGCTGGTCTGAAACTTGGCTGAAACTGGCTGAAAACACTGTTCCAGCTGAATTGTTGTGAGAGAAAAATACTGTTTCGGCTGAAAAAAGAAGCCGAACAAGCCGAATATGTGGTAAGCCGAACATGGCTTTAATGTCAATGAGAACCATAACCACAATACAACCAATTTCGTTCTAAGAACCGAAAACAATTAACATTAAACCCTAAACCTAGGGTTTCCAATGTTATGCACAACAATGAAACTATAACATAACAACATGCGCTACGGTTACCTAGGTATAATACAAATATTAAAAATTGCATGAAACCCTAAGTAATGACGATTCTTAGGTTCAAAAATTCGACTAATATATACCAAATCGATGTGAAAAAAACTAGGAAGGGAGCGAGGGTACCTTGCTCTTGAAGATCTACGGATCAAATCAAAATTTTTAAGGTCCAATATGCCGATTCGTAAGGTAAGGCGAAGTGGGGAGAGAAAAAACCCGAGAGGGAGGAGAAAGAAGAGGAAAAAGGCTCGGGCAAAAAGGTTGGGGCCGGGGTTAAGACACCACCTCGGTACCATAGATCATGGCGCCAAGATATACGACGCCGGGAACTACGGCGCCGAGCTCGGCACCAGGGTTACTGACGCCAAGCAGCCTGCCATGTCACCGCTACGTCTGCTTCGAACCCAAGAGCTCGGCGTCAGCAACGATGACGCCGAGCTAAGGGTCCAGATTTTAAAATCTTACCTCCAGGGACATATTTATGAAAAATTTTCAAAAAAAAGGGCTAAAAAATAAAAAAATTCGCGTGGGCGCTCGTCACTTGCGCAGTTGATGGGCCAGTGGTTTCGCTGCGCTGGTGCATCATGCATTACCAGTTCAGGATCAGCGGACGGCCCGGTTTTGTGAAGTCTGCTGTTAAACATTGTATGGTATGATAGAGTGAGGCGTGACAAAGTAATGAAAGAAGAAACGAAAATTAAGCAAATCCATCACATGTGCTAGCTGAACATGCATGTCGATTAGCGATCGATCTTTTGGCGCAAAACGGCGCTTTGTTAATCTATAATTGCCGGAGCACTCCGACGAGGAAACGGCGAGGAAGAAACACCTAGAGGACCAGGAGACGGAGCCGATCATTGCGCTGCATGCCTTACGCGGGAGGGGCCGCGAGCGCGCAGGGTCACGAATCGCCCCGAGGAACCGCCAAAAACGGCAGCTTCGCGCCGTTTTCTCCGTAGCGACATGCGGGGTCTTTCTGGATACGCTGCGATAGCAAAGGAGATCACGATTCACATGAGCCGCGAAACGCAGCTTCACTAAAAATATCGCGTCCGCGGCACGGGCATTCAGACATGCTCCTACGGCCTCCAAGAGCCACGACATATGTCCGCAGGCTATTTTATTCTTGTTTTGGAAATGCTTGATTGACGACCTCTACCTGGGCAAAACGGTAGGCCAGATTTTCGTTTTAGCGAAAGCATTTGGTCAATCGGCGTCCGATTTTCCAGCTCGTCGGCATTGGATTCCTCCGACAGCTCATGGGCTCGCGCCATTGTCAGAGCTCCAAAGTACCGTACCGGCTCCCTAGTCGTGCCCCTGCGCTGGCGCGCGCGCGCGCCCTGCAGCTGCGAATGCGAATCGATCTGCATGCAGTTGCGGTGCGACCGCTCCGGATCCCGCTCCGACGCTGTCGCCTTCATGACGCCACGGCGTGACACGTACAGGCAGCTTAGCTGGACGGTCCCGTCGCCCGCGCCACGCCCCGCCCATGCTGGAGCCCGCGCGTGGACGCCACTGAAAATAATTCCGAGGACAGCCGAGCTCTCTGGCACTGGCAGGTCGACCACCCAACCCAATGCAAGTCCCAGAAATAATGCACCGGGACCGGAGAGCAGTAAACGCTCGCTGGAGCTGGAGCTCGAGCTATCCGGACGCCCATACCTGCTGATCATTGGCAGTGTGGCCTCTGCCGAGTTTGTGAGTGTTCTTCGTCGTTGCGTCCGTGCGGGTCCAAGCATTAACATCGGCAGATCAGATTCAGATCCCCAATCATCAGCCGGAGAGAGATGCATCTCCATCGACCATCGGCCACGGCCATCGCCGATGCCCGTCCTTTCTGGGCCCTACCCATTGTTAAGAAAGGTCAATTCCGAACAGTGCCCATGAATTCATTGCATTGCATTGCCCGATCGATCCCTGTCTTGTGACGACTGACGAGTACTGTACGTCTCAGTGCAGTGTACCATGGCATCAGCATCATTCACGCAAAAAGCTCACTGACCAAAGCCCACCCACCTTTGCTCTCAGGGGTTGCAGTTGCAGGATGGATCATAGATTCAGACTCTAGACCTTGTTTAGATTGGTGTTAGGAATCGGTATTTGGTACTGTAGTATTTTCGTTTGTATTTGATAATTATTGTCTAATCATGGCCTAACTAGGCTTAAAAGATTCGTCTCGTAATTTACAATCAAACTATGTAATTAATTATTTTTTTATCTACATTTAATACTCCATACATATGTCCAAAAATTTAATGTGATAAAGAGAGTGAAAAAACTTGCAATCTAAACAAGGCCCTATTAAAAATGGTCCTCCAACAACACTGGACACCAACTGGCAATCAACGTTTAAAAATGTTACGCTCGGCTGGAGGAGACCGGAGTAGTACATTACTGCGTTTTGTGTCCTGGGTTCTGACACCCCGGGGTTAATTTAATCAGACAGAAGAGATTTTTTTTGAGTGAGCCAGACAGAAGAGATTCACGAGCCCATTTGGCCATCAGCCGCACACTACCCTGCTGCAGCTCGGTGCGCTGCACCCGATCGCCCACCAGACATCTCTCCCGAGCCCGTGCCAGGATTGCGGTCAGACGACCCCCCATTAGATTATCGCGAACAACCACATTTGTCATATGATGATTAAACTATCCCTAATCCAAGACGTCCCAACTGAAACATTTCAGAAGAAAGGTTCCGGTTGTTCGGTGCGCGCAGGCAGAATCTAGCGCCAGCGCGTCGCTGCTCGCGGGCGGGCCGACACCGGAGGGGCAGCGCTGCCGGAGCCAAGCTCTCGCGCTCATGTGCCGTGCGCCCGGACGACGGTAACCAGCTGCCCAGCTCGGTTGGTTTAGTTGGTTCGGTCGATGGGGGAATCGGAACAGCATTCCCTTGTTGATAAAACCTGTCACGTGCTGTCAGATCGGAGGCTCAGAGGTCAGAGCTGCTGGATAAGATAAAACGGGAAAAGGTTGGTAGTATTACGTGAGTTGAGTTGGAAACGGTTGGTTCAGGGCCAGCCGTGCAGATTTAACAAAGATCGGATTGGTTATTCGGTTATTCTGATGCGAAAGCGAAGACACTGTCAGTCAGCGGGGGGCATCAGTCGTTGTCTGATGAATGAAGTAGCTCTTGGATGCTCTCTCATCTCGAGCCCGATTCGACGGATTCTTCGTGCCTTTTGGTGCTGCGGTTTTGAGTCGAATGGCAATACAAGTGCAGGAAGTTGGAGCATTGCCGCATCGGCATCGGACGTCGAATCGAGTCGAGGAAGGAAAAAGGCAAAAGGAGGTCTGGACTGGAAGACGGAAGTGACCTGAGTTAAAGGCCATCTTTCCGTGTCCGTTCTGATTGTTATCCCTTTTGTGTCTGCTCTGGACTCTGGTTATGCAAGCCACCCAACTGAGTTATCTGGACCCGGCTATCTCGAGTTCTCGACGAGTTGCACTGCATACCGTGTCCGCTCCGCTCGATCGATCTACTACTGGGCCAGGGACGAAACGGCACAGCTCCTGTTCCAGCGGGCGCAGCAGGCCCCTTTTCTGGCGCAAACAGTGGTGGTCACCGCTACGCTGCACTGCACTGCACACTACCGCTAGATTGGTGGATTTTTTTTTTTCCCACGCGGGAACCCCATTTCCATTAGAGATAACGGAAATACAAAGAATTTAGACGATTACAGAAAAAAGAGATAGATGACGAACCAAAAAAGCTGAGCACAGCTCAGAGGAACCAACTCCATAAGGAACATAGAGCTAAACCTCCAACTAACCCGCTTACCAAACGGGCCTAACCTGAACCGGAGAGAACTGACATTACAACCATCAGAGCGTTCTTAGAGGAACTACGCTACGAAACCGCACTGTTATCAGCCAGCACCCAAAAGAAGACCCAACAGTGTTCACGAACCAACCATCATACAGACTCCCCAGTTGTCTTCCACAGAGCTTCCCCCAGAATGAAGCGTGTACAGCTTAAGCAGAGTCTTCAGCTTGATCTGACGGTTCACCATCTTCCAAGAGCAGTTGATTCACCTGTCTTGTGGTTTGGGCCACCAGAATCTCCTTGGCCACCCTCAACATTGTGTTTGCGCCTTCCACCAGTTGATCTCTATCCAGTTCTGCATACAAACCTGACCAATATATCATGAGCGCACAAGCATGGCATATGATTTCCAAAGGATTTTTAATCATTTTTCCATGGAAAACAGCTTTGTTCCTGCATTTCCAAATCGCCCAGCATATGGCTGCCACCCCCCAAGGGTGAAATTTCTTCCCAAATGGCAACCACTGCTCACACCACAGCCAACATTGATCAAGATTTGCAGGAACATTAGCAGCCCCAAAACATTTAGCTACTACCATCCAAATGACCTTAGCAACAGGACATTGGAAAAAGAGATGAGAAACAGTTTCAACAGTATCACAAAACACACAACTAGGATCACCTAGCCATTTTCTCTTTCTCAGGTTATCTTTAGTCAAAATAGCATTATTAGCCATAAGCCACATAAAAATCTTAATCTTCTCAGGGATTCTACCTTTCCAGATTCCTTTGTGATAAATCCCAGCACTAGAACTAGTAAGAGCATCATACACTGATTTGACAGTAAATCTCCCATTCTTACCCAACACCAATAAAATTATATCTTCACTATCCTTGATATGGAAATTCATAGAATCATATAAAATGCTATTCCAAATAGTTCTCAAATCATCAAATAACCATCTTCAAAAGGTAATCTGGCAACCATTCAAGACTTGTGCCACAGTAACATTTTTATTTTCACATAATTCAAACAGCACAGGAGCAGACAGAGCTAAAGGTTCTTTATATACCCAAGGATCAAGCCAAAATCTAGTTAACTTCCCATTACCAATGGAAATACCTCTTCCTTGCAAATAAATTGTTTTGACCTTAATCAAATCAGACCAAATTGGAGAATCATTCAACCTGTGACTAACCTCATAAATGGACTTATCTTTCAAGTATTTGTATTTAACTATATCCTGCCACAGACCTTCTTCTTTTTCCAACCTCCACCACCATTTGCACATTAAACTGATATTCAATTTTCTCAAATCTTTGATCCCCAAACCTCCTTTCTTTTTACATTTACAGATTACTTTCCATCTAACCGAATGATTTTTTTTTGTCCCACCACCTTGCCAGAAAAAGGTTCTTCTAATCTTATCAAGGCTATTGATGATGGTTTTAGGAAGCAGATAAACCGACATATGATATATTGGAGAATTATTTAAACTAGCTTTAATGAGAGTGGACCTCCCAGCAATGGATAATGTACCTTCTTTCCAAACATCCAACCTTTTATTTCCTTTCTCAACCAAAGGTAACCAATCACTAACTTTCAGTCTACTTGGGCTAACAGGAACCCCCAAATACTTAATGGGAAAAAGACCAACTTGATAATTGAAAATTTCAGCACAATGTTGCTCCCAATTTTCTTCATCATTGATCATAAGAATCTCACTTTTATTAAAATTAATTTTTAGCCCAGCTAGCATTTCAAAAAGATATAACAGCAGTTTCATGTCAGTAGCTCCCTCTAAATCATGCTTGAGAAACAAGATGGTATCATCAGCATACTGTAAAATTGCCACCCCCTTAGGAATAATGTGACTTATCATACCAGTGACTAAGTTATTTTCTTGAGCTTTATGTACCATCCTAGTCAAGCAGTCAGCTACAAAATTGAATAAGATAGGAGATAAAGGGTCCCCTTGCCTAACCCCATTGAAACTTTTAATATAAGAACCAATCTTATTATTCACTTTTACACTTACAGTACCACCTGAAACAAAAAGCACCACTTGCTATGAAAGCCTCTTTTTTCCATGCATTCAAATAACAGTTTCCAATTAACCTTATCTTATGCCTTTTCAAAATCCATCCCAATTTCCTTTTTTCTCTTAGTCTCATACAAAATTTCATGCAGACACATAATGCCAGACATAATATTTCTATTTTTCATAAAAGCAGTTTGAGTGTTATGAATCAATTTATCAGCAACCAATTCCAACCTGATAGTCAAAGTTTTTGTGATTAATTTGTACAAACATTTCAATAACACAAATGGGTCTGAACTGTTGAATCTTGGAAGCATCTTTGATTTTTGGTAACAAGGTGATTATCCCATAATTGATCCTACTAGTGTCCACTTTTTTATTATAAAAGTCATCAAACGATTGAAAAAATATCAGCTTTAATAGCTAGATTGGTGGATTGGTACTGCTAACAGCTAACCTGGCGTAAAGGTGTTAGGTTTCTGTCGCACCGTGCACGGTTCCGTCCGAATAAGCAATGCCAGCGTTGGCACGTCCCGCTCGGCAACCAGCATCGTGTACTGTCGTCGCCGGTTAGCTAGCCGTGGCTGGCTGTGGGTGCTTTGCTTCTGTGCCTGCCGTCCCGTGTGCCGTCTGAGCTCGTGACACCAGCCGTCCAGCCGAGCGTACGTGTGAGTGACCGTCCGCAGCCTCTGTCTGTCGTGGGAACATAGCTGAGAGGCCTGGGGTAGATATGTGTTATGTCCAATGTATCATCACACCTGAAAGCTTGATTGATAGCTTATCCTAACGCATCTGTTCATTCTCGATCCACCAACCAAAACACACATCAGGTGCTCATCATCTCGCCGTTCGGCCTCTCCGTTCTTCTTCCCTGCACGAAAATTCGACGCCGGATGCAGAGGATAGGCTAATCAAAATCTCACAAAAGTGGCTGGTAGAGAGGTCCAACTGCCACCGACACCAGATCCAAAACAAAACGGGCGAGCTGTTCGACGAGGACGCACGGCGAGGTGGAGGGCTCCAGCCGCTGCCAAATGCATTGCACAGCGCCGCCCTCCTGTCAGCCCTGCGGCCCTCTGCCTGCGTAGATCCTAATCCTTTGTTCTTTGTCCATGTAGGCCCTATTTTATCCTTGTTACACACTCCTTCTATTATCAAATAACATAGTGTATAATAAAATAAAAACGATTTAAAACATCCAAGTAAAAGAACGGAGGAATATTAAATAGGCGCACAATCTTGGTAGATAGTGTATGTTGTGAACTGGATCTTTATGTTGTTTTCTCGCATTTTTCAGTATTTATTTTAGAATATAGCGATGACATTCTTTTGGTGGCAGATGAGACATCCATTGATAGTGAGATGCCTAGGGTAATTTCATCAATTTTAAAACCTGACGGCTTAGTCTTTCATATATACTCGTAAGTGTTTGTACTGCGATTCACAAAAAAGTTATTGTGTTATTCCTTGCTATTTATCAAACAACCCCCTTTACACACGCGGATGACAACATCTGTCCAATCAGTAATTAAATTGACTAGAAAATAAAGTGAGGATATATACGTCTTTTCTATTTTCTCTTAATATGTCTTAAAATATCTAGAATACACTACATTTCAAGATGAAACACTACATTTCAGAATGGAGAAAACAACGTGCTATTTTTTACTAGTAACTAATGGCAACATTTATCACACCAATAGATGCTAATAGATCTAGGTGAAAAAGTGGCCTATTAGCACTACCTATTTGATCATTTCTTGCTAATTTCGACATACTACCTATTAGTACTATGGATCAAACATACCCTGCCCGTGTTTGATGTTCATATACGGGTTTGTTCAACTGCATCACTGAGAGCTTGTTTATGTTGTGAATGGTCTACAAGAATTTCAGTTTTGGGTTGTCGGATTGTGTCTTTTACGATTTAAAGTTGAAACTAAAAAACAAATAGTTTTTGAAAACTCTGAATACCATAATCCAGATTGTCTAGATCAACAATCCACTACTCCCCGGTTGGATTTGTTTGTTCACCTTTGACTCTCAGCTTTCACAATCCATGAGCTACAAAATGCGTCTCACAATCCAAAGTTTGAGTGAGAGTCAACGTAAAAAAAAAGTTTGAGTGAGAGTCAACGTAAAAAAAAAGTTTGAGTGAGAGGAGAAACGAACTAGAATGACAATTGACCATAATTAGTTTAGCTGATCCAAAAAAACACCATTAGCTACCCACTTAGGGGGTGTTTGGTTTCCTCTTCTAATTTTTAGTCCCTATCACATCGGATGTTTGGCATTAATTTAGAGTATTAAATATAGACTAATTATAAAACTAAATACACAAATTTAGACTAATTTACGAGACGAATCTATTAAATCTAACTAGTCTGTGATTTGACAACATGATGCTACAGTAAATATGTGCTAATGACGGATTAATTAGGCTTAATAAATTCGTCTCGTGGATTGCTGACGACTTCTGTAATTTATTTTATTATTACTATCCAAACGCTCGATATGACGTCCCATGCAACATCCACTGTGACACCTCTTAAACTTTAGTACGTGAATCTTAAACACCCTCTTTCATTCTTACTCCGTACATTCTTAGTGCCAATGCCCTTTCCCTCCAATTTGGGGTCTACGTCGACCTTACCGGCGAGATCATGCTGGTGGGTTCGCTTGACCCCGGATGGCCCCTAATGGCTTCGACGGCAACCAACCAGCGGCTGTGCATCCACCACGGGCGAGATCCAAAACGGGCTGTTCGATGAGGACGTGGGGTCTCCAGCTGCATGGCAATGCATTGCACTTGCACACTGGCGGTTCTGCGTGAAATTTTTGTATTTTGGTCTCTTTTGAAAACAATTTTTAGAAAAATACCTACGTCAAAACATTTTCTGAAAATAGACCATTTTTAGGCGTCTTAGCACATGACGCCTAGATATGAGGCTCGGCGTCGTGTCACTCAACGCCGAGGTATTGCCACGTCACGGACGACCGGGGTCGTCGTCGACACGGTGGCGCGTGGGTCCGAGATGTCGGCGTCGTGTCAGCCGACGCCAAGTGCCCAACCTCGGCGCGGCTGGACTGCGCGCCGAGCTAATGGACCCACCCGGAGCGGCCCAACAAAGCACGGTGGCCCAGAATCTCGACGTTGGGTCACTTAACGCCGAGCCTCCATACCTCGGCGTGGCCCGACTTAACGCCGAGGTCTGGTTCCTTTAGGCCGAGGCCCCCTTCTTCTTCTTCCCTCCCCTCCTCCATTCCCCCACGCCTCCTAAATTCTGAAGACCGCCGGCTCCCAAATCCCCCACGGCCCCCACGAAACTCTAACCCCCAAATGCGACTTTAGGTGCCCGGATCTTGTCTCCCGAAGCTTTCTCGAGGTAATGGTCCCTCCCCTCCTCCATTCTATCCACGTAGATGTGCTTACATTGTCTCTAATCATGTGGAATCATGGTTGTATGGTGTTTTGGTATATTTGTGTTTGCATTTGCAAAATGTATGGCTTAGGATGATTGAGTGCATTGTTGTTTAACTGTTTTATGTGATGAACATGTTAGGTTAGTTTGGTTTCTAGTTATTTTGGTCATTAGGGTTCTTTGTTTATTGTAGGTGTCATTAGGGTTAGTTATTTGTTGGTCATTAGGGTTACTATGTATTTTATTTATTTGTTGGTCATTACATTTCAATTCGTTATGACCAAGGCGTTTTGCCAAGGTACTCCTCTTTCCCCTCTTTCAATTCATCCATTTAGATTCGTTTGTTTTTGAACTTGGCATTATAGGTTTGGTTCATGTTCATGTCATTCGTGCAATGTATGGTGGTTCAAATGATTGAATGACCCAAATGTATGGTTGTTGCTGTTGTTATTGTTGTATATGTTATGGTTTATAATCATTGAGTTAAATTTTGTGTTTGTTGGGATTCAAATTTGTTTAAGGTTTATAATGAAAAGCTTATTTGGGAGGTATGGTGATTTAGTGTTAGTACCTTTACATTCGTTGCAAGGTACTTTGGATTGATTTTTTTTCTACGTAATGTTAGGATGCCAAGGCGTGGTAAAGCTCGTATTCCAAGGTAATCCCAATGTTTATTTATTATCTGTGCAACAAATAGAAAACCCTAGGTTTAGGTTTGATTCTCCGTTAATATGACTAAATTCTTTTAATTGTAGCTATGGTCACCAGAGGGCAAATCCCTACGACCTAAAGCCTCTTTCTGAAGGTGTTCCTCGACCAATGTGCATTTGTGGTGATCCTTGCAAGGTAGACATCTCTGAAGAGGAGGAAACATATAGACAGAGGTACTGGATGTGTCCCAATTATGCATGGGAACCTACAAAGCAACAGCGCCGTGCATCGTTTGTGGGGAATTTTTATTGTGTTAATTAATTTTCTTGTGATATTAAGTATTGCTTATTTATTTGTTTTGTAACAATTTGTTTTTCTTACAGACCGTTCCACCACTGTGTGACTTTGAGCAGTGGATTGACACTGAGATCAAGGAGTCGGACAAGCAGCGTCTAGAAGGCCTGAAGGAGTGGGATGCGGAGGTTAAGGAGAGGTTTGAGCAGAGACGCAGACTGGAGGCTATAGAAAAGGAGCATAAGGAAGAGGAGGAAAGGAGGCGTGTTGCTGCGTACAGGGCGGAGAGGGAGAAGAAGCTTGAGCGTGTGCGCCGAGCGAAGGCAGCGATAGAGGAGAATCCCGATGCCGAGAGGAAGGGAAAGTGGCCTCGTTGTAATGCACTATGATTTTATTTCAGATGGTCTTATGCCCTGTACTTCGTTAACTATCCTAAGACTGTAGTGGTACTGTTTGTATCACTGAAAAGGCTACTTGTGTTGTTGCAGTCACTGAAAGGGCTACAAGTACTGTTGCAGTCACTGAAAGGGCTACAAGTCTATTAGAAAACTCACTGAAAAGCCTAGATTCATTTACTGTTGTATCCGTATACGCAATGAATTAATATCAGAGTGATGTACTATATTTAGAATAAGTGACAAAACATAGGTGTAGCCTTTTTAGATGAAATGACCAGTCATGGTTGTAGGATTTTCAGATGAAGCATCTAGCCTTTGCAGATTCAATAAATGAGTACGCACACATGTTTTTTGTCAAGTAGCATTCATGATGAACCTGCCTTCATCTCTATATATAGTGCTCCATGTCTTGCTCCACATCCACACAACTTGTTTTCTGGTTTAGTTTTAGCAAATGTCGAGCGGAGGTTCCTCAAGTGGAAAGGGTTTCGGTGGAGGGAGAGAAAAGGGGCTGAGGAAGGGACCTCCGATTGTGTGGGAGGGTTCTCTGGGTCCTGATTCTTTTGAAGAACCAATAGAGGAATTTCCTTTGGAGAGGAAGAGTGACTTCACCCGTGAGAGACCTCTTAGATCATACGAGAAGCGCATTGAAGATTGGCCAAAATGCGGCCACGGTTTGGATTGTGTTGTGTGCAGTACAACGATCGTGATGGGATGGAGGCCGTCGTTTCTTCAGATGCCCATGCGAGGATTTGTATTGCCTTTGAACTCTCTCCTTTTTAGATTTGCATTTGATTTCTAGTATTACTTATTGGTAGATGGGTTTTCGAGATTCAAGTCATCCGGATAATCTGTGGCTTCACTAGATGGGTCGACCCTCCTCCTATCTATCCCCATCAACAATACATCACATATCTCTGAGGGGACGCATCTTTGACCTAGAGTATGGCCTGAAGTGGTAATGAGGACAAGTCGGACGACGACAACAACGAATGATGCAGAGGAGGCACTATGCAATAATCCGTCATGCAGTGCCTGTACCATAAGAAGGACGGGCCTCCTTCTCCACCGCCACCGCCACCACCACCGCCTCCGCCAACTGGAGGATACTATGGGGAAGGCGCAACTCGAGTTCAATATGTGGGAGCATTATTAGGACCAACCTTTGTTAGTCAATCCGAATGTGGAATGCTTGTATGAGTTGTTCTTTTCAATCTCGTAAGGCATGCTAGGTTTAGTTTGCAATATGCCATTGTTAGTTTCATGTGAGTGTGTACCCTTTGCAATGTCTCAGATCACTTGTTTCTTTCAATCCCCTAAGGCATGCTAGGTTTAGTTTATGACATGCCATTGTTAGTTTTGATGTGAGTGTAATCGTTGTGCATTCGCTATTTCATAAATTGCGCTTACCTACCTCTAAGTTTCATGTACTATGGTTGATTCCCAAACCTAAAAAAAGATTTGACTCTCTAAAAATAGGGATTGAAATCGAACCAACATTCGGTTTTTCCTGCGGAACAAACATACAAACATAAATATAGCATGTCTACTCTTATTAGTATAACTCGTGTTAGTCGAAGATGAATCGTTGAGAAAGATTTTTCATTTGAATCATGCAAATAGGATTGCAACATATACCAAAATGGCTGAGGCTTGGCATTGAGTCGGCCCACGCCGACCCTAGGGTTTGGCTCGGCCGCTTAAGATGAAGTTAATGAGGCTCATTGTCGAAGTCGGCCCACGCCAACCCTAGGGTTTGGCAACGGCCGTGGCTAGGTTTGGGCCGAACCTCGGCGCTTAGTCATCCCACGCCGAGGTTAATGGCTTGGCGTCAATTTACCGAACGCCGAGCTTGCGCACCTCGGCGCTTCGATGCAAGGGTTTCCAGTATGTACCAGGGGTCGGCGTCAAATGACTAAACGCCGAGCTTGGGCACCTCGGCGCTTCGATGCAAGGGTTTCCAGTATGTACCAGGGGTCGGCGTGAAATGACTAAACACTGAGCTCCTGGGTTCACCAAAATATATCATCTCTTCTTTGATGCTTCACTATTGCCCACTACTCTAATCAGCCGACGATGACCTTGTGCCAACAACGGACCTGAGCTCGCTAGCTCCCCGACTCTCCTAAGCCGCTTCGTCCCCTTTGCGTGCTTGCCATGTCACCGTGGATCCAACAGAGGTTGATCGTAACATGGAGGATGGGGATGATGACACCCCTTCTTCCTTGTGAGTTGCGACGGAGGCCCTCTCTTAATAGTTGGAAACATGAAACATGGCGACGTTCCACACATTCACATAACACATGACCACACCGACATACACATTCATTCAACATCCGTACATACATAAGGTCCAACACATTCAACATCCAACATAGTCCATACATATGCTTCATCAATCAACAGACATAGTCCAAACATAGTACAAGGTCCAATGCATACATAGTCCATGCACAAAATATAGCATATGAAGTCTTTGGATCTTTTATCGCTCCTTGTACCTTAACGTGGACGGCGAGCGTAACGCTTTCCCCTCCCAAACGGATAGGTACCTAGAGTGTACCTGTCCACTGGTCTGAGCGTCCTCTGTGGACGTCTAGAACCGGAGGGGCCTTGAGTTCCTTGGGGTGCATCTCCAAGCTGGGACATGCCAATCTCATCATACTCATGATCATAGTACTCTCCCTGTCCTTCATCATCTTCATCATCATAATGACCATGTCCTTGACCACCCTCTACACTAGTTGCTGCACCATGTGAAGAAGAAGTCCTGCCACCATGTGCACCATATGAAGATGAAGTCCCTCCAACATGTGCAGTAGAAGGTCAAGCACCAAGCTGTTGTGGGACTGCCACATTCGAGGAGCGTCTACATCCAAGGCGTGTAGCTACCTTTCGGAGGCGATGCATGGCACGCTGCATTTTGAAAGCACTATTAGTAAGTGGGGTTGGTCGCAAAACTATATAAAGATGTTACATCAACTGAATGAGAGGAGACTACCTGAATGTGCTGTCGTAACATGGAGGCCTCATCAGGATCGCCCACAGGAATCATCAATGCCCTTCCTTGCTCGGCCACTGTCCTCATTATCTCCATGCTCTATGCAACAAAAACAAGAATTTAAGTCTCCATCACAGTAAAGACCTCAGAGATGGAAATAGTTGTATCACTTACAGCTCTGGCTAACGCAGGGGCGATCTCAACTTGCCTGCCTTCTCGGGTAGCTTGGTCATATGGGTTGTTGCCCTCATCCTCGCTCGCAATGTCAGCAATGTCTTGCTCCATCCAAGCGGGCCTCAATTGAAGCCTTGTTCATTGACCAAACCAAACAAGGTAATCATCGAATGCCTTGTCACGATGGACGGCGTGGATGCCCATGTTGTTGTGCTCCATCAACATCCACTCATCAATGTAGCGTTGGTGCTCCAGCTGCCAATTGGTGATCTTCTTATTTTTTTGTCTGTTGAACCTGCAAATTTTACACCAAATCGGCAATATGAAGGCCTACTCAATGATTCATTCATGTGAAACGAACAAAATATTGCATGTTACGTACTTGTGGAGCTGCCAACCGGTGGAGAAATCATCGGGCGGAGAAGGCTGCAGCCTACCAAACTGCCGTGCTACATGGTGAGGGAGATGGTACTCCACTGCATAGAAACAAATAAGGGGGTCCTCATCGTCCAGACGTCTTCATCTGCCATGCACAAGGCGCTCAAGTTGAGATCCGTGACTTGCCTCCGCCGATATGGGCGCCATTGAACCTGTACACAACATCGTCATCAACTAGTCGACGCTCAATTTGTGCACATATCCTCGATTAGGCCAAAAGGGTGGGAAACTTACATGCTGTGGCAAAAGGGTGTCCAGCTCGTTGGTGAAGCTGATGTACGCGTGGCGTGACACGTGGTATGTTCCGTGGGCTCGCTCGTAGAGGTGTGCCACGGTAGGGGCGACAACTGCGTCTCCTTGAGGAAACCAAGGTTGTGGGGGATCAAGCTGATGCGGTCTCCCAACTGGAAGCCTCTCCCACATCCAAATCTGCAAAAAAAGAGTGGAAACATTAATGTTAATCACTTTTGTTAAGAAAAAACATTGAATTGTAGTGGAAACTTGTACAACTTTGCTTTATTACCTGCAACAAAGGTGATGCACCCCCGACATTGTAAGCGTCAAGCGCGCCTCCTCCAGATTTGCGGCAAGCCTCGCAAAGTCGACGCAGACAGAAGGCAAGTATAGTCGAGCCCCAACTCCTATTGCCGGCATCCTCCCAGTTCAAAAGGCACGGGATGTACATCCAGGACGCCATGTCTCCAGTGCCGTTAGGGAAGAGAACCGTACCAAACATGTGGAGGACGTAGGCCCGACAAAGTAGTATGTCACGGTCTCGGCGTCTTCACGTTGGTGGGCACTCCGGCTATCACCGACGAAGCCACCTCGTGGACACCCCATTGTTTGTGCCATTTCTTGCCCGCCTCAAGCGCCGCTAGGGGCTGTCCTAAGAAGTGCTCAACCCATTGCTTGCCATCCTTTGACTCTGTGTCTCTCATCACTTGGGAATCCTTGAATTTTGACTCAAGGATCATGGCAACGCCCTCGAGAGTGACCGTCATCTCCCACATGGTAGGTGAAAGCTGTGTCTCCTGGACGCCACCGATCTATCAACGTCGCCGGCCATGCTGGGTTGAAAGGTGGCGTGCCTCGACGACAAACATGAGCAACGGTAGCAAGGTTCGCCACTTCAGGGGGCGTGTACCTCTCGTCAGAGACCATGGTCGTAGAGGCCTCATGTGTCATTGGCCTCAAACACATTCAAAACACGCAAAAAAAAAGACAAGCATGAAAAAGTATTAGTTCATGTCACTTTATAAAGAGCATGGACTATAGAGCAAAACATGAACAACGCAATGTTTCATACGAATTGTTGAATATACCTCTCCGTTCTCGATCCTCCGAGCCCGGTGGTGCTCATCGAACCTTGGATCAAGAAGGGGGAACCGATCCATCCTGCAACATAAGCAATGCCAAAGCATTAGTATAAGTTAAAGCATGTGTATGTGGTACGAAGTAACATAAAAATAAAAAAAATAAAAGTAAACCAATGTACTATTACACAAAGTAATTCTAGTAGCTAGCTTGGTGGATACATGTTGTCTAAGTAGTTCAGGACATTTTCTCTTATTGTGGCCCGGCTTATGGCAACCAGAGCAACAGCTCTTTTGGGTGTCCTCTACAAAATGTCTCCCAACCTTACTCATGGTTGATCTACCTTTCGTGGCTCGGTCCATGTTCATCCTGAACCGCTTCCGCCGCCTAGGTCCTCTACTCTTCTAGAGTAAACCAAGATCAGCCACATACTTGGGGCCATCATAAGTAGGCCATTGACTCTCGTCAAGAAATGGCTCGAACTGAGGATTCCAGGTGCTCATTAGGTTCCTCAAAGAGAACTCCGCGGTCATACGAGGAGGGACCTCAGCGTCAACACGTCTAAGGCGACAGGCTGTAATCATGTGGGAGCAAGGCCTATGGTATATGATCGGTTTTCCACACGTACACTTGTTCTCATTGATCACTACTTTATGTTTTTGAGCACCCTGGTCTTCACCACCAATGTTAGTTACACCACCCTCTAGAATCTCATATCCATGGTTGATCGGATCGAAACATGAACCCTTCTATCGTTTAGACTTTTTCTTTGAGAAAGCTAGTTCCTGAGATGCTAAAAGTGGCCAAGCTTTGCCTGCTATCCATAGAGACCTCGCATGCTTCTTCCTCGAAACGAACCAAGAATTCAACTTGTAGAAGGTGAATGAGGCAATAGCAATCCAAAGTGCACCACGACAAACCTCTTAGAAGGTCATTGAACATCTCTGCCATGTTACTAGTCATGAAGCCCCATCTCCAACCACCCGTGTCATATGCAAGTGACCACTTATCCTTCGACACCATCAACTCGCTCAAGAATTGCCTGCCATCAACATTTGTGGCTAGCTTCAGGGCATCTAACTTGTCTTTGAATAATTGAACCTCTTCTTTGCTCGCAAACCTCCTCAAATAATTTGAAGTTGTCCTTTGTGTGATCACGCCTTATAAGATTCTCGAGCAAGGTGTCCGGTGCACCACCGGTGATGTATTTGGCCGTAACCAGAATCTCTTGTTCTACTGCATTTCGAATGCCAAAGATGCCTATCGGATATCACACAAACATCACGTCCCAGACCAATTACCACTTGTCTTACTAGCCTGAGAAACCAACACCAACTATCCATGTCCTCCTTCCGAACAATCGCAAAGGCCAATGGCACAAGCAGGTCCTCTGATCTCGTCCCCAATACAAATAAGCATTGTGCCTTCAAATTTCCCTCAGAAGAAAGGTCCCATCAATTGAGACGACGGGCCACAATGCTTGAATGCTTCGATGCTCTCTCCCGAAAAAGCCCAAAACGCCCTTCCAAATACCTGGCTACCATTCCTTGTTTCACCCTCCTTAGGTAAATACTCGAAGTGCATCCCAGGATTTACAACCCTCATTGCGTTCAACATTACAGGGAGGCGCTCATAAGCTTCTTCCCAATTTCCAAATATTATTTCCAATGCACGCTGCTTTGCCCTCCATGCTTTCCCATACTTGACTTAGTAATTGTACCGTTGGAAGATGATCTCAACCAACGCAGACACCGTAACGGTTGGCATATGCTTCACCACGGGGCATAATTGCCTTGCAATGAACCTAGAATTGAGCTGCAGATGGTTCTCTTCTGCCTCAGTAGTGGCACAAACATGTGGTTGCTTCACTGAGGTAATCTTCCATTTGCCTGCCTTCGTCTTCCTAGCACATACTCTCCAACCACACTGTTGTTCTTCACAAGCAACATTATACCTCTTCTCCTTGAATGAATTGATGACCCTAAAAGGTCGGTTGTGTACAATGGAGTACTCTTGCAACCATGATTTCAACTTATCCATGGTACCAAACAATATGCCCTTCCGTATGATGAGGCAACCGCTAACATCAGGCACAGTTGTATCACTTGGCCCACCATCAGCTACTGCCCTATGACCATGGCTAAGGTCCTCGAAATCACCAACTACTGGATCTCTCCAAGGCAAGACCCTAGACAATATCTCTATTTCCCTAAAATTCAGACGACCAACAAGGCGATCGTCATCAGAGTCTTCAGCTATCTCCTCTACGAAGGATTCATCATCTCCAGCTATCTCCATGTCAAAACGGTTCGTAGCCCTAGCATCACCAAAGTCTTCTTCACCACTAAGATCATCTTCGTCGCTAAGCTCATCCTTAATAGAAAAGTCTCCGCTAGCGTCGTCCAAACCTTCTTCTGCATCAACAATTACATAATCATCATCCTCTTCATCAATATCATGATTGCCCTCACCATCGGCAACCGGATTCTCTTCCTCATCTCCACTGTAGCCTAGTTGTGTGACAAGTATTTCTTCTTCAGGTAAAGGACCATAACCTATGTGAGCAGGGGAAGATGGCCATGCTTCGAAGTTATCATTTCCTAAGCCGGACTCCTTACTTACTACTAAATCCAAATATCGCACTTCTGAGGCCAATACAACTGTCTTGTAATCATTCCATTCAGTCTCGCTTGTAATTTTGAGCAACCGCTTGATCCGAGGACCCTTCGATGACCCAACATCTATGACACCTTCAAACTGAACATGCACGTCTCCTTCATTCCAGCCTAACTTAACCTTGACTCGCTCCACTAACTGGGTCAAATATGGTGTTTCAGAAAAAATCAACAACTCCTCACACATGTCCAGAAATTCCAAACTATCATCTCTTGTCCTAACAATACGGCCTCCATGATGCAACCTCACTAATTTATCCATCTACAGCCATCACACAACAAGTAGTGTCACATATCAATATATCATGCGAGTTGCAATCCAATAAGTAGAAACTAAAATATATCATTTCATCTTTTTCAACCCCAACAACATAATCATTTCTAGTCATAACGAATTGAAATGTAATGACCAACAAATAAATAAAATACATAGTAACCCTAATGACCAACAAATAACTAACCCTAATGACACCTACAATAAACAAAGAACCCTAATGACCAAAATAACTAGAAATCAAACTAACCTAACATGTTCATCATATAAAACAGTTAACAGAACAATGCACTCAATCATCCTAAGCCATACATTTTGCAAATGCAAACACAAATATACCAAAACACCATACAACCATGATTTCACATGATTAGGGATAATGTAAGCACATCTACGCGGATAGAATGGAGGAGGGGAGGGACCATTACCTCGAGGAAGCTTCGGGAGACAAGATCGTGGCACCGGGGGTCGATTTTGGAGCCTAGGGTTTGGTGGCGGCGCGGGGGAGAAGAGAAAGAGAAGGAGGCCGGCGGTTTCAGAATGGAGGGAGGAAGAAGAAGAGGCCTCGGCGCGGCCTAAAGGGACCAGACCTCGGCGTTGAGTCGGGCCACGCCGAGGTCTGGAGGCTCGGCGTTAAGTGACCCAACGCCGAGATTCTGGGGCACCGTGCTTTGTTGGGCCGCTCCGGGTGGGTCCATTAGCTCGGCGCGCAGTCCAGCCGCGCCGAGGTTGGGCACTTGGCGTCGGCTGACACGACGCCGACATCTCGGACCCACGCGCCACCGTGTCGACGACGGTCCGTGACGTGGCAATACCTCGGCGTTGAGTGACACGACGCCGAGCCTCATATCTAGGCGTCATGTGCTAAGACGCCTAAAAATGGTCTATTTTCAGAAAATGTTTTGGCGTATGTATTTTTCTAAAAATTATTTTCAAAAGAGACCAAAATACAAAAATTTCACGCGTACTGCACTATCCTCTGTTTCCTTTTTTTTTGAGGGGGCTATCCTCTGTTTCCTGTCCGTGAGAACTCCATACAGGAATCTTTGAACAAAAAAAAAGGAACTGCACACAGGAAATGCATCCCCTCACAAGGGCTCACCCTGTCACTCATCTCTTTGTCACCGCCTGATTTTCAAAATGGGTTTGGTCAACCGCATCATTGGGAGCAAACTAGTTTGCTGGATGAATGGACTAATGCTCTGTTCGTTTGGTTTATAAGTTTTACTTTTTTAACTAAAGAATAATATTTTTCTCTCGTAATAAATCAGTCATAAGTATTTTTAGTTATGACTTATCAGCTAAGCGAACAAGGCATAACTAATCCGTGTTCATGGACACTTTGCTTGTGGCTTGCGAGGGATGCAGCCTGTTACCCCGTGAGACGGCAAGAGCAGAGAGATCCTGATGGGATCCACTGGCACAGTGCACTGAACATTGCCCAATGATCAGTCTGGTTGGTCCGATCTGATGGGGGATGCACTGTACAGGCAGATGGACGCATTGGACGTCTGGACCCGCTTTAAATCCGACGCCCCTACCTATATCATGGGAACGGGATTTGTTTTCTCCTTTGCAATTTCTGTTCTGCTCTGGATTAGTTTTAGTTTTGTTGGTATAAGGTATTCTGGATTTTTAGCATTTTTATATGCACTATCCTGTTCGCTTCTCTTATAATATGTCTTTTTCGACTTTTTTTTTTCAACCGAAACAATGTTTTTCTCTCCCAACAAATCAGCCGGAACAATGTTTCGACTTGTTTTTTCAGTGAAACGAACGGGTCCATTGTGTGGGTGTTTGCCAATAAGTATTTCAGGCTTCCAGCTAGGGGAAGATCATTTATGTGAGACTCTGATGTTGTTGTTAACACAATCACGGATTTTGTAGATTAAGTAGCTCTTTGTCGAGCCATCAGTATTTAATTTAATACTATCTTAAAATGCTATAACTTTTAGTCAAATTCAAAATGGGCGATCTGTAGTTGAGTGTTGATGATCACAGCCTCTCAATCGATTTCATGTATGCTCAACATTACTCTCCATGACCCGTCCAGAAACAAATACAATTCTAACATATTATCAAGTCAACTAATTTCAACTTTACCTGAATTTATCAATATTATGATATCAAAATAAATATCACTAGATTAATCATGCAGTATATCTTCAATAGCATATTATCTGTATGGTGTCGTAGATATTGATATTATTTATGTTCTATAAGAGCAACTCCAACAGCCTTTGTATAATGCTCCTTAAAACCCGGTTTGACGATTATTGGCCAAAAAAAACACTTCCAACAGCTTTTGTATCCTGTTTTCTTTTTTCCCCCAAGCGCTATCCCGGCTGTCTCGCTGGCTATTTTTTGCGAGCCGTGCCTGCTGGCCATCTACGGCTTCCATGTATGGTTTTCTCTCCCATGCGCCTAACTCTCCTGTGATTGGCTAGCACATGTGATCCCATCCTATTTCAAGCGCCAGGAATAAGTCAAGTAGGTGAAAATTGATGGCAGTTACTTGATGTGGCCAACTTTTTGAATATAGAGGATGGAAAATAGCTAAGCTGTTGTAGATCTCTTCTCTTTTGAGGATTTTTGTATTTTACATAATGGCTAAACTGTGAAATTGGGCTACTAATTTTAGATGAACTCTTGGAGTTAGCTCTAAGTTTAGTTAAACTTTAGCTAGTTTAACTAGAGGTGCAACAAGAATTGCATTTTTTTTTTCTAACGGAGAGTCACCTATATCTGCAAACACGTCAAGGAGGAAATGAAGGTTGACAAATGACGACAAATAGACATGATCTGCTATTTGTGCCTAAATTAAACGCACAAAATCACAATAAAGTAGTACAGTTTCAGCGTTGCTAAGTTTATGATAGACCGATCGCGTGCACGTACGATATTGGAAACCAGAAACTAGGAAAGTCGAACCATTAGGCGCCCATGGCTTACATTCCAACCACACTAAACCCAAGATTTTGCATTACCCTTTTCGTCAATGGTTTAATTTATGTTTGACCCCAAGGCATCACAATGGATTAAGTACCGCTTATTCAACTGCTCTCCAAGCATCTTTCTGCGATCCATCGTCAGAAAATCCAAGAAATCACAACCGATCACCGCACCGTCGCACCGCGATTCCTGAAATGCTCACCAGGTTGCCCACTCCCGCATCTGGCCTCCACAGATAAGAAATGATACGACGATGCTCGCCAGGATCATCTTCTGCGTGGTCATCGCCGCCGCCGTCCTCCTCGCCACCGTCTCCCCGCTGCCGCACCGGTCGGGCGGGCAGGGCGCTCCAGGCCAGCAGCGCACCTTCACGGTGTACATCCATCCCACGGCATCGACAGCCGTGCAGCAGGAGCAACAAGTCCAAGAGCGCCGGCGAGGAGCGAGCGCGCTGGTGTCCCACCACCGGATGACGGCGGGGCCGGAGAGCGCGTCGACGATCGTCGGCGCGGCCTCTGGGTTTCTGCCCCCGGCGGGGGAGCGGGGCGCCGCGGCGTCGGTGTTCGACACGGTGCACCTGGCGTTCGACGGCGGCGCCGGGCTGTCCGGCAGCCTCTGCGTCGAGACGAGCGACGAGAAGGCGCGGCGGGGTGGGAGACGCCGGCACAACGGCGAGGAGGAGGTGCTGCGAGTGGTCGGCGGCACTGGCGCGTTCGCGTTCGCGCGAGGGCGTGCCGTCCTGAGGGGGCAGCGGCCCCACCCTGGCGCCACGGCGGCGGCACTGCTTCTTGAGCTGAGCGTTTCTTCTGCTGAGAGTTAAGTGTGAGCGATCGCCCATCAGGACAAAAAAAATGTGAGCGATCATATACTCCACCCGTCTCAAAATTAACGTCGTTCTAACGATGGACACGAATACCAACGAGTAAGAGAAAAGACCAAAATACCCCTACTCTATCCTGCTCTCCTCCCCGTTCCCATCTCGATCCAGGTTGCCGGCGCGCCTGTCGTGCCCAGAGCCTGAGCCCTGCGCCTCCTGCCGGTGGAGGAAAAGAGGACGGGACGCCGCCCTGGCCTGTCCTGCCGTCCGCCTCAATGCCGGCTACCGCCTCCTTGACGATGGTCGTCCCCCCACCGGGCGAATCCGCTTACGCCTTGACGCCGACAAGCTCCGCTCGCCAGCGGCCAGCCCGTCTCTCACCTCGATGACGATGGCCCAAAGAAAGACGCTGATCGGGTCAGGGGCATGGATCTCGGCGACGACCGGGGCATGGATCTCACCATGGCCGCGATCGGATCTCAAAGAGGGGTGGATGAGGAAGAAGGAAGGGAGTAGGGCCCGCTCGGATGCGCCTCGACGCTGGCCTGCTCGGGAGGCGCCGCCGGATTCGCCTCGGCTTCGGGCCGCTCCACCTCCGCATCAGTCGATCCGCTTGGGGAACCGCCGCTGCACCTCCGCGTCGGTATGCTCCAGGTGGATGCGAACCAAGGTGAGAAACAAAAGCAGTAGGCCTGCAGCCTTGTGCAAGTGGGACCAGGGTCTAAAACGACAGTTTTTGTGGGACAATGGATGAGCTATAACGACAATTTTTCTGGGACAGAGGGAGTATATCATAAACGATCCAGTTTTTGTCTTCTTTTCATTTGCGATTTGAATTGGCAACCTGTTAAGAACGTAGTTTTTTTTGCTAATAACCTGAGACGCAAGTGTTCACAAAATGTATCGTTGCAGTGTCTCCAGAATGGCAGAATCATTTGTTTTGGGTGGTGAGAGTTGTACTGCATACATTTCCTCATCTTTTTTTTTTTTGAGGGGAAACGTTTCCTCATCTTTTGAGAAGAATGGGCACATTTTGCCGTGAGTCCATCTTCACGTCTCAAAACTATATGAACTTATGAAGCATCGTGGAGAGTCCAAACAACCAAAAATCCAAAATCCTGTAAGTTTTCATATTTTTGCATCTTACAGAAGGAGTGTAAGTTTTTTTAAGTGAAAAATAGGAGCATAGGTGCAAAAGGCATGGGCGTCGCCAACCACACAAACCACCGCAGGCCGAGAAGCCGAGATGGGCTTTCGGCCTATAGTTCTTCACATTTCGGCCCAATACTACGGGGCCACTATCATGGCTGAAGCCGGCTCGGCTCTTAGGCCTGTCCCAGACCAGCTAGAGCCTATCTGAAGTGGTGCAAGACCACTTGTTTGGTTGCAAGACCACTTGTAACCAAACGGGCCTGGCCCAGTAGAGATTGTGTTGGGTAGGCAGATGGATACGATCACCTCGCATCTGGAATATGGTAGCGTTATTTCTCTGTCTTGTTGGCATTTCATCGAGCAGTTGGTAGGCGGCGGCGAGGAACATGAGCAGTCTGGCAGCATGACGGGAGGAGGCGACACGGCCACCACCATGGGCATCAGCGGCGGCTGACAGCTGGCGTGGAAGTGCACGGACGGACCGAAGGGCGGCGTGAAGAGGATGTACCTGCACGAGGAGGCGGTCGGGGCAGCGAGGACGGCGTGCACGCGGCGACGCTGGTGAGCCAGTCGGCGCTGTACCAGCACGCCGCCAAGCAGCACGGGGACGGGGATGTGCACGGACCGGCGTTCGTGCACCCAACGGCGGTGTCAGAGGAGGCCGCCAGCGGCGGCGGCGCGGTGCGGTGGCGCGAGCTCCTGGAGCCTGGCATGCGGCACGCCCTGGTGTGCGGCGTTACGATGCAGGTGCTGCAGTAGTTCTCGGGCATCAATGGCCGCGCTGGTGTGCGGCGTCACGATGCAGATGCGCCATGGACCAGCTCGATTTGCTCCATTGACGAGCTCGATTTGCTCCCCTGCGCCATGGATGAGCTCGATTTGCGCCATGGACGAGCTCGATTTCCTCCCCTGCCCGATTTGCTCCCCTGCGCCATGGACGAGCTCGACGGACTCGGGCCCGCACCGCGGAGAAGAAGGGAGCCGTGGCCGGTGGATGAGAGACGAGGAAACGGGAGGTGAGTCCATCTCGCCCACGCACGCCCACGCGTGCTGCAGCGAGCCTGGCCGTGGAAAAACGAAGCCTCATTCTGTTTACCGGGAGCCAGGAGAGAGAGTGGTTTTGGCCTGTGGGAGCCGGGCTCACGAGTGGGCCAAGAAAACCAAACACGAGAGGGCAGCCGGACCATAGGGCCACGTTATCAAACACGCCCTCAAACTACCACTGTACCTGTACGGTGTACCCAGTGTACCACTGAATCTTCCGCCGCCTCCGTCCGCTTTGGCTCCTCGCTTGTCGCTGGCTCGCTGCCGATATGCGGCGGCACACGACGGCACCGGGTCGGGGCGCCGGCCGCCGGCCGCCGGGCACCCGAAATAACAGCCGTGCTGCCGCAGTGGCGCATACATGAAGCAAGCCGTACCTATGAGTCTCTGACTCTGCCGTCGAAGGTACGCGGCCATCTTGACTATCTCACATTTTTCACATCTCGTCTTAGACACAGCAAAAGCACGTTTCTGGAAAGAGGTCCACAAGACCCTTTCTTTTAAAAAGTAAAATTTAAAAGTTCTCACAATAAACAAAGCTATTCGTCTGTCAGTTTATTTAATTCTTATCATCGTTGACAATTATATCCACTCGATCTAGAAATAATTGGAAATTTAATTAACAATGCAAACATTGCCCCCACGGTTATGATTATTGTCACTTTAGTGAATGACACATGGGTCTATTAACAATGGTTTGTGGGTTTAGTAGCAAATTTGGGAAGCCCAAATGTTTACAATGGCTTGGGCCTAGCTGGGACCAGAGCCCTTATGAAATACTCCCTCCAGTCTACTTTACAAGGCAAACACGCAAACAAGATTCAAACTTCATAATCTTTGACCAATAATTTGGTGATTAATTTTTAACTATTGTAATACAAATTGGATATGACTAGATTCATGATCAAATATACTATCCAATGATCATAGCTTTATAATCATAAAAATTATAACATAGAATAAACAAATGGTCAACTTGTAATTTGGGTGATCATGCCATGTTTGACTATGCCTTATAAACCGACATGAGGGTGTATAACCTAAAACGGACCCATGAGTCTTCGTATAATTTACCCACCTACGTCGTTTTGAAAATAATATAAGGTAATCTCTTAATTAGAATATAAATTAGTACCCATTGTATTACTAAAATATTCTTTAAATGTATTTCTAGTCACTTACCTCTCTCATTATAAAAAATATATATCCGAAACTACTCGGATATATGCTTAGAAATTACATGCTTCTACTATTTTTAATGAGGTCTTTGATTGATTCTAAACCTTTGGATCATTATAAAATAAAATCGGATGGCGCATATTCTTTTATTTTTTGGATTAATCTCGTAATTACTGGATCCTCTCGACAAATATGAGGTTTCCTTTTAACAATGTTGTAGTCATGTTTATGCACGTAGCTCAAATTAAGGTTTCTGCTAAACACATGTGGAAGTATGATACAAAGGGATAACTATGAATGCAGACAGAAAAATATTCAGTGTAATTGGTAGCTAAAGTATACATAACACGGTAAAGATTATAGGGTATTGCTATGAGTAATGTGTCGTGAACAAATGAGGGTCAGCAATTTGATTAGTGAGTCTTAATTTCAACTATGGCTTGTACCACTTATCTCTATTAAAATTACTAACCCGTGTAAGAGTACGGTTTGACAGACTTAATTTTTAGAGTAAAATACACTGGCGGCCCTTTAACTTGTCGGCCTGTGCCAGATTGATCCACGAACTTGCAAACGCAGAAAATGTGCCACTGAACTTGTCAAGTTGTTCACCGCAGGCCCATTTCCCATCCGGCGCGGCCTTCAGGCGACGTGGCAGCGCCAGCGTGGCAAACGAAGCATGTGAGCCACACGTTTCAATACCGAACGCAGGTGACAATATGCATCTAGGCCCCTCCGCCTCGTCAAATCACCAAAATCATGTCGTCTCATCTTCAAGTTCATCGTGCTGGGGCGAGGCGGCTTGCGACGGAGGCAAAAGTTGGCGACTTTGCAAGATTCCGAGGAAGAGCAACGACGAGACGTACCTGGGGAGCGCAGGTTTCTGCCGCGATCGTGGTGAATCTGCGGCATGGCGCCGTGCCGTAGACCGAAAAGGGGAATCACCGCCAGACTACGGTTAGTCAATCGAAGCTCAAAACCTTCTTATTAGTGCCTTTAGAATGTGGTGGTGTGCATGTAGTTGTTCCTGGTGTAGGCCAATTTCATTTGTTTTGGTGGCTAGGGTTTAGGGTTTCTGGTGTAGCCTAAATAAATCAAGTAGTAATGAGCATCATTTGGTTCAATATAGGCGATGCTGAGAACAAGTTACTGTTGAGGTGCACCACTGTGGTTTCTTTGATGGTCAGGATTCGAATAAGGCTTACATTGATGGAAAGTGAATTGGTTTGACCATTGCGAGGTAGATACCTGGTCTCCATTGTGCTTCTTGGATTTTATTGATGAGTTGGAATGTCCTAAAATAGATGCTCTGAAGATATACTGGTTGCTTCCTGGAATGGATCTTGCTCGTGGACTTAGGGTGATTGAGTCAGATTCAAAGACATTGGTGATGACTGGCATTGTTGACATGGTGAAGAACCTTATTGTCTATTTTGATCATGATAACAGCATGCCTGGCATAAACTAGGATGCCATAGTGGCAAACCCAATTGCTTCACTGCCCAAAGTAATCAGCCCAGCCAAGGGAGGATTTGTTGGGAAGGAAGAAGGAGAAGAACTGCCACCATTTGAAATGGAGCAGGATTCAGTGTAGCAAGATTCAATGCAGCATGATGTGCATGGAGATGATGGTGACAGTGAAGATGACTCTAATTTTAGTGATAGTGATTATGATTTAGAGGGAGATGATGATGTTATTTTTGTAGACTATGTTGATGAGGATATCACAGAGGAGACTGACAGCAAAGGGCAGCAAAAAGGTAAGGGCAAGAAGGCTGTTGGTGGCAAACCAAAGAGGAAAAAGGTTTCATCTTTGGTTGTTTATGGAGAGGAGTCAACAGATAAATCTGAGCTAGAATTACAGAATCTGATGAAGAAGAATAAGGTCTAAGGTTTAAGTCATTCAGAAGTGAAGACATAGACAATCCCATCTTTAAAGTTGGCATGATATTTGAATCAGTTGAGATGCTCAGGAAGGCTATCACACAATATAACATGAAGTAGAGGGTAGAGATCAAGATGCCCAGGAATGAGAAAAAAATGTTGAAGGCTCATTGTGCAGATGGGTGTCTTTGGGATTATGCACATGAATTGAGAAGAAGCAATCCAGGGAGCACTTTCTATCTTAATCTTGCTGGAAACCTATTCTCATCCTTGTATGTTTCTTTGGATGCCTGTAAGAGGGGCTTCCTAGCTGATTGCAGACCTATAATCTACCGAGATGGTTGCCACCTTAAGACTAAGCATGGAGGGATAATGCTCACCGCAATTGAAATTGATCCAAATGAGTGCATTTATCCAATTGCATTTGGAGTTGTAGAAGTTGAGTCTCTGGCTACTTGGAAGTGGTTCTTGAAAACATTGAAGCAAGACCTAGGCATTGAAAACACATACCCATGGACTGTCATGACTGACAAACAGAAGGTACCAGCTTTTGCACATCTTCTTAACTTGCAGCTATAGTATTCATGCTAATCTGTTCTTGTCCATTTGTAGGGTCTAGTACCAGTTGTTGCACAGTTTTTCCAAAAATCTGAACACATGTTCTGTGTCAGACACCTATATTCCAATTTCCAGATGCAATTCAAAGGTGAGAACTTAAAGAACCAACTCTGGACTTGTGCTAGGTCAACCACAGTAGTTAAGTGGAATGAGAACATGGAGAAGATGAAGGTCCTTAACCAGAAAGTTTTTGAATTGCTGGAAAAGATGCCACCAAATACTTGGGTTAGGGCTTTCTTTAGCACTTTCTTCAAGTGTGATATTCTACTAAACAATAGTTGTGAGGTGTTCAATAAATACATACTAGATGTTAGAGAAATGCCTATCTTGAGCATGTTAGAGCAAGTGAAGACACAACTGATGACAATGTATCATACAAAGGACAAGGATGTAGGGACTGTGTGGGATGGTCCTGTTTGCCCTAAGATAAGGAAGAAACTTCATAAGAATTCTCAGTGGGCAAACACCTGTTATGCACAGCCTGCTGGTAATGGTATTTTTCAGGTCAATGTGGTGGATAGACAATACACAGTGGACCTAGGCATTAGGCAGTGTGATTGCAGGAGGTGGGAGCTGACTGGTATCCCTTGCTCTCATGCTATATCTTGTTTGAGGATAGAGAGAATTCCTCCTGAGTCCATGGTTCATGAGTGCTACTCTACTGCAATGTGGCAGAACCGTCCAAAATAACACACTTACGGATGCGCTTTTCTTCCACTAGATACTAAGCACCCCGAAGGTGAGCTACACCAGGCAGTTCTGTCGAGCACACCCCAAGGGAGAACCCAAAAATCTACATTTTTCATCAGGATCACAAATGAGAGAATAAAGCTTACAACATTCTTAAGTCATTTCTTACATCACTTTCCATGCAACCTCAGAGTATAATATTTATGGTTTAAGATAGCGGAATATAACCATGTTATCAAAGTTTAAGCGAAAATAAAACCATTTAACGACAAGTTAAACATTACCATGATGATCCGTTATATACATCATAACAGGTTATAAGTTTTCATTGTAAAATATTTTGGGTGGATGTTTCAAATAAACTTTATGTCCGCAACATTAAGGAAATCCTCGCTGAGCCCACTAGGAGGTTTCTACACACAAGTGTCAGCTCCACATGTTCCTGTCTCCTACAACAGGGTAGAACAAACCCTGAATACTCAATTGTACTCCGCAAGACTTACCCGTCGGGAGGAAAGAAAAGACTCCAAAGATATGCAAGGCTATCTAGCTTGTGGGTTTATTGCATCTACAGGAAGCATTACTAAGCATGCATCATTATATTCAATTTTATTAGCAGTCATCATTAGTTCATTAACTAACCATTCTAGGTAAGCACATGTGCTACTTTTTAAGCAGGTAGTAAGCAATCAGGACAATTTTACCATCTTTTATCTTCTAGTTCTTACTACCGTGCTAGATTGTAGACGAGTCATACCGGATTACCCGATGATTCGTGAATCAATGTGCCCAGCTAGGTACCCCAAAACACACGTTCTGCTTGTACCCCAGACACAAGCAGGACCAACCCATTACTCTCCTGTCAAGGAGTCCAGGTTCCCATCCAAACTTGGACTTCAAGCCCCCACACCTGAGTCCTAGACTAAGTGTGGTACTTAGACCTCCACCATTCCCGTCTCTAATCAGTCGGTCCAGAAAGAGTCGGAATCCACGACAAGAGAGCAATGAGCCTTTCCTACTCTCATAAACAAGTATGCGTTCAGGATAAAAAGTCTGTGACCTGACTAGAATCCAATGCAACGGACGGTTCTTAACCGACACAGGCGGAACAAGCGTAATCCGAGCCTCGCTCGAATGCCAAACCAAGTCCGGATACAAGTACCATTCCGCCCGGTCTCCAATTACCATTCATATATTTTCTATGTGATAGTAATATAATAACAACAATAATATCTTTCCTATCTCTCGTGAGTGACAGACAATGACTTGACTTCTACCGGAGTCCTGTAGCATAACAATATACACGATCTTGTGATACTAGTAAAACTCATAGGATAAGGATATATATATATATATATATATATATATAAGTGGGTTTCATTCAACTCCTTAAACTTAATGCACAAGCATAAAATAAAGTACAGAATAATAGGGGTTATGCACCGAGACTTGCCTAGGTAAGATATAACCAAAAGTTAGCATTCCATCGTGGTGGCATGATCCTCCGGACACCACCTTTCCATTACTTCATTTGACTCCATGATACATCGCTGTTCCTATTATGGTAGACGTGGATGCAATGCAGAGACGTAAACAACCAACTGCAACCGTGACTCGTAAAATACGATTTACGCCTCTCCAGCTAACGAGCTAGTTCTAACGACAACCGTACTTAGGCTATGTATCCACGTTGTCAAACAAGATGTTATTTCCCAATTAGTGTTTTAGTTATACAAACCCAAGTTGTTTCTTTATTTCATTCTATCAATTTAATAATTATTCAAAATATGGCATCATTATCTATCTAACAAATTAATTACTCTGGAGCTACAAAAATTACAGTGAATAGCTAATAATATTAGGAATTTACTGTAAAATTTTCAGAGTCGACACTATCACCAATTTATTACAACAATTCCTACAAGTTTATATTTTTACAATATTAATTATTTCAAATTAATCATATACCTTCTAAGAATATTATAAAGCTATGTGAACAAAATATACTAGCAGATATATCATGATTTTATGATCCTAACAAAATTGGTTTCACAATTTCTGGACATCTACACAAATTTATATTGAATTTATAATTTACCTTAGAAACTAAATTAGAAAAATGTTTTTGAACAAACGAAAAGGAGCCACTACCAACCAATTTGGCCCGACAGCCCAGTGGCCTGGCGTGGAGCGTGGCTATGCACGCAGCAGGACGGCCCACAAGCGGCCCACGACAGAAATGCCCCCCGCGCGCTGGGCTTATGCGAAGAACACCCTGTATTGCTAGTAATTTCACTCGAAGTCCAAACCCTATTTATACCTCTCTCTGGATTTCGCTCTTAATCCCCTGGGTTTCTCCCAATTTCCCCATTCACACCCTCGAAGCAGGACATATGGCGGCGCGGCGAGCACGGCCACCAAGTGGTCCCTCCGACCACCAAGGGTCCGTGCGAGCTTACGTAAGGGCCGATCGCAATCTACGGCTAAACCCGTAGAGATAGCTGGCAGTTAGAGACTTGGCGGCGCACTACCATGAGCTGCCGCAGCGAGCGGCGATTCGTGGTGGCGGCAGACCTATTCCGATGAGTCTACGGGCTGACGATATGGTAGAGCTTGCAAGTGAGCAACAAGGACTTACCCCGAAGCCAGCCAAGCAACCGATTACGAAGGGGAAAGTCAGAAAACCCTGGCCACGTGCGCCTACACCATGCGGCGGTGCTCCGAGCGTGGCACCAACATGGCACCGCACCGACGATGATCACCCTATCCAAAACAGCGCGAGCACTGGGTTGAGGGAGTCAAGACGAGCACAGGGCCACGAGCAATTTAACTATCACCCTTCCTACTAGACGCACCTCCCAATCTATCGGTTCGGCGGCGTTCATGACCGGCGGCGAGAAGAAATCAAAATTCGACCGCGACAGGCGACGACTGGACCTGGTGCGAATGGGGCGCTTAGCTAACTCCCTCTACTACATGCCGACGCCAGGAATTGGACTGGAAAACCTTGAGCCGGTGAATAAGAAAGGGGAATGGCGAAAGCGGTGCACTGCCACCACAACAGCACGGGGAGCGGCCCAGGCCGAGGCGACCCGACCAGGACCGACAAGGCATGGCGGCACGTGGCACGGTCACACAAGGGAGGACAAGGATCGTGCTGCCTAGTGCTCGTAGGGAGCCTTTAGAGAGTACCTGCTCGGGCATGTGCACGTGGCAGCGTGGCCCCGCGACGCAGCAAGGTGCGCCACAACGCTGAGAGTAAGGCGGGGTAGGTGGATTGAGTGGTGGAGAGCAAGCGCCGCAGTGACCGAACAGTAACAGACAAAGGCCGAACAGCAATAGACAAGGGCACCTCCCTGTACTCGCGCGTGGACGGCATTACGGTCGACATCAGCTCGTGCCCAGCGGAGAGCGGCTACGGCCACGCTAGGCCCGGTGGCAGCGGCGGCCGAGGGGAGTGCCGAGGCCATCGGCCAGCAGCAGGCGCCACAGACAGGCTAGCCAAGGCACTACCACACCATGGCCAGACTGAGGGTAGCTCCCGCCAGCCTGTGGCCATGCGTGCGCGCCAACGCGGTGACCACGCACTCCCGGCCGAACGGTCCAACAGGGAGCTACGCACGAGTTTTTAAGCGAACGAAAAACTGCTAACGATCACGATTGAGGTTCAAATAATTCCATGACTCTAAAGTTGATCTTATCAGCTATCTAATGGAGCAATCCGCACAACAAAAGGCCACCCGAGAGGAAGATACATGTGTGCCAAGATGAGTTCGTCCTCGAAGTTCTGGTTCACGACAGAGCGTTGACACAGAGCTCACAGCGCGTTCAATGAACTTTGGCAAAAAATTTCGAGATCCACGTGACACTCAACACGACTATAACCTACACCATTCTCGAGTGCTCACCTTGGGACAACCAACAGTGCAAAAACATAAATCTAGTGTTTAAAAAATTTAATCAAAATTTAAATACCAAAATGACATTGTTTACGATTCTTTTCTGACTTAAACAGAGTAAAGGTTTAGTTAGAACTAACAACCTTAAACTCTTTTGCCTTAATTTTGAAAGGGTCTAAACCTTACCGGATTCAACTAACAATTGTACCATGACTAGCCCATACTACATACTAACTCTTAGAAACATAATATCCAAGCACTTCCTAATTAGTTTGTCCAATATAGTTCACCAAAGAATGATACTTTAAACACAAGTTCAAGCGTTTGCCGGCAATGAAATGACCCTTCTTAAACACCAAGTTTGATTTTTGAACTTCCCAAATTACTAACTAATAGTATTTATTCTCCCAAAAATTAATGTTGCATTTTTATCTACTACACTTACACTCTAAACTTTATTCAAGTGCTACATACAAATTATATTTAATTTTTTTTATAAAAATTACTTCCATGCCAATGTTTAGAACTTCTTATGTTACTCTTCGTGTTAGGATTTTTCATTAACACATAAAGGTATTTAAGTAAGCTAGCTCACTATATTATTAGATCCATCCCCTCAGCCATAATCTCAGTGCTTAGCGAGCTCGTAACACCAGAAGTGTTATATGCAACCTACCTGAAAGCATAGGGTCCCAAGATTTATCCTTACAAAGATAGGAGCATGTGGCAGAAAGTTCAAGGACTAAATGTACTTCCACCAGTCTATGAGAAAAAAAGTTGGCAGGCCACCTAAGAACAGAAGGAAGCAACCTCATGATGTCATGGGCAAGTTTGGTCTCAAAATGTCCGAGCATGGTACTGTGATTACTTGCTCTTATTGTGGAATAGAAGGGCATAACAGGGGTGGTTGTAAGCTGAGAAAGGCTAGGATCAGGCCTGAACAACATCCTGAAAGCAACCCAAATATGGAGCGCGACCAAGAAGGAGGATCAACTGATGGTTACGAAGAACCAGTTACCAGTCAGGTATGTTAAACTAATTATCATGTCAGTTCAATTTGTAATTCATACACTACTTTTATGTCCCACAAATTTAGCAGGCTCCCATGCAGTTTGGAGAGGGGAGCCAACCACTACTATCACAAATGCCAGGAACTTTGTTTTCTTAACTGTATGCAGATGTAAGTACTCATAAACTTGGTCCACTTTCTCAAATTGAAATGAACACCACCTAACTTGCTGTCATGCAGTGTTCACAAACAAGCAAAAGGAAATTTCAGAAGGAACCTTTGCCAGATTGCACATTCATCAGCACCAACCAACCAACTGCAAGGCCAGTGCCCCCTACTACTGCAACCAAGGCAGGAAGAGCAAGGTTGAAGCGCAATGCACCTACTGGTCTATCTAATTAGTAAGGTAAGACCAAGAAGACCACATCTACCAAGATAAGAAGGCTTGAAGACCTGTGATTGTGGTCTGTAATGTGGTCTGATGCTTTTGTATGGGTCAATATCATCACTGGCCAGTTTATGTGAACTTGTAAAGCAGCAACAAAAACATCTTAGGTGATGCTTAAGATTATTTTACTTCCTTTTGATTCTTCCAGCCAGACAAGGAAGATATATACATCTTTTGGTTCTTCCATATAAGCACAGGAAGATAGTAGTAAGTTAGTGGCTTACATCCAGGACTTGCAGGTCCTTAGGAAATGGTTGATGGACACAGAATCTGTGACAATAAATCATGCTTTAATTTTATGGCCTATTTTCCATCTTGAGGAATTCACATTGTTTGATCTGTGAACATCATCTTGCTATACATGCATTACTGAAATTACTGACAGATGCATTGATAACATAATATTGCTGAATATATCATCCAACAGTACCGAATACATAAAAGCAACATGGTTACTTGTCATGGCGTTCAGCGACACAAATCCAACACTAGTGATTACATATTAACCTACTTAACCAACAGGACTAATAGAACAAGAATGAGCATGAACAGTAGAGCAACACAGACTACAAATATTGCCTTGAGCATCATGACTACTTCTTTTACCATTTCAACGGATTCATCTTCCCTCTTTACCCAACCCATGCAGCGTGGTCCTCCATCAGTATTCATCTTCAAATCAGGTGTTTCCACCATGGGTGTGCCTGCATTGCCCGGACCTAATACAGCACCAATAGTTTTCTTGCCGAACACCACCTCCAAGTACTCCTTCTCCCACTTCCAGAAAGGACATCCGGTTCCATCTCGCTACAAAGATCGCTAATATCAGTTTCGGATCTAACAAAAACAGGTAAAACTTGATCTTAACTGAACCACTAATCTTGTAGAACGGGCAACAGTAGAACACCTGCCCGTAGCTCCATTCCTGCTTCGATACCCGGCGCACCACCTTTGCTCGCCCGCACTCCTTGCACTGGATCAGCTGTATGTCGGCTGGATCTATCGTCGACGCCCTTGATTCACCAGCCATGGGGCCGATTTGATCCGAGCGACTGGAGCGACAGGAGGAAGACGATATGGAGAGAGAGGGCAGATGCAAACAGTGGGTTAGTTGCCCTTTTTAGCAGAACTTGAGGTGTCCTCTGCAAGATTGCCAACGTCCAAGAGCGGCAAAAATTCTGCCAGAACCAAGCGACCGACACGCTGGCGCTGCCACGTTGACTAGAGGCCGCACTGGACGGGAAATGGGCCTTCGGTAAATAAGTTGACAAGTTCAGGGGCCAATTTTTTGAGTTTGTAAGTTCATGGACAAAGTGGCACGTGCCGACAAGTTAAAGGGCCGCCAATGCATTTAACTCTAATTTTATAACAGTATGTGACCCGAGGCTTTCTTCCATTCGAATTTCATTTTTACTTGTGAAGCTGAATGTTTCATTTTTTTTCCATTGACCTAAAGTATGAGTGTATGACTAGTGTGAGAAGATGAATTTGTTTTTTTTTTTCCACGGTAGGTTTGGTTGAGACATGGTGTAATGCATACAAACTACAAAGCAATGCAACCATATAAGTTTTATTGACATCGTATAATGGATGTGAAGTAGAAGTACAAACCATTTGCTCGTTACATAAGGTAAAGCATAAAAACCCTATGCTTTTTTCTTCTATTCCTAATTTCCTAGACCTTTTCTTTTTCAAGATCATTTTTGCTAGTCTTGCTGACTATAAAGAACGAAAGAATATACAAATTCATTTATGAGAACCATGGGTAAAGATTGGAAAACTAGTGAACGAAAACTGAAAGTTATCTACTAGTGCAACGCGGCCACCCGGGGACTGCGACTCTGAAAGTCTGAATGTTCTGATCCCCTTCCCTTGCTGCAGAAGGATTGTGTTTTCCCCTTGTTTCTGTGCATCCATACTTGCAATTTGTGGGTATCTCCTGTGCTGCGACATGGAGATATGTTCAAGTAAAGGATTACTTCAGTTGCTGCTGGCTCATATTAAGCTTCGATAGGAGGAAGACGCTAGCAGAGGAAACGAGCACCGCTCCACCAAAGCAGGCCATGTCGAGTCCAGTAACCAGCGGCACGCTCTTGAACTTCTCAAGAACCCCCACCTGGAGCAGCAGGAGTATGGCGTGGCCGATCCTAGTCTTCGCCTGCGTGACGGACCTGATCCTGGCCCCTTCTTTCAGCTTCTGGCATGGATTCGTAGCTCCTTGTTATTAGTACCAACACATGATGTGTATTCAACAAGCATTGACAGGGATCAATTTACCTTCAGGTTGAATGCACCTAAGTGGGACGTGTCAACGTGCCGTGCCTGTTTCTGAATGCTCTGAGAACCATAGAACATGATGTACATCCCCATGCCAAACGTGAGAAGAGCAGTGCCAATCAGAAACATGTCTAAAGAGAGAGATGTGCCCACAAGTTAGTTAGTGGGTACAGCAGTGTGCGAACTGAAACTGACATGTTAGGAAGGTACTTAGCGGCCATAGGAGTGTACCTAACGCTTCAATAAGCAGCCTTATGATTTCACCCTGATCTACCGTGTGGGACATGGCATGGAAGCGCATGAAGAATGACTTCATCACAACAGCACAACCCTGAAAGCGTATAAAAATGACAGCCCGGGAAGTATTCACTCACATCATTGGCTACAGGAGGCAAGGCAGGTAAAACTGAAGAAAGGGTCTCTACCTCAGCAAACAACGGGACTGAACCAACAAGGGATCCCGCAACACCGATCAATGTGAAAGACTGGCAATTGATGATGACCTGACGTTGTTGTCCATATTAACTCCGTCAGACAAGATGAAAACCTGGTGGATAATTCTATGAATTGCAAATTCTGTTCTCTGTAGCATGTCTTTCAGAGAATCCTTACCTGATGGATAATTCTCTCGATGATCTTGGGGCAGCACTGCCTCGCCAGTGCCAACTGCGCGGCTCCAAACTGCCTCAGGATCATCCTCCTTGTGATCTCATACGCCAGGGGTAACAAGAGATCAACGCTCTTCACCCCCGACTCCGACAGGAAAACCCCCTGCCTCTTCTCAGGTGTCATGCTGGCAGCTCCCAGGGTGATCAAGGCAGCCCTCTGCTCTGCGTCGCGGCTAATCCTATGCGGCGGCTTCGTCACCTCCCATAGGAACGGGGACTTGAGAGAGGGGATACGGTATGGGCTGGTGTTACCAGACGCTGAAGATGAAGGAAGATGTCTGTCCATTTCGAATGCCTTGGTGGTCGCCCTGACCAACCTGCCGTTTGCCACTGCCATTGCTGAGCTTCGGTTAGCAGTACAGAGTTTCTCTCTTCCCTAGTTCCCTTCTGCTCTAAAATTAAACCGATGTTGTATGAAGAGAGACTCTTTGCTGCACCTGCTACCTTTTGTGGTGCTTACGTCTGAATTTTCGCAGGAGAAGGTGTAGAACTGTGACTGCATAAATACGCACATGCACGTGTGAAGAGGGATGTAGGGATCATGAGGGACATGTGTAGAAACGGGCAGGGGAGTTGAAGGGTGGGTGCCGGGTGGGACAAAAGGTTCTGAAGCCAGCACTTCTGGCTGGAGTGGATTTGTCCCGGAGCTGAACCAGCTCAGCGGTATATACGAATCTACGTGGTTTCTTGACGTCTTTGTGACACTTTTAGTACTTTTCATTTCGACACATAATATGACACTGATCTTTGATAAGATCTTTGGCTATTACGTATTACCCGTGTGTCTGTGATCCTAGTTACATTAAAGCACCCTTTTTTGGTTGTCTATTCAGTATCTATTGATAAAATTTGGATCAGCTGGCCGGCCATGGCAGGGCGGATCCGCCTCCCCCGGTCACGGATCTGGCCTCTCACGGTGGTCGGCGGCCTCCCCCTCGTCGGCGCTGCTCCTCCCGGTCCGGCGTCCTTCGTGCGCGCGGGGGCGCGCATGGGCTGCTCCGGGCACCCCCCCCCCCTGCTACCTCTGGCGGCCGGTGGTGCCGAATCCGCCTCCCACAGGTCCGGATCGCCACCATGGATGGTGGCCCCCCCCCCACCGGCGCGGTTCCTCCCGCTCCGGCAGCCGCCGTGCTTGCGGGGGCGCGCTTGGGAGCTTCCGGGCGCCCTCCTGCTATCTCCGGCGGGTAGGCTGGCCGGTGGGGCCGGATCCGCCTCCACTGGTCCGGGTCGAGGCCAGCTGCGGTGGTGGCGGCATCCTCCCTTGTTGCATCATGGCTCCCCCCGAGCCCCGTGGTGCGAGTGGGTGGCGTGTGGGGGTGACTGTCGGACTTCGCGGTTGGCGCTTGTGGTTTGGCGGTGTCGGGGCCGGTGAAGTGTTCGCCGTTGGGTTCTTGGGCAAGCTTGGGGACGTTAATCCTCTTGGATGCTTCTCCCAAAGTTGGCGTCCGTGGATGTCATTCCCTTCTTGATGGCTTCGTTGATGCACTCACTTTGATCCCCGTTGCTTTCGCCGAGTCGCTCCATCCTGTGTTGTGCATGCATGTATAGTCAAGCGGTGGAGGCGGGGGTGGCGTGCCTTCAAGACTCCTGTTTTGTTGTGCTCGATGTGGGCGAGCACCGCGAAAGCTCATGTCGGATCTGTCGGCAAGACGACGGCGACGCCGCCTTCGCGCGTCTCTCCTCCTTGGAGGCGTTGTCATGATGTTTTCCCTCGACCGACCATCGCGGTGGTGCGTCGGTTGTGCCGTGGTGGCATGGCCGACAACGGCTTGCTTGGATGAGTGCCAATGACGCGTCGTGGTGGTGTGGTGGCAATAGCCAACCAGGGGGCACCAATGGCGCCATGGTGGCGTGGCCGAGGAACTGGCCTTCTTCTCAAGGCCAAGAGGCCGCTTCTTGAAGGCCAAGAGGTGCCGCTTTGCTTCTCCTCCGCCGCCGCAGCATGCATGGGGGCGGGCGGTCCGTGGCTGGACCGTCGGTGTTGTTGCTCGCTCTACTTTGCTTATCTCGTGCTTCAACTCTATCTTCACATTGGTTTGTCCTTCGGTGTTTGTTGTTGCCACCGCCGCTCGTTCGGTTCGTTGGCGGATGCTTTGCCATTGTTTCTTGCTTGGGTGGATGCTTGGCCACCTCGTCGCTTGGTCTCCACGCTCATTCAGCTCTCGAGCGTGTGATGGCCCTCGTTACGGATGCTTTGTCGTAATGGTCCTTTTCCGGCGGATGCTTGGCAGCCGTGGTCGCTTTCTTGTGCGGATGCTTTGCCGCGGTTGTCGTGCTTCGCTCCTTGGCTTCCTTGGTGGATCTTGGCTAGCAGCCTACACTACACCTTAGGCTACCAATGTGTTTTTGTCTTCCTGTAATAGGCTCAGTCTGTAAGGGTTTGGTGGTGGAGGCCCTATCCCGGTGCTTTCTTAATGTATCGTTTGTGTTTGTGGGATTGTGCTGGTAATTTTAGGATTACCGGCCAGTCGTTGTTGTTTGGTTCGGTGTTGTCTACTTCCTCTTAATGAAATACGTGCTACACGGCACGTTCGAGAAAAAAAAATAACAAGCACCTATTTTCATTAGGAATGTAGGGAAACCAAAGCAATGCGAGGATTGTTTCAAAAAAAAAAAGAAGAAGCAATGTGAGGATTATCCTGAGGACATTTTAGATTTGGACTTTGGAGGAACCTCTGCAATTGATGCAAAGATGATTACCGTCAGCCCTGAGTCCTGATGCTAAATAGTGGCTCGTTCAGGTGGTACCGATGCCATGTTTTTATTGGGGATAATAAGGATGCCATGGTGTTGGACAAGCAGGAGGAAAGATGTCTGCCTACTTTTGAACTTTGCTGCCTTCGTTGTAATATAGGCATCTTCTGCCTTCAGTTCAAATAAAATCTGAGGCCGGGCTATTCCTTTAGCGAGTCATGTTGATCTGAAAATTCACCCAAGAGATTATTTTTTATATTAAACCCAAGAGATTTTAAGTTTAATGATATTTACCATTATTTTTTTTTCTGTTGAAACTTCACCAAGTGGCATGGTAAAGAAACTAAGAATGGCCACTCTCTTTCTTGAACAGACTTGGCACACTGCATATAGGTTCAGAACTTTAGATTCGCAAGTCAAGTTCACCTCCTCCGGAGGAAAATGGAGCCGCACGCTACAATGCTGATGGCTCGTCGTCTGACGACGAGCGAAACACGACAGACGAGAAGAACGACTTGGCTGCACCGAAAGCAACTTTTTTTTTTTTTTTGATAATTCACCGAAAGCAACGTTGAGGAAGGAAAGAAAGAAAGAAGCAAAAGGTGAGCTGAACCTGGAACCCTGTACTAACTACTGTAACTGTAAGCCAAAGCTTCGCCGCTCAGCCCTCGGAAAAGCGCCGAAAAGCTCCAAAGATTTTTCGGCTGCTCCTGCTCGGTAGTACACGTAGGTATGCTGGAGCGAGGAAACGCGCGTGGAGCTTCCACGCATTTTTTGGCCGTCTACCACCGGAGCCACCGACGCCGAGAGGGCGTCAGACGTGAGGACGAGTGGTGGGAGCGAACCGGACGTACGCGTGTGCGGCGGCAACAGGTTTCCGTGCTTGGCCCGCCGGCTTCCTCCGTCCCGTTCCAAGGGCACGCACGGTCGCACGTGACGCAAACGCCGGCCGGTCGTTCGTCCCCGTCGTCTTCCATACGCGGAACGACGGCGGTGGAGGCGCGCGAGCTGCCTCTGCATATGCGTCCCCATTTCTACCCTGACGAAGACGAAGGCTTATGCTCCTACATTTTCTCGCTCTCGTGATGTGATGTGTGCGCCGATCATACACCGTCGGACGAACACGAACCCAACTTTAGTTGGCAGCTTACGCTTGGAGAAGCGACAGCATTCTGGAAGTTGCCACGAATCATGCATTCTGCTCCTCCCTCTTTCTTACCTGGGACAAGCCAGGTAGTGGCCATGGAGCTGGCCGGCGTAGCGAAAGCACCAGTCCAGGCTCAACGGTTGGCAGGTCCGTGTCAGTTCAGCAAAACGTCTCGGCGTTCGTTATCTGGCGAGGCCAGAGGCCACGTCGACGACGCCCAGTCGTGACGCTGATACGCTACAATTTCTTCGCGCCGTGGCCGCGTCGTCTACTCGGCTTTGTCAGGACTCAGGAGTCAGGGGTAGTTTCCCTTTCTCATGGTCGGAATTTCCAGGCAATCTGGGCCTTGCTCCGGTCCAATTAACCTGTTCCAGAAATGAAAAAGGAGCCTGAAGGCCCGGCAGTTTCTGTCCAAGGCCTAGGGCTTCGCCTTTTTCTTTTCTCGGGACTTTTTTTTTGTGTGTAATGATGAAGACAGGAGGTGGAAGACCCCTACTTGGAAATTAAATTAAAAAGACACAAGCAGCTTTGGAGTTTACAAAAGAAATAAAATCATGAAACAAGAAAGAAGTGGAAAAAATTAACCAAGCAGATGTATGACCAGGAGTCTAGCAAATCATTGAGAATGAAATCCTATATATCCTGCTGTAAGAGTAGCATCTGATAGTGAGCTTGTTATGGCAAGGGAATCCTATAAACAAGCCCATTGTCATCCATGTACACGATTGAAACAAGATTTTCAAACATTGCAAACTTGGATGATTTCGCTTACATTCCTTGCCTGTTTTGATCGAGTACCCTCAACATTTGTTGCAAAAGCATGTCATGAGCTATCGTTTGGATTACGAGTATCGAGTAATGAGAACTGGCCCAGCAGAACGTAGTGCAGGTAATCTGATTCTGCAGAATCCCCATTTATATTTTCAATTCTTTCCAGAATCTTTGCCCACAAGCTAGATTGCAGGGCACCACGATAAAAGGCGAGCATAAAGTTTTGGGCACTCGCAAAGCAAAGGGAAGTGGGGCTGCTTTCTGCACTGAGGCGAGACAAAAGCTATTTGTCTCTCTCCTTCCTCTCCGAGAGAAGACGACGTGACCAGCGAATGTGGTGGGTATTACATTAGTGTTAATCAGAACTTATACATCAGAATCCAAATTAGTATAAATGTATGTGTAATATATCCAGTTGGGTTGTACTACACAAGCAATCCGTGTTTGCTAAAATTTTGTTTGTTTGTTTATATTGTGTTGCTTGGTAGTTACAATCCGTGTTTAGTAAAAATATGAGACGAGAGAATATTTCATTTTTATCTATCTACGAGCTTGTGCAAATCTATTCACTCTGTTTGCTTGTTGGTTTCAATCTAACCACTAAATCTTTTTCCTCTTACAACCAAACCAAAGTCAAACCAAATTTCCAAATCAACCAACTGTGCCGATTGAAAATCTTGCACCTTTTTTCGCTTCTCTTTTAATCCGTCTTTTTCAGCCGGAACAGTGTTTTTCTCTCACCACAAAATCAACCGAAACAGTATTCCAGTTTTGTTTTTTCAGCGAAACGAACGGGCCACAGGTTGTACAAGTTAATACATGCAACTAGGCAGATCCTAGTGATCAGGTACTTTGCTCATGATCGGTGCACTCCATGGTCCACATGTATCTCTCTCCGGTTCAGAGCATGCACAGGCTTTTGTTCTGTTACCTCTGTAGTGAATGACAATGTGCCATTGCCCTGTGACCGTGAGCCTGGCAACAATGGCACGTGTACGCGTGATGAAACCCTAGCAGGTGGAGCACAGAGGATTGTCTCTTGTAAAGCATCCATGGGCCACGGCAAACGAACTGCTGGGCAATCTCGACTACTAGTAGGAACAAGCTGAACGGGAACAGCTTGCTAGCACATTACAGACTGCCCTCCGGTACAGACAAGACAACGCACACGGATCCTCGCCCATCTGGGGCGACAGAGGACAATGGCCATCACGCCTCTCACGTCCACGAACCAGAGATGAAAACGTGCGACACCTGAGAGGCTGAGACTGATGAGACTTGGAGCGGTAAACGATCTGGAACTTCTCAGCCATTCTCATCCTGTGCTGATTTCCGGTCGAATTTCTCGTTCTCGCGATCGCGTGACAAATTCCCATGTCTGAACCGAGCGCCGGAGGAGAGGACGCCTGCACTGCACGTACGGGGGGCTACGGGCTCATCCCCATCCTGGACGCCCTGGACGCCACCACGTTCCGCGCGTGCGAGTCGCACACCTGCGTGCTGAACTTGCACCCGTGCCGCGCCCTCCACCCGCCCGCAGCGTGCCTCGACCCATCCCCGCCGCCGTCGGCGCTGCGGCGGCCCGGCGACGGGCTGCCGCCGCGCCCATCAATCTTCTTAATAGCCCTGCGCATGCTGGAGCACTCGCGCTCCAGCTCCTGCACCCGGCTCGCCACGCTGTCCATGTCTAGCCGCAGCACCTGGCTCTCCTGCGCCAGCGCCGTCGCCCCTCGCCACGCCGCCGCCTCGCTGGGGCCTGCCCGAGGAGCGCCGCCGGCGGAGGGCGCGAGGAGCGTGCTCGTGATGGCACGCCGAAGCTGCAGCTGCTCGAAGAAGAGCACCTGCAGCACCGCCCGCAGCGGGAGCCGCTCGTTCTGTGCCGCGTGCGTGCACGCCTCCACCGTCAGCTTCCGGCAGTCCACCACACCCACCACCCTGTCCCGCTCCTCCGCCGTTAGCCGCGGGTGCGCCTGCAAATTAGCCAGTCAGTGGCCAAAAGAGATGAGATCTTTGGCAGTGACAGCTCAAAAGGAGACAATTTTTTCTCTGTCCTTTAACGTGGACAACATGCTCCGTGGTGCACGTACCTTGAGGTAGATGTCGACGGCGTGGTAGACGCTATCGTCGCAGATACGGGCATGGTCGGGCAACAAAAGCGCGAGCTCGCAGAACTTGGCGGGCTTCAGGTTGGCGTCTGACGCAACCTCGGCGAGGTAACTGTCCACTAGCTTGGCCACCTGCACCATGACCACGGCAGACGGCCGCGCCACCTCCGCGGCCACCGCTTCCTCCTCCTCGATCGCCGCCGAAGACGATGCCTCGCCGCCAGGCTCCTCCTCCGCGAGGAAATACCTGATGATCCGCTGGACGCAGTCCACGTCGTAGAGCGTCTCCGCGGTGCCCGAGTAGTTCAATATGAGCACGTCCTCCAGCGTGGCCTGCTGCAGCTGCGTGGCGGCCTTCCGCTCCAGCGCCATGCGCGCCGCATCCGACGCGCGCAAGATGAGCGCCGTGCGCAGCAACGCAAACAGAAACTTGGCGGTGACCACGCGCCCCGAGCACTTGTGCGTGGGGAGGCTGGCGACCACCACCTCGAGGAGCTCCTTCTGCTCCACCTCCGAGGACACCGGCGCGGACGCGAGGCGCCGCCGCATGGACCTCGACAACCCCGGGATGGTGCCCCTGGCGTAGGACACCAGGCAGCTCTCCCTGGCCTCCGCCCTGACGTCGTCGCGCGCGGCCATGGCCGCCATCACCCGCTTGTACATGCGCAGGCCGAGCACGGCCAGGTCGTCGAACCAGGACCGCGACGCGGCCGACGAGCGCGCGGCGATGGCGTCCACGCAGCGGGACACAATGCCGATGTCCTCGGCGAGCGGCAGCAGCTCCTCGCAGGACTTTAGCGCCTTGGTGGCGTCGCCAGGGTGCCGCAGCACGGTCTGGTTCAGGTAGGCCTCCGCGCGCGCCGCGAGGTTGTCCTCGGCGTGCTCCTCCGTCATCTCCAGATACTCGGCCGCGCAACGAAGGGGCGCGACGTTCCAAGCGGTGAGGTCGACGCGGACGCCGTAGCAGAACTTGGCGGCCGCCTCGAACGTGCCCGGCCCGCCCGGGAAGTCGGGGAACGCAATGCTGTACGGCTGCCCGTCGCCCTCTCCCGTCCTAACCTGCTCCTGCTCCGGCTCGTCTTCATCCTCTTCCTCCTCTGCTTCCTCGATCTCTGTCTCCGCAGCACCGTCATCGCCTCCTCCGTCACTAATACTCATCATCTGTCTCCGCCGCCGCTGCCGCCCCCGCGCCGGATGCTGCTCCTCCTGCTCGCTGAGCATGCGGTGGATCTTGCGGCTCTTGGACATGAGCGGGAACTGCGCGGGAAACGCCTCAGCGGAATTTCATCGAGCACGACGCAGGGGAGCACCAAAGCCCCAACAATTAGAGCAGCTCAAGAACGAACTCACCTTGTGGAGGTGGAAGGTCATGTCGTGCACCTCGAAGACGACGTCGCTGGGCAGCCCCGTGGTGCAGAACCTGGCGCGAGATACAGAACCCATCATCAGCAGACACGCGAAAGCAACGGAATTCTGCATCAAACCACCGCAATTCAAATAGCCAGCAGCACCAGCAGCGCTCACTACTAGTACTCACCATGCCTGGCCCCTCGACGAGCCGTGCCGGACCGACGACGACATGGCCGCTGCCCTGCCCGCTACGCTCCGTCAAGCTACGATCCGGAGGAAGAAGGAGATGGCATCTGCTACATCTACTTCCTTCCCTCGCTCGTAGCCGTATGATTGGGGCGGGCGCCGGGCGGGTAGGTGTGGCAATTCAGGGCGTCTACCTGGCGAATTAAATTGGCATCAGAATCCCACTTCCCAGGCCAGTGTCAGCAGCAGGAAGTTATTGCTGGGGGGATAAACAAGCTACGGCTCGTTGCTGCGCCTGCGCTGCGCTTGTGGCTGTTCGGCTGCCCTCATCAGTCGTGATTATTTTTTTCGCTTTTATTTTCTCAAAAATTTCTCAAAAATAATTACGGTAGCCATCCCAAATGAATCTTCGATATCGTCGTCATGATTTCTAATTAAACGAAAAAAAAAAGTAATTAGTTTTTTTATTTAAATCGCGATACTAACGTATGTGAGATTCGATGCGATAGATTTAATCACTAACTTTTCGAAAGTTTTTTAAACTAAACACGGGCTCAGTCATACAATATTTTTCTTTCTTAATAAATCAATCGTACAAGCGCCTTACATTAAAAATCTGAGCTCATCAACGATCCGCTACCGGCTTGTCGCCGCTCATCTACTGCCTTTTTTGTGCGTGTTCTCTTGGCCGCTGGGGAGCGGCGGTGAGAGGAGGGCGATGAGGTGCGTGTGACGAACCACTGAGGCAAGCTGCAAGTGAGAGGAACGCTTGAAACTTCTTGCGCGAGCCCTTGTTTACGTCAAGCAAGCTGCAAGCAATCTTTGCGTCGTGTATGAAGTAGAAATGTAGGAAAAAAACTAATTGTATTTTGATTGAAACTTCGTTTTGCGTTTAATTCGAGTAGACCTCAAAAACGTCCTCACCTTGGCGCGAGGCTAGACCTCACGTCTCACCTGCGCCGGTCCACGGCTATGGATTTGGACAGCTGAGAAAAGGGCAAAAGGGGGATGAAATTATAACAGCAAAAGGCGGCCTCTTTCTTGCGTCGACACCCAACAGCAAAAGCTTTGTAGAAAGAGGGTAAAGATATGTGGATGCCCTGGGAAACCATTTCAGGCGGCCAACCATGTTGTATGGCGCAGCCGAGAAATGAACAATCTGCATTGCGTTGCATGTTTCGGTTTCAGTCCCCTATTATATTTTTTTGTGTATGTTGTTAGGTTGCCAGTGCCGACTGTCGAGTAATCTTAACTGTAAAGCATACGGCTACTAATACAGTAATGTTACGAGCAGTACGTGCTACGGCATGTACATACATTTGTTTTTGACCAAAATTCTTGCCTTTTTTTTTTTTTTCTTTCTTTTGCGCTCCTTTTAGGCGGCCAGATGGGAGCTGTCTGTCTGAAATCTGAAACGGGGGCGGTGTGTACTGCTACCGCCTTTACCGCTGGCCGTTTCGTTTTCGCACCGTTTCCCTTTTCTCTCCCTTTCCCGCGGTCGTTTTCTAGCCAGCCCGGCACGGCTGCGGCAGGATTTCATGGCAGGGCAGTTCTGAAGGTGTGAAGCTGACTAGCTGAGCAGCTGTAGAAGTAGAATGAACGAACAACGAGCACCAGCTCACACTGACTGACAGAGCCCCAACAGATCAAACCTCATGTACCTGCACCCTGGTGCAGAGCGAAACCAATTTTTGCTGCCGGTGCCGGCTAATAGCAGCTGCGCAAGTGAACATTAACAGCAGTTCATATATATACTGCACTTTCAATCGAAAAATTCGAATTCATGTCCAAGTCGTGGCTCAGGAGAAGCCTGTCAATGCAAGAACGTGTCGACGGCCAAATGCATTTTATCATGGCATCAGAATCAGGGATAATTGGACGGATGAACTGAACTGGAGGCTGCAGCTCAAAATCAACATGGGTCTAGTAGTAGGGCCTTGTTTAGATTGCAAATTTTTGTAACCATGGACACTGTAGCACGTTTCGTTTGTATTTGATAAACTTTGTTCGATCATGGACTAACTAGGCTCAAAAGATCCGTCTCGTAATTTACAACCAAACTGTGTAATTAGTTATTTTTTTTACCTATATTTAATGCTCCATACATGCGTCCAAAAATTAATATAATGGAGAAAGAGAAAAAAACTTAGAATTTGGAATCTAAGGCTAATTGCGGGCTGCCCCAACCGCGCGCCGCACAAAGGAAACTACTGTTCCAGCATTACTCCTCGCAAGGAAAAAAAAAAAAACTTCTCCAGCTGGGCTCCGGTATCTATTTATTGCTGCTGTGGAATGTGGATCCCTTGGGATCATCAGGACTGCCTATAATTTCGCTTCGGACCTCTCGTTGGTTGGTGTGATTGTCTTTTCGGCGGTCTTTATGACCACACTGTACACATACTAGTATGATGATTAGCCGTGTGCAAATACTACTCTCACTATTTTTTTACATAGTTTATCCTAAATAAATGGAACATTTCTAACTTTGACTACCAATTTTAAAAAATTTATGCAGTTTTACAACATGTGAACTACTCCCTCCATACTCAAAAATAAAGTCGTTTTGGACAGCGACACGGTCTCATAAGCATAACTTTGACTACTTATTTTTATAAAGATATTTATCAAAAAATGATATATGTAAATTTTTATGAAAGTATTTTTCAAGACAAATTTATACATATGGTTTTCACATTTCCAAACTCAACGACTTAAAAGTTATTCATGATTTATATTACCCAAGCCTATCCAAAACGACTTTATTTTTTTAGTATGTAGAGAGTATATATTATGAAAGTATTTCTTATGATAAATCGAAAGAACATAAATCTTTTATGTTAACTTATACATATTTTTTGAAATTGATGATCAATGATAGAAATATTTATAAATTTTAACTATTTAGATCAATTAATACGACATGTGAAAAAAGAGAGAACTGCTACTCCACATAGCTGAATTATCTGTTAGTTACAATGACTAAAACATGAATATAGATGTCAATATTCATATCTGCTTGTCGGGCTTGTGGAACGGGTACCAACTGGATTATCCAAATTGGGTTTCTATGATCCGGGTTTAGATCTATATCCACAAAAATAGATATAAATGTGTATATGATATTATCCGTACTCATATAGAATGAAACTTATCCAAATTATGTTGTAAATGTATTATCTCCAAATACCTAAGTTATATATTAATCATGCAAATTTACTCTTATGTCCTTTACACATTTATTTATTTATATATTTATTTACTTACAGACCCATCTATCATTAAATATGTTCTTTTCAATGAGAGTACTTTATAACATTTGTTATATGCTCATACTCTAGGGGACCGTGACGCCTAAGAGGGGGATGAATTAGACAACTTAAAATTTTGATTCTAAACTACGGCATCTTTTTCTAACCTTACCAAAACCTATGCAAAAGATAAACTATCTAAATGTGCAACTACGGTTTTACTAGTGTGTTGCTATCTCTACCGCAAAAGGAGTAATAAAACAATGTAAATGCGGAAGCTAAAAAGTAAGGTAGAGATATGCAAACTCCCGTCGACGACTCCGGTATTTTTATCGAGGTATCGAGAAGCGCGCAAGCTTCCCCCTAGTCCTCGTTGGAGCCTCTCGCAAGGAATCCCTCGCAAGGGCTAAGCTCCCGGTCGGGTAATTCCGTGGATAGCCCCGGGCCTTCCCCACACGCAAGTGGGCCTCCGGTGTGCCTTTCGGCAAGCCTCTCCCGGACCGCTCCCCGCCGTCTTCACTATCAAGCTTCCGGCCGAAGTGCCGCGGGCCTTGTTCCCTTCGGTATACGGTGGCGGCAGCACCACAAACGCGGTTGGTGTGATCTCGTAAGACTACAAGCCCCTCCGATGTACAACAATGGTGCGCGCAAGCACAGAGTGGTAAGAGGTATACAAACCTCACTAAACACTAGGCCTAAACCTAGAGCAAGCGCATAAGCGATGGTCTAATCAACCTAAGCACTTCGCAAAGCATCTACGCTAATCATCTAATGAATCACTAAGCACTATGCAAGTGGAGATCACTAAAATGGTGTATCAACACCCTAGATATGTTTCCTCAGCTCCACTCATATCAAATGGCCGGTTGGGGGGTCTATTTATAAGCCCCACTAAGAAAGTAGCCGCTGGTGACGAAATCTCGCTTTTCTGCTACTGACCGACGCGTCCGGTCGTCCCGACTGTTAGAGCGCGATCAACTGATCGGACGCTGATGGCATCCGGTCGCATGCCACCGGACGCGTCCGGTCGCAATTCCACCGCTCTGGAACCTCTATATACTCGATCGGACGCTGCAGTTCCTGCGTTCGATTGATTTGTCGCTAGCGTCCAGTCAGTGCTGAGTGTGTTGCCGGGATGATGAACAGTGCCATCGGTGCGTCCGATCACTTTCAGTCCTCAGCGTCCGGTCGTTGCTGCTGACGCCTTCTGTTGCCGAGCCGCTTGATCGAAGCGTCGGGTCGCTATAAGGGCTGCGTTCGGTCACTGCGTCCCGTCACCTCTGTGAGCTTGTTTCTTCGCTATCTTGCGTCCGGCTTGGTTCTTATCTTCGTGCTTGGACTATGTTTGATATCTTGGGTCTTCTCTTATGCTTCTATGGTCTTGCTTATGGTGTTGATCATCGGATCATCGTGTCGCATTCGTCCAGATCACGTCTTGCACCCTATTGGACTACAAAACAATCACTTGTAAATTTATTAGTCCAATTTAATTGTGTTGGTCATCAAATACCAAAATTCAAAGTTAATGGGCATAGGGTCTATTTTCCTTACACATACTTTGATCCCTATTTATATGATGATTTATTAGTTCTTCCAAGATGAAGTCACTACACGTTTCATCTTCTGATCCTGCCTGCACGTACTAAACAAAAGTGCACCTTTTCTACATTCCTATTGGATTAAATGCTTTTGTTCAGTAACCACCGCTACGTCAAATTAAAGCAAACCAATAGCGCCACAAGTGTCACGTACGGAGTACATCTAATGTATACAAACAGCCTACCAGGAGCCACCAACACACCAGGTTGTATGGTACCTGCCTGTTCGCTGGCGTCCTTTTAATGACTTGCATACTTTTTGTCGTCCGGAATCAACATTCTTTCGCCCTACATCGATGTCTCGCTAAGCATTTCTAGCTCAATGTTTCGCTTCATATACCTGTTTGTGCAGGATTTCAGAAACTTATACTCAACTTTACAAGGCAGCCATGCCATTTTCCCTGAGTTCTCTCTCTGTCTCTCTGAGCAATCAAAGCTTTTTTTTTTTTTTCACGTTTCCCTTAATATTTATGTTAATTTCAGCGAGTTACAGGCTCCGTCCGCTTCGCTGAAAAAACAAGCCGAAACACTGTTCCGGCTGATTTGTTGCAAGAGAAAAACACTGTTCCGGTTAAAAAAATAAGCTGAAAAGTACAGATTATAAGATAAGCGAACGAGGCCTGTCAAGTTTACATGTCTAAGCCTTTATGTTCTTTAGTTTTGGGTTTATATATATCTTGGTGGCCTTCTCAAATATAGGAGGACCTTATGGTTGATTGATCATTTATTTAAGAGTAGGAAGACATCTGAAACAATATAGCAAGCACCTGTGGTGATTTTATCAAGCTCAAAATGTGTCTTTTAGCCCGTCAGAGATGTTTTGGAGCTAGGTGAGATGTGTATAAAATAAATAATTGATTAAGTGGAGGAGTGGGCGATGCCAGCTATAGCCAGAGCACTCAGGCCTAAGCATCGCTAGCGGTATAAGATAAGACGAAATCGGATTTGATCCTCGTCCTTTTGTGTTCGGAATGTTCGGTGCCGTCGGCCGACGACGGTTGGCATGCATGCATGCGCCATGGAGCCGAAAGCGAAGCGCCGTCTACCAGTACTAGTGTACTACTAGTCTACTACTAGCTAGCTAGGGGCACCATATTTTCAGTTGGCTGCTTGAATTCTCGATCAACTGAGAACTCCCAACGTCGTCCTATATATCTATTGCTCCTAGACAGTCATATGCCTGATGATGTTAGGCTCCGGATTGTCTCACTGACCAGCCACAGCGGGGAAAACGTCTCACTACCTTTCGTAGCCAGCCACGTGAGGGCTCCATGCTCTCGCTGTGCTCGTATCGTTGTCCCTTACGTCGGCGTCGGCGAGAAACTGCGAAACGCAAAGTGGATGAATGAATGCCCGCGGGCAGTTGGCGGAGGAGCGAGACGCACCATGGAACCGACGGACGGACGGACGGACGCACATGCACCTCGAGGCCGGGCCGGCCAGCAGTATCTTTCTTCCACGGGCTAGGCTCAGGCACGCATCAAGACATCATTATGCGCGCACTCTTCAGCTCCGTGCCCTTTCTGGCGCAATCATCCACTCGCCTTTCGTGTCGCAATGATGCTATGCAGGTAGCGGTAGCGTCAGTTTATTGGACTTTGCCACTTTGGATTCAAAACCGGGGGAGCCGGCACAAGTAGCTTGCTAGCTAGCCGATGAAGCTTTGCGCGCGCGCGCATGCGCAGGAGGCAGGACCGAAGGGCGGTCGGCGTGTCTTGCAAGGGATGGGGTTGGAAGGCGAGGGCTTAAAGCTTGTTTATTCCACTGTTTGGTGCAGTGTCAGTGTCAGTGTCATCTTATTAACCTCGCTCGCTCGATCGACATGTTTATTAGGCGCCATTAGCAGAAACGAAGAAGCAGGTACCGGTGACGTATGATGTCTCTACCACAATACCTGTCCATAACCCCCGCCGCATAACCCAGTAATTAACGCGTATGCGTATGTAACGGGCAGCAAAACAGTGTTCATATTCGGCGCTGGGAGCGCGCATTCTTGCCGCCGGGGCCAGGGCCCAGGGCCGTGTGCCGTCAGGCCGGCCTTTGTCTCACCGCACCGCGCTGCGCGTGGGCCGTGTGTGTGTGGAAAAAAAAGAGAGCAGCAGCCTGGCATGTCGAAGCTATAGCCCAGGAACGCAAATGTAATACTGTCCAAATTCCAATCAATTCGCCAGAAAACAAAGAGAGATAATACAGTGTTTTTTTTAATTATGTGTAGGTATTAAACATGAACTTTCAATACATACTTCTCATAAGATTCTAGCCCTGCAAGAGCATGGGTTAATGGTCTAGTGACATTATAACTGGAAACAAAACGATACAATGTCAGTAGATATATCATCAAAAGTTTTAGTTGTTTTTTTAAAGACCACTGGATGTTAGAATCGATACATTTATTGAATACATCCTTAGCACAAAACCAATTCATTTTCAACTAGTAGAACACATAAACATGCTTGAAAATCTCCCTTATAACAACGCAAAGTTGCAAAAAGCAAATGTATATACCTAACTAAATTCACCATCCCTGTCACAAAAAGGTGACCAAACTACATAGCTCGTGCCCAGCACAAGCTAGATTAGATTTTTTTTTCATACCTTCCAATTTCAGCTATTTCCAACAGTATATATAAGGACGTATGCCCAGCAGATTCTTCTGTTAATATAAGTTAGTCCCTCCAAGACGTTTTCTTGTGAAGTGAGAGTGAGCCCGACGACGACGTGTAATTTTGTTGCAAGTGATCGATCAGACAAATCGTCTTAGCGGAACGACGTCGTGGAGGCGCTGGCCCCGAAGGCGTCGCCGGGATACCGATCGAATATCTGGGGCGCGTCGCCGGCGCCGAGGAGCAGCGGGTCCGGCGCCTCGTCGGTCACGCGCCACACCTTGATCGACTTGTCGAGGCTGCCGGTGTACACTATCCACCGTGACGCCGCTGACGACCCCCCTCCGGTGGCGGAGGCGCCGCCAGCGTTGGATTCGCTGCCGTTCTCGCCGTTGTCCTCGACGACGGCGATGCACCTGATGGGCTCGGTGTGGCCCGTGAGGACCGAGAGGCACGCGTGCACCCCGCCGTCGCGCCGCCACACGAAGATGGTGTTGTCGGCGGAGCCGCTGAGCAGGAGCGCGCCGGCGGCGGCGAGGCAGAACACGGCCTTCTTGTGCCCGCGCAGCACGCCGCCGTGGACGAGGTGGCGCTCGCCCTCCCAGAAGTTGACCAGCCCGTCGGAGGAGCCGCAGTAGAGCACGGGCGCGATGGCGCTGACGGCGAGCGCGTTCACCGCGTGCTCCTGCTTCAGCAGCGTCTGCACGGCCGTGTGCTTGGTGCCCTTCCCCTGCTGCTCGCGCCGCCACACCTTGACGGTGCCGTCCGCCGAGCCCGTGAACACCAGCCCGTCGAACGCCGCCACGATGGCGTTCACGTTGTCGTCGTGCGCCACCACCGACTCGAGGCACTTGGAGTCGCTGATGCGCCACACCTTGAAGGTGCGGTCCCAGGACCCGGAGTAGAGGAACCCCTGCGCCGGGTCCGTCGGGCTCAGGCACGACACGGCGTCGCTGTGCCGGATCCACAGCGCCGACCGGTTCTTGCGCACCTCCACGTAGTTGGACGGGTTCAGCGAGCCGCGCAGGAAGTCGCGCAGCCGGGGCAGGCTGCCCACGCGCTTGTGCATGCCGTTCTTGGGCGACACCTTCCACACCCTGATCTTGCCGTCCTGGTGGCCCGTGAAGATGCGCTCGCCGGAGATGACGATCGCCTTCACGAGGCCGCTCGAGGACTTGAACCCTCCGGAGTCCTTCTGCTTGCGCCACACGCGGATGTTCTTGCTGTCCGAGCCGGTGTACAGCGTGTCGCCCTTGGCGGCGAGCGAGTAGATGTGGCCTTCCTCCCTCACCAGCGAGCTGATGAGGCTCGTCCCGGGCGCCATCGTGGGCGGGCCTCCTCCGAGCCCGGCGGCGGACGCCTCGCTGTGGTGCGACCAGGGGGACGCCATGGTCTGGTTCCAGGGGGACATGTTGTACGGCGAGCACTCGCCGCTGAAGCTGGACGGGTAGTCGGAGTAGTACCCGGGGCTCGCGCCGCCGGTGGCAGAGGAGCTGCTGTTCCGGTTCGACGACTCATCGTCCGTCCCACCGGAGAACTGGAGGTTCGGGTCGGACTGTGGAGCAGGCAGTGGGAGGTTGGACGGGTGCGAGCGGGCGACGCCACCGCCGACGCCGCCCTCGCCGTCGCTGTCTTTCATCTGTCTCCTGCCGGAGGCCGTGGTGGAGCGAGCTCCGGTACAGTGGGATGGGAGAATTGCGAGAGGAGGGGGAAGCGCGGGCCTGTGTATCTGTGGATCGGAGGTAGAGTGAGAGGCGACGAGAAACTGGCGGGAAGGGACAAGTCGTTACGACGAGAAAGAGGCTGCCCGGGAAGAAATGCCCGCGAATTGCTCCCTCTCGTCAGTTCAGGAGGCTAATTTGAGCTCGGGAAGACTATCTTTAGACATGGAGCATAGGAACTGTACCCAGTTCATAAGAGCATATATAAACATTTGGAGCGTGAGCTCGGCCACACTATTTGGCGAACGTTCACCCGTTCCTAGGTGAGCGATCAAAATTCAAATACATCCCACTTTATATTTTCAAAAAAAAAATCATTCGCATAGACGTACGGGCCTGTTGGCTTGAACTTATTAGCTAGAATCTATATTATTTTTTTTCACAATAAAATAGCTTCAGCCGGCTTATCAGCCGACTTTAATACCAGCCGAACAATTTCCATTTCGCGTGCTCCCGCGCTACGCCCAGCAACGCAACCACTCCCCTCCTCCGCCCTTTTTTTCCCCTCTGGCTGTGGCATGAGCCTGGCGTAGGGTATGAAAAAAAGCAAAACATTTATTTTAAAATGTTATAACTTCTGAACGGTGTATCTATTTTTAATTTCGTGTGCACCGGTATGTTCTATGCGACGAGCGAACAAAAACAGACCCCACTTGAATATGTTTCGAAGAATTTCATTTTAGTAAAAATTTATGTGTACAAACTTATACATATAACTTATGCAAAAACTTGGAAACTCAAGAGTTATGAAACACAAATTATTTAAAAAAGTTATTAAACACAAAGGAACAAATTAACTTATAACTTATGCCAAAACTTGCAAACACAAAAGTTATTAACATACAAAGGAACAAATTTACTTATAACTTATACAAAAACTTAGAAACACAAAAGTTATAAAACACAACTTATGTACAAAAGTTATCAAACACAACTTGTGTATATAAGTTATTCTATATAAACTTGTGTACATAAGTTATTCAATACAACTTATGTGCATAAGTTGAAAGTTATAAGTTATGTAGTTATAAGTTAATCTATATAACTTGCCAACACTCCCAAAAAGAAATTAGAAGGATAGAACATATAAAAAACAAAAAAGAATACTAAAAAACACATAAAACAAACATAAATAAAAATAAAAACAATAAGAAAAAATAAAGAAAATAAAAAGGTAAAGGAAAAAAGTAGCTAAGATGGTTTGCTTGGGCGTGGCATGTTCGATCGGCTCTGTCTATGCGCCGACAGCCAACACTTCCCTGAACGTGCAACTAACAAGCCAGGACTAGCCTCCTCGCATGCGACCCACTAATCATTCGCTGAGTTTGGTGACGCGCGAGCGACCGTGGTAATGGAATTGGGGTGTGAGCTCGAGTATTTCACGTAAACTTAAAAATAAAATAACAGTAATGTGTAAGGTGATCCGCGTGAAATGAATAGTTAGCGCGATTAGCCTCTTGTCCCCCCCTCTTTGTCTCTATTCTATTCTATTCTATGTGAGAAATTAACCCTTTAATTTTGAGAAAATGTGATGACTTGTCTAAATCTTTTATATACTTACGTGGATAATATAATGCACTAGGATGACTCTTATTCCCCTAAAACATTCCCATTATTAGATCCTAAGGAACCTAATAATTGATAGGGTCTCCAAACATTTTATAGGCTAATCCTTACACACAAGGCAACTAAAAGGCGTCTACAATGGTGCCACATATAGTGGCTCCTAGGATCCATGTCATCACGTTTTCCTTTGTGGAGGCAGGGGCAAACCTAGAACTGACATAGGGCCCGAGCTAACCATGTCATATCACACGCAAAAAACACTTGAGTAAAGAAACCAACTAGATATTTTTAAAAAATAGCTTGTCGTAGGGCTTTTGTAGGAGTTGCCAACAAATTAGGCTAATTATGTCTTATAGGTATCTTTTTTCTTTAGTTCTCTGATCAACACATATATACAAGACACTATGTGGGCAACATCCAAACTGCAACCTACCCAATCTAGATGCTAGCTCTTAATGCGGGCTAGTCTTTTGTGTACCTTTTGATGTTTAGTGGGTGGTCGCTTACATCTTTTTTTTTCTCAAACACGTAGGAGAGTTGTAGGTCATTTCATTAAAGATAGATAAAAAACGATCCGAGTACGGAGTACATATGCCGAATTCTACATCTTGGTTAGTTAAATTTTACATACACGTCTATTGAATGGGATTACAACCCTAGGACCCAACCTGCTGCTGGGCGCTACCCATCGCCGGAGCTTCTACCATGATCAAAGTCGGACTTGGTGTGACAGAACCGCCTAATCTAGTGCCCTCTCAAGAGTACTTGTCTTTCATTAGACACTAAGTACCCAAGAGATTGCACTAAATAGTGCCGTTCCATCGAGCACACCCTAAGGGAGAACTCGAAAATCCATATTTTTCCATCAAGATCATAAATGAGAGAATAAAGCTTACAACATTATTAACCATTTCTTACATTACTTTATTACAACATTAGAGTACTTAAACAAGTTGAATGCAATAGCGGAATTAAGACAATTTTAAATATAAAAGAGTTTATACCTTTTAGGTTCACATTTTTATCTTGCAGCGGAGAACACCATATGATCAGAGTTACAGCGAAAATGAAGATTAATGGTGAATCCTTAACATAGTGAACATTTATAAACCAGTTATGATGGCAGGTCATAAAACTTTTCTTCTAAAAACTTTTAGTGAGGGTTATAAATAAACACTACGATCGTAGCGTGAAAGAAATCCTCTCTGAGCCCACCAGGAGGTTTCCACACACAAGAGTAAGCTCTAGCATCCACCTGTCCCCTGCAACAGGGGGAATAAAACCCTGAGGAATCGATTGTACTCAGCAAGACTTACCCGACTGGAAGAAAATAAAAAGACTCCAAGGATATGAAAGGCTATCTGGCTTGTGAGTTATTGTATCTGCAGGAAGCATTACTAAACATGCATCCTTATATTCATTTTTTTAGCAGTCATCATTAGTTCATTAACTAACCATTCTATGTTAGCACCTATGCTACTTTCAAGCAGGTGGTAAGCAATCAGAACCATTTTATCATTTTTCATATTCCAGTTCTTACTACGGTGCTAGACCATAGCCAAGTCGTACCGTCTCACAGAAATAGCGATTCGCGAATAAATGCATCCCAACCGGGTACTCCGAAACACACGCCCCACTTGTATCCCAGGCACAAACAAGACCAACCCATTCCACTCTTGTCATGGGGTCCAGGTCCCCGTCCAAACTTGGACTCCAAGCCCCCACACTTGAGACTCGGACTCAATATGGTGCTTAGACTTCCACCTTTCCCCACCTCCAATCAGTCGGTCCAGAAAGAGCCGGAACCCACGACAAGAGCGTAACGAGCCTTCCCATTCCTATAAGGAAGTATGTGTTCATGATAATAAGTCTGTGACCTGACTACCATCCACAGCTACGGACGGTCCTCAATCGACACAAGCGAAACAAATGCAATTCGAGCCTTGCTCGAATGCCTATCTAAGTCCAGATCCAAAGTACCATTCCGCCCGGTCTCTAATTATCCTTCATATATATTTCATGTGATAGTAGTATAATAACAACAATAATACTTTTCCTATCTCTCGCGAGTGACAGGTAATCACTCGACTTCTACCGAATTCTATAGCATAGCAATCTACAGGATCCTAACATACTAGTAGGACTCATAGGATAAGGATATATATATATACAAATGTGTTTCATTCAACTCTATGCAAGTGGGTTTCATTAAACTCCTTAAAACTTAATGCATAAGTATAAAAATAAAGTGCAGAATATTAGAGGTTATGCACTGGGGCTTATCTGGGCAAGATATAACCAAGGATTTGCATTCCACCATGGCGACACGATCACTAAGGCACCATCCTCTTGCTACTCCGATCGTCTTCATAATTCATCGTTGTTCCTATTATGACATACGTGGATGCAATGCAGAGACGCAATTAATCAACGGTAACTACAATTCTTAAAATACGATTATGTCTCGTAAGCTAACGAGCTAGCTCTAATGACTAACGCACTAGGCTACGTATCTGTGTTGTCAAGTAAGGCTTTATTTCCGAAAAATGTTTTAGTTTTACAACCCCAAGGTGTTTTGGCATTTTATTGATTAAATATATATATTTGAACTAGGGCTTATTTAGCTATCTTAGCAAACTAATTATTATAGAGCTACAAAAATTACAGTTAACACCTAATGACGGTAGGAATTCACTATGAAAGTTTCAGAGCCAACACTATTACCAATTTATCATAAAAATTCCTACAAGTTTATATCTTAATAATATTAAGCATCCCAATTTAATTAGATAGCCCCTGAAAATACTATGAAACTATGTGAACAAGACATACCAGCAGATAGATCATGATTTTAGGAACTTAACAAATTACTTTCAAAATTTTTGGATAGGTACATAAATTGATATTGAAATTACAAGCTTACTTAGAAACTAAATTGGAAAAATGCTTTAGAAAACAAAAAGGGCCGGCGGCAAGCATTCGGCCCAGCAGCCCATTGTGACCCGCGCAGAGCATGGCCGCGCGCCAGCAGGCTGGCCCAACTGGCCCACTGTGCGAGCGCTCCGACGCATTTGCAAAAGAGTCCTCAGTCTAACAAGTTATTACGCGACACTATGCGCACTGTTGCAAAAGAGACACGCTTCGCACCTAACACCCTGTAAAAACTCGTCTCCACAACGACATCCCCTAGGCGCGTGCGCGCGACGGCACGGCTCACCAATGACATACGACGGTTACGCCGGGCAACCTAGTGGTGCTCCGGTGAGACCAAGGGGTCAACTGAGCTCTATGGCTAAACGCGTAAGGATGGCGGCGGTTGGGAGCTTAACGGTACACTACCGAGGCCTGGTCTCGACAACGGGCAGAACCGTGCGGTGGCGCGACTGTTTCGGCGGCCTAAGATACTATTGGGGTGGTAGAGATAGCGGGTAAGCACCAGTAGCTCATCGGAATTCATGCTGCGATGACGGTTGTGGCGAAGGAGTGCCTAGGTGGCCTGGCCACGTGCGAGCCGCCAGGGCGGCGGTACTCCGAGATGGACACCCATGCATCACCACATCTCCAGCAAGCGCCCTGGCCAAATGGCGCGAGCACCAGATAGAGGAGGTCAAAGCGAGCTCGTGGATACAAATAATTGAACCCATTTGGACCTTACCACAATTTCACTGGCACGGCGGCGCACCTGGCTGGCGGCGAGAAAACGCCAAATTGGTGGCCAATAGTGCTCGGTTGCGCCAAGGTGTAGGTCGGGCTGCTAGCTGGCTTTCCTGTCTAAATACTGGAACGCTGAATTGAGGTGTGGTGCCCCGAACCGCATGTTTTTGTCGTGCGAGGCGGGTCGATTCTGTCGGCGACAAAGGGTAGGCGGGGGCGACAGCTCTTCAAGGCTGTACCTGCTTCAGTCGAGGCTATGTTAATGAAGTGAGGCGTCTGCATGGGGAAGACTTAGAGGAGAGCATCGTGGAGCGTAGTGATGGGACTGCTCGGCCATGGCGGGACACGGGCGGCGGCAGTGAAGCAGCGATCGCGCGCGTGGCCGTCTCGTAGGGCCGGTGCAACAAAACGACGTGAAGGAGGGCAGGGACACCACGATAAGGGCATTAGTGCAATGTGACTAAGGATGCAGGCTCAGTGAGTAGGTGGTTTGAGCGACGGAAAGAGTGCACGTCGGCTAGACAAAGGCCACCGCGACATCGGTCTAGCCTGCTGATGTCCAGGACGGCAATGCACACCCAACGGCCGCGCAGCAGCAGTCCAACACCGCGGAAGGCGACCGCGGCCAACCCCCAGCCCGACATGCGGCCGACAGCCAGCACGGTTGGCCACGAGCACGATCGTGGCTAGGAGCGGCCTAGCATCGACAACGTGTGCGCGTGGTGACTGTGAACTCAGGCCGATCGACCACCACCGGTGTCGCATACGCATTTTAAAGCAACTCAAGAGTTGTTGATCCTCACGTCTGGAACTCAACTAATTTCACTACTCTAAAGTCCACACTACCGATTATCTAACGAAGCAATCGTTAAGATCAAAGAGCAGTTAGGGAGGGAGATACACGAATGCCAACCTGAGCTCGTCCCTGAAGTGCCAGTTCATGAACAGAAGGTCAACGACATAGTTCACAACGTGTTTTAACGAAGTTTGGGCAATTTTTACGAGAGCAACGTGACACCCAACACAACAACCACCTATGACATGCTCAAGTACTCACTTTGATGAAATCAACAATACCAAAATATGCAGCTAGTGTTTAAACATTTTTGTTAGAAATTAAATGTCAAGATAGCATTGTCTTACTACTTTTCCCATACTTAGAAAAGTTAAGGTTCAGTTCGAACTAACAGCCATTAGCACTTTTGTTACAATTTTTAAAAGGCTTAAACCCTATTAACTCCAACCCACAAGTATTTTATGCAAAGGTCCATACTCCATACTTACCCATAGGAACAAAATATTTAAGCATTAATTAATTATTTCACCCACAATAAATCACCAAAAATAGTACTTTAAACGCAAGTTCAACTGTTTGCTGTCTTAACGAAAAGAGCTTATCTTAATTTCAAATTTGATTTTTGAGCTCCCAAGAGCACTAGTTAACAATATTTATTTTGATTTTTCTCAACCACAAAAGTGAGTCACATAGAATTTGTTTATTATTTCAGGTAAGTTTTAAACTCTTAAACCCAACAAACTTGTTTTGCTAATCTCTTTTAGGTCTTAATCTTGGTGCTAAGCAAGCTCGTAACATCAGTGGTGCTACAACCTTCCCCCCTTAAAAGAATCTCGTCCCGAGATTTGGAGCAAGAACCAAAAAGGGAAAACATGATTATATTTCATAGATCTGAAGGTACACAGGAGGTTGCATGGCTTCGCCCACTAAACCACTCAAGGATTTTAGGGACTACATGGTTACAACAAAACTAGCACAACCACTAGCTCACTCCAGAAATTGGCGAAGATGGGGACAATGGAGAAGCAATAAGAAAACGAGTATCCAGAACATGGCGTACGCCCAATAGATCCAAAAACAAGAGACTGAGAGATAGATCATCGTGAACCCTAAGACCAAAATTAACCAAAGGTGTACTTGAACTTCTTCGACGAAAACTAGATCCCTTCTTCTTCTCATGTTACACAATCACCTATGACTGGCGACCCTAGTTCTACAAACAACGATTGGATCTCATAGCTCTGCTTCAGATTCAAGGGGATGGGGACAAAGGAGAGGCGCACAAGGTGGCATCTTATAGTGGCGAACGGAGGTGGTGGTGCGGCGCACCGGGAAGTGGAGGCGGAGTGGAAGGAAACACTGGCGGGTCACGAGGTGGGGAGAGCGTCCTGCGCTTCCTGTGCGAGCTTGAGTGGAGAGAGGAAAAAGGAGGGGGGAGGGGATTCGCTCAATGGGGAGGTGTGCAAGTGGCCATGTCCCCAAAAGGGGAAAAATGAGGGGGGGTTCGGTACAGGAAGCGAGAGTGAGGACCGAGAGCCGATAGTGTACTAGGAAAAGGGGAAGTGCACAATGCACGAGTACGGGGGGTGCAGCATAATGTCGTGGTCACGCGAGAACAAGGGTGCTAGTGGGCCTGACACTGATGGCGTCTACAGGGCATGTAGCGAAATGACCCGGCGTGCGTAGTGCGGTCAAGCTAGACACAGGGCTTGGGATATGGCGTCCACTCTGGCTTTTCAATCGCTCCCGACTACTCGAGGGCTAACTCTTTCATGTTGCTCTTCTTTTTCTTTCCCTTCCTTGACCATAGTATGCGCCAGTCTTTTGTATGGACTGAGATCATGACATACATACTTCCTTCAAAACCACATCATCTCGGTTACTTTGAAGGAACACTATTTTGTCAACCCGTTGTGGATTTCCCGTTCGAACACCAGAATATTTTCAAGGAGAATATTTTGTATCAAGAGCGGTACGATGGTGTAACTTGGCAAAGATGCTGGTCAATAACCTCGATACCAGCGCGTGCGAGCAGCGTCACCATGTGGCAGCTGTTCCACAGGGGCCCTTGGTTTCGTCGTGGCACCATAGGCCATCAACCAACCCACTTTACCAACTTACACATAGTGAAAGTAGTGGGGTCATAGACCACAAAATAAGAGGAGTATTGCAATGGAAGATTCAGGCAACAAGGGTTCATTTCACAACAAGGAACAAGGAAATCAAATCCCACGACGGATTTAATTCAAGGAGACTCAAGTGCTCTATTGGGACATCCACAATTAGTTGATACAATGTCCTCTATTATCCAATTCTGACTGTTCTGCTTGCATCTAACTGGTTGCTTTTTTTGGTAACCCGCTTTATGTCATCTTGAAACCCTAATCACGTTTAACGAGGCCTAAGGGTAGATCGACGTAATAACACAACAAAATAAATAACATGCATGTTCCAAACACCCTGATGATAGTACAACATACATGTACTCCCATTCTCCACACATCGTTTGACTACTACGACCAGACGATCCAAACAACTACGGACGAAATACAACGGAAAGATTACAATAATAGAGGATAGCGATGAAAGGCACCACTAACTACAGGTACATCTCCCTAAGGCAACTAATCTACTTTGTCAGACCACACAGCTTCACTCTCGGGCTCGATGGATTCTTCAGCCGCCCCATCTATGGATCTGCCTCCTCTCTTGGCGGTGGCTGAGTGAGGGAAAGCAAGGACTCTACTTCTAATACCTCCGAGGGTGGAGGTGCTGGCGGAACTGCAACACCGGTTCTCCTTCTTTCCAGCGGATAGGGATTCCCTCCAAGATAAAGGGATCCTGTGTTTCAGTGGCCAGCGGTCTATGCTTAGCCCTGGTGACAAGGTAGGCCTCCTCTAGCTGATGGGCATGCCGATCTTCGGCCCCCTTTAGGGCTTCCGACATGGCAGTCTCAAGACTCTCTGCGGCTGCCACACTGGCATGCGCTTCAGTGAGCTGCACCTAGAGCATCCTGGAGAAGATCATGGCTTCCTCGGCTCGCCGGAGGCACTTCCTCGTCTCTGAGGCTTGCTGGTCATACTGCTCATCCAGAGCAAGCATGTACGTGGTCAAGTGCACCATGGTTGGACTGTCTTCTTGCGCATCCTGCTTGCAAGGCCTCCATGCGAGCCCTCCATACCCATCGATTCTTTTCCAAAGGTGGAAAGAACCTCATGGGGGTACGAGCAATGGGCTCTTCATAGATCTGAAAAAGGTAACACAAGGCTTTACGAGCCACAACTTGATAGGTGTCGATGAAGCGAAACCCGGTTGCGGTCACATTCTAGGTTTCAGTGATATCGGGGAACTCTTCACTCTTCCCAATGTAGATGGTGACCTCACATCGCTCAGTGCCATGTTTCTCATACTCATGGCCCTCATACTCGGGGCGATCTTTAACTCTGAGTTTTTGCAGCGTGGCATACATGATTATGGGAAAACCCTCAGTGTTCAGGCAGTGGCTGCTAACCCAGACTCCTGCCATCCCTAGCGAGAGGTTGGAAGGAAGGATTTGGGCGAAAAGCTTGCTCAAGAGGAAGGGCTAGGTGAGCTTGAGTGCACCAAGTGGTGGTACCAAGTGGCTAGGCTGGGCCTTTTTGTAATGGCAGAGCGGTCAGCGGTCTTGGTGCAGTCCACCATTTGGTTCCGGCGTGGGTCCACTACAAATGAATCGGCAGAATTTTTCGTGCGCTCGAGGCGAGCGATGTCCGAGGCCATTAATGACTAGTACGGCTATAGGACAAGGGTCCGGCAAGAGCACAGAAAGGAGTACGGAGAGACGTGGGTCACGACAGGCGTCAACCACAGGCGAACGCGAAGCACAAAGCCACAATACAACAGTAATTCTCAAACAAGGACTAGTCAGTCATGCACAATGCGACACATGTGACACCTATGGATGGCGCACCTGCAAGCAATATGGGCACAACAACCAAGGCAATACCAACGGATGGACTTAAAGATAGTATACTACGCGAGAGTCAGTCCACCAAAAAAGCCTGGTTAAACCTGTTCTGAATGCTTAACCATAACAATAGTGCTACTTATATACTTCATATGCAAACGTCCTAACTTTTTATAAAAATAGGTTATCAAATTTTAGTTTAGAAAAGGGTTTTGAAGCTTTATTTTCTCATTTATGCTCTGATATCACCTATGGTAGAACCGTCTAATCTAGTGCCCTCCCAAGAGTACTTGTCTTCCATTAGACACTAAGTACCCAAGAAAGTGCACTAAATTGTGCTGTTCCGTCGAGCACACCCTAATGGAGAACTCAAAAATCCACATTTTTCCATCAGGATCATAAATAAGAGAATAAAGCTTACAACATTCTTAACCATTTCTTACATCACTTTATTACAACAAACCTCACTAAAAAGTTTTTAGAATAAATAGTTTTATGACCTCGCCATCATAAAAAGAGTTTATAAATGTTCACTATGTTAAGGATTCACCATTAATCTTCATTTCAGCTTGTAACTCCGATATTAATGGTGTTCCTTAACAAGATAAAATTTATAAACTTGTGATGTATAAACTCTTTTACATTTAAAATTGTCTTAATTCCGCTATTGCATTCAACTTGTTTAAATACTCTAATGTTGTAATAAAGTGATGTAAGAAATGGTTAAGAATGTTATAAGTTTTATTCTCTCATTTATGATCCTGATAAAAAAATGTGGATTTTTGAGTTCTCCCTTGGGGTGTGCTCGATGGAACGACACGATTTAATGCACTCTCTTGGATACTTAGTGTCTAATGGAAGACAAGTACTCTTGGGAGGACACTAGATTAGGCAGTTCTGCCACACTTGATTACCCACCACTTGAAGCACCACATCAGTAGTTGAAGGGTTGGTGCCATCAAAGAGGTATCGGTTCCGGTCTTTCCAAATTGACTAAGCGACCTAGATCACTAGGTTTTGTTTTGTTTTTTTTTTTTTTTGCAACAGAAGCTTTTTCTTGTTGTTTTGGCTGTCGGACAAGATGCTCTATGCCACCAAGCCTGGAAGGAATCCTCATCCGGGGATGGCTGAAACATTTGTAGACCACACCTATGGATGGCATTTACCAAATTTGTCGGGAGAAGATGCAATTCACCAGGATGTGGTCGATCATCTCATCCGGTTGGTCGCACAGAAGGCAATGGGCTGGATTCTGCAGATCTCGCTTTTCCAAGCGATCTGTTGTCCAGCATCTTCGGTGTGTCACCATCCAGATAAAGATATTGCACCGCAGGGGACTTGCATCTTCTTCAATCATCTTCTTTGCTTTGAGGTCCATATTAACTTTGGACAATATGTAAAAGCTAGACCCGAGAAGTGTTCGCTCTTTATTGAGCTAGGCAGCTCTAACCTTTTGGAGGTGGCCTATAACAAGCCCAGTTTTTTGCAATTTGGTCCTTTTTTGATGAAAATTTACATTTGGTCCCCTGCGAGACGTAAACTGATCTTTGGACCCAGGGGGTCGGCGCCAGGACTCATAGCTCCGAGGTAACACATCTCGGCGCCACAGATCTTGGCTCCAAGGTGCCTGACCATGCAGAACAGGACATCCTAGGTGGCGTTGATATGGCTAATACCTCAGAACCACAGATCTTGGCTCCGAGTTCGGCGCCAAGATCTATGGCTCCGACCTTGGAGCCATGGATCTCGGCTCCAAGCATGAAGCCATGGATCCTGGCGCCGAAGCATGGATTCAAAACCCACGGCCAAGTTTCCCTTGCCGAGGCTGCTTTCATTTCGTCCTCCCTCTTGGGTTCTTCCTCTCCCTAACCCGCCCAATCTCTTGAATCGACGAATTTGACCTTGGATACTTGGATTTGATCCATACATATTCGTGAGCAAGGTATACTCTCTCCCCTTAACATTTTTTACACATTGATTTGGTATATATTACGTCTATTTTGCAACCCTAGATACGTTATTACCTAATGTTTGAAGTGATTTTTTATTTTTTGTATTATGTAACGGTAGGATGCCAAAGCGTGGTAAAGCTAGTAAGCCAAGGTAATCTCTTATCATCGTGTTATATTATGTTTTCATTTATGTGCAACAAATGGAAAATCCCTAGGTTTAGGGTTTAATGTTCATTGCTTTCGGTTCTTAGAAAAAAATTTGGTTCAATTGTAGTTATGGTCGGATGATCGAAAATGCTTTCGACCCATTGTCTCTGCCTAGTTGTGTTCCAGTGCCCATGTGCTAGTGCAGTGATCCTTGCAAGGTAGCCAAGTCCGATGAAGAGGACATGTATAGACAGAGGTATTGGATGTGTGCCAATTTTACGTTTGAGCCTACACTTCGTCAGCGCCGCATTAACAAGATGGTGAGAAATTGATGTTGTGTAATAATTATTTTGTGTCAAATGAAGTCTTGCATGATTTATTTGTTTTGTGACAATTGCATTTGTTGTAGACCTCTCCACCGCTCTATGATTTTGAGTAATGGATCAACACTGAGATCAAGCCAGAAGACAAGGAGTGGATGCAAAAACTGTTATGATAGGAGGCAGAGGATAAGGAGATGATGGAGGTAGAGAGGAGACTCTAGAAAAGGAGCACAAGGAAGAGGAGGAAAGGAGGCGTGTTGCTGCGTACAGGGAGGAGAGGGAGAGGAAGCTTGAGCGTGCGCTCCGAGTGAAGGCAATGATGGAGTAGAATCCTGATGCCCAGAGGAAGAGAAAGTGGCCTCGTTGCACTCAGTAGTCTTCATGACTTGCTAGTTCTATGGTTTATTCATGAACAATGTTGTCTAATCTTGGACTTTGCATTGTGTTGTCATATAATGCACTTTAAGTATGGACGTACCTGGGGCATGTTCTGCGTTATTTAGTTTGTCGTCATGTACTTCTGAAAGTGCATTTGCCCCCTATGTGGGTTTTGGTGTATTGATGACATTCAAATTAGGGACTAATGTGATCTTAATGAGATATGTTGCAGCTATTAGTCCCATGAAAGATTCAAAGAGTTGATAAAGATGAAATGGTATCCCTCAATTTTTGAAGTTGTAAAGGCGGACGAATTCAAAATGATCTCCAAAGGTTTTAAATTTTGTCTTTGAGTTTAGGATCCGCCGCACTATAAAGAGGGATGCAAGTTTAGTTGGTCCGAGGAAGATAGAGAGTGCAAGCATTTAAATAAAATCAATCGTGTGTCACTCTCTAGCACTTCACGAGCACATAGAATATTTTTTCAGTGACTTTCGTGTCGAAGTCCCGACCTTTGCCAGAGTCCCGCACTTTGTGCTTCGATCGTCATTGTCTGTGCTCGTTGAAGTCCCGACGTTCACGGAGTTCCGGCCCATCGAAGTCCCGACGTTCACGGGAGTTCCGACATCGACTTGACCCGAGCCGGAGTCCCGCCCTCAGCAGGAATTAATCGTGCTCGCCGGAAGTCCCGTCGATCGTCGGGAGTTCCGACCGTCCGAAGTCCCGACGTTTGCCGGAGTTCCGACACCGACTTTCTCCGTGGGCTTCGACTCGTTGTGAACAGTGTTTTTCGTTGTAGTCGGAACTTCGGGATCTGCGCGTGGACTTCCGACGTAGATCTGAACGGTTGGATTTTCACTTGGAGTATAAATACTCCTCTCTTCTCTTCTAACCGTTACGGACTCATTTTCACAGTTGACTCACTTCATGCTGAACAGCTCCCTAGCAACCAAAGCACCCCTCTCCTTCCCCCTTTGCTCCAATCTTCAATTCCCTTAGGGTTTGATTGAAAGGAGAGTGGATTAAGTGAGAGCATCACTTGGGAAAGCTTGAGCACTTGATTTCTTCGTCAAGCCGGTTGTTTTTGCGTCTATTACTCTTGGGGTTTTACCCCTAGCCGGCTAGGCGTCGCCCAAGAGCTTCCATCTTGTGGAAGATCCTCGGGAAGTTTGTATTACCCCTCGTTTTCTTAGTGGAAAGCTCAAGTGACCTTTGTGGTCGCTTAGAGAGAGGCAAGGAGGTGGAAAAGACTCCGACCTTTGTGGTCACCTCAACAACGAGGATGTAGGAGCTCCTTAGTGGGGTTCCGAACCTCGGGATAAATCTTTGTGTTCCGTGTGCTTGTTGTTGTGATTGCTAGATATTACTTATATGTGTTTGTCTCTCTCTCTCCCAAATTTCCATTTTAGGGTTTGGACTCGATCTACGGTTTGGAGGCATTACGGCGTCAAGAGAGTGACCCAACATCTTCACCAAACCACTAGGAAGAAAGGTTGTAAGTTCATTTATCCACAAAGTTAAATTTGGCACTGCTTTTGTAGTTCTCGTAGGCGTCGGAACTGCTGACGTTTGCGCCGGAACTTCTGACAACGTCGGGAGTTCCGACCCAGACGTCGGGACTTCCGACAGTGACTGACAGAATTGAACTTAGCCTTTGCAGTAAATTTTTAGATACGCCTATTCACCCCCCCCTCTAGGCATTGTTAGATCCTTTCAACTTCAAATGTTGTTATGTTGATTAATGTGCTCTATTATTAGACCTTTCATAATGTTGTTGGTTTCATTATTTGTTGTCATAATATTGAGTTTAATATTGCATAGGTAGTTAAACAAGCTCACGTAGTGCAAATAAAACGTAACGAAGTAGTGAATTACCTAATTCAACACACACAACACATGAAATGACATGTGATAACATGTACCAAACTAGGGTACAGAGGTCCTGGACTAAACCTAACATGCCTTAGGTAATTAAAGCAAACAACGAGACCATGAAATGGCATGTGAGAACATGTGTCAAACAAGGGTACGTAGTTCCTTCGACTAACCCTAACATGCCTTAGGTGATTAAACCAAAAAAACAAACACATGGATGTGGTCCGTTAAAAAGATTGGTTTGTCCTAATAGTGTGGCCACATAGCAAATTGTGTTGCACCATCTCTACAGTATCCTCCCATTGTTGGTGGTGGTGGCGACGGGGGTGGCGGCGGAGGCCCCTTGTTCCTGTGATTAGGGCAGGTGCAATATGGATCATTGCAGAGTGCCTCCTACGAACCGACACCATTGTTATTATCGTCCTGTTCGTCGTCCTTGCAATACGCCTCCTTTTCTCCTCTTCCTTGTGCTCCTTTTCTGGAGCCTCCTCTTTGCATCTCTTCTCCATCATCTCCTTGTCCTCTGCCTTCCACCATAACAGTTTCTACATCCACTCCTTGTCTTTCGGCTTGATCTCAGTGTCTATCCACTACTCAAAATCACAGAGCGATGGAGGGGTCTGCAACAAATGAAATTGTTACAAAACAAATAAATCATGCAAGACTTCAATTGACACAAAATAATTATTACTAAACATCATTTTCTCACCATCTTGTTAATGCGGCGTTGACGAAGTGTAGGCTCAAACGCAAAATTGGCACACATCCAATACCTCTGCCTATACGTGTCCTCCTCATCGGACTTGGCTACCTTGCAAGGATCACCGCACCAGCACATGGACACTGGAACACCACTAGGCAGAGGCAATGGGTGGAAGGCATTTTTGGTCATCCGGCCATAACTACAATTGAACCAAATTTGTTCTAAGAACCGAAAGCAATGAACATTAAACCCTAAACCTAGGGTTTTCCATTTGTTGCACATAAATAAAAACATAATATAACACGATGATAAGAGATTACATTGGCTTACTAGCTTTACCACGCTTTGACATTATATAATACAAAAAATAAAAAATCACTTCAAACATTAGGTAATAACGTATCTAGGGTTGCAAAATAGACGTAATATATACCAAATCAATGCGTAAAAATGATAAGGGGAGAGAGGATACCTTGCTCGCGAAGATGTAAGGATCAAATCCAAGTATCCAAGGTCAAATTCGTCGATTCAAGAGATTTGATGGGTTAGGGAGAGGAAGAACCCGAGAAGGAGGAAGAAATGAAAGTAGCCTCGGCAAGGGAAACTTGGCCGTGGGTTTTGAATCCATGCTCAGCGCCAGGATCCATGGCTCCAAGCTTAGAGCCGAGGTCGGAGCCAAGATCTGTGGCTTTGAGGTACCGGCCACGTCAATATCACCTAGGATGCCCTGCTATGCTTGGCCAGGCATCTCGGAGCCAAGATCTGTGGCGCCAAGACGTGTTACATCGAGCCATGATGTAACACTTGTGGTGTTATGAGCTTGCTGTGATAAGTGAAATTTTCGAAATGAGTTTCTTGGATTTTTGATTTAAAACGTACTTGATGTGATAAGTTAATCCGGTGTGACTTAATTTGTGGACTCAAATAACGTCCAAGTTAAATTATTCAGTGTATAAAAATATTTAGAAATGCCTGACAACAATTCTAGCCAATGGATAGCGAACGGTTTGTTCTATTAGATTAAGCTTGAAAAGCAACTTTTATAAATAAATAAAATCCATTAATAAATAGAACGATATATATATATAGCTTTTGAATCTAATTTAAATTCGAGCTTTGCTGAAATCTCCTTGTGCCTAGATGTTGCTAATTGTCTAAGTTAGTAAACAGATAGAAATATCTCTCTCTCTCTCTCTATATATATATATAGCCACCTTGATTTACGATAATGTTTGTACCAATTTACGATAACATGAATATGCATTTACGATACTTATGTTACTATAACTCACAGTGATATTTATCATAATATTATAGTAAATCATTTAGTAAGGAGTTATTGTAGTCTTTTAAATTAGCATAGTAACTATCATAACTCAAAGTGGCCATAGAATAAGTTATTCTATGGCCCGCTGCTGAACAGTAGTTCTATATATATATATATTCAACTGAGCGTGCTCATCCAAAATAAACACGTGAGTATATATATATATCACGCCATGAAAAGCTTTGGTCTAGTTACGTGTTTATGTTTTTACGTATAAACTCAATTCAGTTCCTATGATAATTGGTAACGTACCCGCGATAGCTGCCCGTCTGGCCGCTTCACAAATTTACGTGGTTGGTGTGAAACATGTTACAGATGTGAGATAGCGCATCAGCTTAGTAGTCTTCATTTACTTTTCCTGGCGTGGCTTCTGCGTAATCGCCTTGCTTTGCAATTATGCACCGTCTCATCTTTCGTCGTGGCTCTGCACCCCGGCGCGTCCGTTTGCCTGTGCCCCTGTCTTCTCTCCCTCGCTTGTGTCATGTCCGAAATTTTAATGGGAGCACGTGATTCTGCCGTGTCCACGCCTCACTGCTCCCTCTCCCAGCGCTCCTTCTTGTGCACTCCAAGGCTAAGCTACTGTCTGCCCTACTTGTCTCTACCTGCCTTAATTATCTTTGTTTGTTGATGTTATCCTTGCCTGCCTCTGCTGTCTGCCATGGCTGGCGAGCAAAGCTCCAAGTCGCTGAGTAGCCACTGCCTACGTTGTCTCGCCAAACTAATGACCTTGTCCTTGCCTGCCACTGCTGTCTGCCTTTGTGCCAAGCAGGCCGAGTCACCTCCGAGCTGCAGCTGCTGCTCTCGCTCGACACTTCTTCCACTCCTTTTTCCTCCCCGCTCGACCACCCTGCAGCTTCCATAGCGCTGTCCTCCCTTGCACAACGCCATGGCGAGCATCCAGTCATGAGCAGCCACTGCTGCTATGACCACACAGCCCATCGTATCTACCCTTTCCCCTCTCGCAAGCCCACACCCCTTGGTCCCCGTGCTGGACTGTAGCTCACAGCGCTGCGGCTGTCGTGCCCTGCACGGGACCCGCATCGCTCCACCGCAGAGCTCCACTCCCGCTCTAGTATGGCTGCTCCATGGCGTTGTTCCACCTAGGTGCCTCCTCCACTATCGTCCACGCCGCTCCACCTCTGCTGCTAATGCCGCAGTGAGCTCTGCTTCCCCGAGCCCACTCGACCACAGCACCCGCCGTGTCGTGCCCGCTCGGTACCTCGGCGTTAGCGTCGCTCCATCTCCATGCTCGGCCATCGCCGCAGTCGCCCGAGCCACTGCGTCACCATGCCGTGCCGCCACCGCCCAGCCCGCGCCTTCCTCCTCATCTACGCACGCCGCCGTAGCAGGAGCACTCTTGCCGTCGCCCGCCTGGCAGGCGCTACCACGGTCGGCGTGCTCGCCTCCATGGCTCGCGCGGGCAAGCTTTTGGGGGTCCAGCTCGGGTCTTGCCATGGCCAGCCAAGGCCGCGCAGGTCCCCATGGAGCTTGCCGGTGGGTGGTCCACCATCGTCGTGCCTTCCTCGACCCCACAGCCGCCGTTGCCGCAGCCGCCGATCGGTGCTTTCGATCCGTGCTCTGCTTTTGGAGAGAGAGAGAGAGAGATAAAGAATATCGAAATAGATAATGCTATAGGGTTCATATTGCAAACTACGTGACTCAAGTGAATAGTGCGTATGTCCTATGGATTGATTTAAGAAAAGTGCAGGGACCTCATAGCAAAAGTACCGCCACCGCCCTACACTGGCCGCATGGGCCGGCCTGCTAGGTCGTTCGTGTCCGCGCGCTTGGGCCAGCCTTGGGCCACTGCGGAGAGCGTGTCGGTGGACCGCCAGTCTGGCTAGCTGGGCCGTTGCCCGCGCGTCGCCTGGGCTGCTGGCCGCGCGCCACCTGGGCCACGTGGCCACCTGGGCCTCTAGCCGGCCTGATTTTGCATGCTGGGCTCCCCCGCCTAGGCCGCGTTGTTAGGCCGGCTCGCTGGTCATGGGCCGATCTGATAGCCGCTGGCCTTTTAGCTTTCTTAAGCGATTGCTAATTTAGTTTAGGAAACAAAATTGTAAAATCAATATAAAATTATGTAGATGTCCAAAAATATGGAAACCAATTTTGTTAGGTTCCTAAAATCAGGATCTATTTGTTAGTATAATTTGTTCACCTAGTTTTAAGATGTTTCCAATGTTGCTCTAATTATTTTAACATGCTTAGTATCGTTAAAATGTAAACTTATAGGAATTTCTATGATAAATCGGTGATAGTGTTGATTCTAAAAACTTTACAGTAAATTACTAATATTATTAGCTGCTCAATGTAATTTTTGTAGCACCAGAATAATTAGTTTACTAGAGTAGTTAATGATGCCCTATTTCGAATAAAGATTAAATCGATAGAATAGAATAGAGAAACACCTTGAAATTGTATAATTAAAACACTTGTGGGGAAATGATATCTTTCTCGATGATGTTGATACATAGATTAGTACGTTAGTCGTTTGAACTAGCTCGTTAACTTGAAATGCGTAATCGTATTTTACGAGTCACAGTTGTAGTCGATTAATTATGTCTTTGCATTATATCGCATTGCATATCATAATAGGAACGTCGATGGATCGCGGAGTCATCAGGAGTTGCTAGAGAGATGGTGCTTTTGGAGATCGTGTCGGCATGATGGAAAGCTAACTTCTTATTATATTTTTACCCAGGCAAGTCCCGGTGCATAACCCCTACTTTTCTGCAGTTTAAATTATATTTGTGCATTAAGTTTTAAGGAGTTGAATGAAACCCACTTGCATATATATATATATTTTTATCCTATGAGTCTTACTAATATGATAGGATCATGTAGATTGCTATGCTACAGGACTCCGGTAGAAGTCGAGTGATTGCTGTCCTTCGTGAGATATAGAAAATATATTACTGTATTATTATCACTTGGAAAATATAAATGGTGGAAAGAAAAATGGTGACCGAGCAGGGATATGGTTTAGGTATTGGTGGGTGTAAGAGGTTGTGTTGTGCGGCCAACGGGACATAATTTGGTTACACTGCTTTTTCCCTATCCGTGTTGATTAAGGACCGGCCGTTGCATAAGGCTCTAGGCAAGTCACAGACTTATTATCCTGAGCACATACTTGGATACGGGCGCTTGAAAGACTTGTTACTCTCTTGTCATGGGTTCCGGCTCTTTCCGGACCGACTATCATGGTGGTTTTTGGGTTTAGGAGGTCCTTGCACCGCATTGAGTCCGAGACTCAAGGGCGGGGGCTTGGAGTCTCAGTTTGGATAGGGACCTAGACTCCATGATAGGAGGGTAGTGGGTTGGTCCTGCTTGTGCTTTGGGTACAAGCGGGACATGTGTTTTTGGGGTACCCAGCTAGGGGCATTGATCCACGAATCGCCGGGCGATCCGGTACGGCTTATCTATGGTCTAGCACCATAGTAAGAACTGGAAGATGAAAAATAGAAAAAGGAAATGTGATTGCTTACCATTTGCTTGAAAGTAGCACGGGTGCTTACATAGAATGGTTAGTTAATGAACTAATGCACTCGCAATAAAAATCGAATATAAGGACGCACTTTTAGTAATGCTCCTGCAGATGCAATAAACCCACAAGCCAGATAGCCTTGGGTATCCTTGTAGTATTTTTTTCCTCCTGTCGGGTAAGTCTTGCTAAGTATAATTGAGTACTCAGGGTTTTATTCCCCCTGTTGCAGGTGTCAGGTGGATGCTAGAGCTAACATTTATGTGTGAATTCCTCCTGGTGGGCTCAGAGAGGATTTCCTTTATGCTGCGATCATAGTTTTATTTATAACTCTAACCAAATGTTTTTATAAAACAAAGTTTTATAATATGTTGTCATAGTTTATATATCGATGCTTCATCATGTCATGAATATATATTTATTTCCGCTGTAAGTCTGATCACATGTTTATATTCCGCTATTGACTTGAATTGTTCATAACTCAGATAATATGATTACATTCTGCTGTTATAACAATAAATATTATACTCTGATGTTGTATTAAAAGTGATGTAAGAAATGCTTAAGAATGATGTAAGCTTTATTCTCTCATTTGTGATCTTGATGGAAAAATGTGGATTTTCGGGTTCTCCCTTGGGGTGTGCACCACGGGACCGTGTGATTTAGTGTTCTCCTTCGAGTGCTTAGTGTCTAATGGAAGACAAACACTCCTAGGAGGCATTAGATTAGGCAGTTCTGCCACAGGTGGTATCAGAGCATAAATGAGGAAATAAAGCTTCGAAAACCTTTTCTAAAATAAAATTTGACAACAAATTCTTTTCAAAAGTTAGGACGTTTGTATAAGAAGTTATATAAGTAGCCCTATTACTATGGTTATGTATCCAGGATATATGGCACTCTGCTGACTTAGGTAGGTTTAATCAAGTTTTCTGCAGGTACACTGACATCGAGCATAGTCGGATAGTATCGACTAGCTATAGGGAGAGAACGATGTGCCAAAAATCTAAGAACAGTTGTCCTATATGTTGGCAACGGTGCAAGGACATATAGGATGTGCATTCATGCATATCCTGTTTGTGCATTGTAGTGCCGTATTGCTTACAGATACGCTATCCATAGGTGTCATGCGTGGCGTATTGTGCACGGCTGCCTTGTCCCTATTCTATAGTATTTCTGCACTATGGCTTCGTGCTCTACGTTCACCCATGGTTCATGCCGATCGTGACCCACATCTCTCCGTACTCTTTTCTGCGCTCTTGTTGGATCCTTGCCCTACAGTCGTACTAGTCAGTAATGGCCTCGGACATCGCTCGCCTCGAACACGTGGAATTTGGTCGATTCGTTCATAGTGATCCCACGCAGGAACCCTGGTGGACCGCACCAGGACCACTGAACACTCTGCCTTTATAAGTAGAGCCAGGCTTAGCCATTGGTACCACCACTCGGGGCACTTTAGCTCGTCTAGCGTTTCCTTTGAGCAAGCTTTTTGCTCGGTCCTTCCTGACCACCACCGCCAGAAATGGCAGGAGCCTAGGTTAGTAATTACTGCCTGAACATTGAGGGTTTTCCTAGGATCCTATATGCCACCCTGCAAAAGCTTGGAGTCAGAGATCGCCCCGAGTATGAGGGTCATGAGTATCAGGAGCATGGCACCGAGCGGTGTGAGGTTACCGTCTACATCGGGAAGAGTGAAGAGTTCCTCGACATCACTAAAGCTTGGAGTGTGACCACAACCGGGTTTTGCTTCGTCGACACCTACTAGGTTGTGGCCCGCAAACCTTACGGTACCTCTCCTAGATCTATGAAGAGCCTATTGCCCGTACCCCCATGCGGTTCTTTCCACCTTTGGACTAGAATCAGCGAGCATGGAGGGCTCGCATAGAGGCTTTGCAAGGGCGGGATGCGCAAGAGGATAGTCCTACCGTGGTGCACTTGACCACATACCTGCTCGCTCTAGATGAGCAGTATGATCGGCAAGCCTCGGAGATGAGGAAGTGTCTCCATTGAGTCGAGGAAGCTGAGATCTTCACCCGGATGCTCTAGGTGCAACTTGCCGAAGTGCATGCCAGTGCTGTAGCTGCTGAGAGCCGAAAGACTGCCATGTCAGAAGCTCTGAAGGAGGCTAAAGACCAGCATGTTCATCAGCTGGGTGAGGCCTATCTTGTCACCAGGGCCAAGCGGAGGACGCTGGTTGCTGAATGGCAGGATCCCTTGATCATGGAGGGGATCCCTGTCCACCCACCAGAAAGAAGGAGAACTAGTGTTGCTGTACCACTAGCACCCCCACCCTCGGAAGTGTCAGAAGTAGAACTCTTGGTTCCTCTCACTCAGCCACTGCCAAGAGAAGAGGCTGATCCATAGCCAGGACGGTAGAAGAATCCACCGAGCCCGGGAATGAAGATGCGTGGTCTTGAGTAGATTAGTTGCATTGGGATGGTGTACCCGTAGTAGTAGTGCTTTTTGTTGCTATTCTCTGGTATTGTACTCTTGCCGTTGTTGTCATTCGTAGTTATGGGGATCGTCCATCGTAGGGAAGGTGAATGCTGTGTCATGAATGGGAGCCTAAATGCCTGTACGTTGTACCCGTATAAGACCGTTTGAATATGCATTTTATTTATTTCACTATGTTTATTACGTCCATCTACCTTAAGTTTCGTTAGACATGCTTAAAGTTTTCAAGGGCGATGTTAAGTGAGTTACAAGAGAAGTTACCATCCAGATATCAGCAGACCAGCCGTGATTAGAGAACATTGGACACTGTATCGACTAATTGTGGATGTTCCAACAGAACACTTGAATCTCTTTAAATCAAATCTACCGTTGGATTTGAATTCCTTGTCCCTTGTGAAGGGAATCCTTGTTGTTTGAATTTTTCCCTTACAATATTCCCCTTACTCTGTGGTCTATGACCCCACCGCCTTTATGGCGTGTAAGTTGGTAATAGTTGCCTGGTTAAAAGCTTATGGTGCCATGATGAAACCGAGGGACCCTGTGGAACAGCTACCACATGGTGACACTGCTCGGCATGCGCTAGTATCGAGGTTGTTGACCAAGTACCTTTACCAAGTTACACTGCCATACCGCTTTTGCTATAAATATTCTCCTTGGAAATATTTGGGTGTTCAAACGGGAAATCCACAACGGGTTGATGCAGAAGTGTTCTCTCAAAGTAAGCGAGAGAAGGTGGTTTTGGAGGAAGAACGTATGACATGGTCTTAGTCTATATGAAAGACTGATGTGGTCTAGGAAGGGAAAGAAAAAGAAGAGTAGTAAGGAAAATTTAGCCGTGGGTAGTTGGGAGTGATTGTAAAAGCCTGAGTGGACGTCATATCCTAAGCCCTGTGTTTAGTTGACCGCACTATGCATACCGGGTTATTTTACTGTGTGCCCTACGGACGCCGTCTGTGTCGGGCCCTTTAGCTTCCCTGTTCTCGCATGGCTGTAACCTCGTGCTGCACTCGCCGTCCCCGTGCACTGTGCGCTTTTCCTTCTTCTCTGGCATCCGATCGGCTCTCTACCTCATGTCTCATCCCCGTACCAGACCCCCCCTTTCCCCTCTCTTCTTTCTTCTTTTGGGGACATGGCCGCCCACACGCCTGCCTCGTCAAGCGGACCCCTCTCCTCTCCTCTCTTTATCCTCTCTCTGCTGCTCGCACAGGAGGTGCACCATGTCCGACCTTATCTCCACAGCATGAACCGTCTGTGTATCCCGTCCCTGCCGCATCCATTTCTAGTGTGTTGCTCTCCACCTCCGTTCGCCACTATAAGATCCCCTTGGTCCTTGCTCTTCTTCTTTATCCCCATTCCCCTCGCATTCGGAGCAGAGCTACGAGATCCAGTCATCATCCGAGGAATTAGGTTCGTCAGTTTGAGGTGATGGTGTAATCTAAGAAGAAAGGATCCGGTTTCGAAGAAGTTCAAGTCTACCATTGGTTAGTCGATCTTAGGGTTCACGATTTTTGACTTCTCAGTCGACTGTTTTTTGATCTGTTGGTCATACGCCATGTTTTGGATACCCATTATCTTGTTGTTTCTCCATTGCCCTCGTATATCTCGACTTCTGGATTAAGTCTCGATTGTATTAGGTTGCTCTTAACCATGTATCTCTAGATCCCCGTGTGGTTTAGTATTCGAAGTCGTGTAATCTTTCATGTAATCCCTGATCTACGTAATGTAATCGCGTTTCCCCTCTTCTGGTTCTTGCTTTGAATCTCGGGACGAGTTTCTTTTTAAGGGGGGTTGGTTGTAACACCTCTGGTGTTACGAGCTTGCTTAGCACCGTGATTTAGGCCTAAGACAAATTTTCGAAACGAGTTTCTCAGATTTTTGATTTAAAACATATTTGATGTGATAAGTGAATCCGGCGTGACTTAATTTGTGGACTCAAATAACGTCCAAGTTAAATTATTTAGTGCATAAAAATATTTAGGAATGCCTGACAATAATTCTAGCCAATGGATAACGAACGGTTTGTTCTATTAGATTAAGCATGAAAAGCAACTTTTATAAATAAATAAAATCCATTAATAAATAGAACGATATATATATAGCCTTTGAATCTAATTTAAATTCGAGCTTTGCTGAAATCTCCTTATGCCTAGATGTTGCTAATTGTCTAAATTAGTAAACCGATAGAAATATCTATAGGTATATATATATACACTCACGTGTTTATTTTGATAAGCATGGTCAGTTGAAAAGCTTTGGTCTAGTGACGCGTTTATGTTTTTACGTATATACTCGTTTCGGTCCCTATGATAATTGGTAATGTACTCGCGATAGCTGCCCGTCTAGCTGCTTCACAAATTTACGTGGTTGGTGTGAAACACGTTACAGACGTGAGATAGCGCAGTAGCTTAGCAGTCTTCATTTACTTTTTTGGGCGCGGCTTCTACGTACTCGCCTTGCTTTGCAATTATGCACCATCTCGTCTTCCGTCATGGCTCTGCACCCCGGCACGTCCGTTTGCCTGTGCCCCTGTCTTCTCTCCCTCGGTTGCGTCGTGTCCGAAATTTTAATGGGAGCACGTGGCTCTGCCATGTCCATGCCTCACTGCTCCCTCTCCATGCGCTCCTTCTTGTGCACGCCAAGGCTGAGCTGTTGTCTGCCTTGCTTGTCTCTACCTGCCTTAATTGTCTCTATCTGTTGTTGTCGTCCTTGCCTGCCTCTTTTGTCTGCCATGGCTGGCGAGCAAAGCTCCAAGTCGCTGAGTAGCCACTGCCTTCGTTGTCCTGTTGAACTAATAACCTTGTCCTTGCCTGCCGCTGCTGTCTGCCTCTGTGCCAAGCAGGCTAAGTCACCTCTGAGCTGTTGCTGCTGCTCTCGCTTGACACCGCTGCCACTCCTTTTTCCTCCCCGCTCGAGCGCCCTGCAGCTTCCACAACATTGTCCTCCCTTGCGCAACGCCATGGTGAGTATCTATTCGCGAGCAGCCACCACCGTTGTGACCACGCAGCCTGTCGTATCTCCCCTTTCCCCTCTCGCAAGCGCGCGACCCTCGGTCCCCGCGTTGGACTGCAGCTCGTAGCGCTACGGCTGTCGTGCCCCGCCCGGGACCACGCCGCTCCACCACAGAGCTCCACGCCCGCTCTGGTATGGCTGCTCCATGGCGCTGTTCCTCCCAGGCGCCTCATCCACCGTCGTCCACGCCGGCCGCACCTCTACTATCGATGCCACCGCGAGCTCCACCTCCCCGAGCCCACTCGGCCGCAGCACCCGCCGTGCCGTGCCCGCTCGGTACCCCAACGTCCACGCCGCTCCATCTCTGTGCTCGGCCATCGCCGCAGTCGCCCGAGCCACCGCGTCGCCATGCCGCGCCGCCACCACCCGGCCTGAGCCTTCCTCCTCATGTACCCGCGCCACCGCTGCAGGAGCACCCTTGCCGTCGCCCGCCTGGCAGGCGCTACCGTGGTCGGCGTGCCCGCCTCCATGGCTCACGCGAGCAGGCTTCCGGGGGCCAGCTCGGGTCTTGCCATGACCAGCCGAGGCCGCACGGGTCCCCATGCAGCTCATCGACGGGTGGTCCGCCGCCGCCGTGCCTTCCTCGGCCCCACGGCGCCGATGCCGCTGCTGCTGACCGATGCTTCCAATCCGTGCTCTTCTTTTGGAGAGAGAGAGAGAGAGGGTGAGAATATTGAAATAGATAATGCTATAGGGTTCTTATTGCAAACTACGTGACTCAAGTGAATAGTGTGTATGTCCTGCGGATTGATTTAAGAAAAGTGCAGGGACCTCATCGCAAAAGTACCACCGCCGCCCTGCCCTAGCCGTGTGGGACGACCTACTAGGTCGTCCACGTCCGCTGCGCTTGGGCTAGCCTTGGGCCGCTGCGGCGAGCGTGTCAGTGGGCCATCGGTCTGGCTAGCTAGGCCGCTGGCCGCGCACCCGCCTGGGCCTCAGGCCGGCCTGCTTTCGCGTGCTGGGCTCCCCCGCCTGGGCCACGTTGTTAGGCCGGCTCGCTGGTCGTGGGCCAATCTGATAGCCGCTGGCCTTTTAGCTTTCTTAAGCGATTGTTAATTTAGTTTAGGAAACAAAATTGTAAAATCAATATAAAATTGTGTAGGTGTCCAAAAATGTGGAAACTAATTTTGTTGGGTTCCTAAAATCTGGATCTATTTGTTAGTATAATTTGTTCACCTAGTTTTAAGATGTTTTCAAGGTTGCTCTAATTATTTTAACATGCTTAATATCGTTAAAATATAAACTTGTAGGAATTTCTATGATAAATCGGTGATAGTGTTGACTCTAAAAACTTTATAGTAAATTACTAATATTATTAGCTGATCAATGTAATTTTTGTAGCACCAGAATTAGTTTACTAGAGTAGTTAATGATGCCCTATTTCGAATAAAGATTAAATCGATAGAATGGAATAGAGAAACACTTTGAAATTGTATAATTAAAACACTTGTGGGGAAATGATATCTTTCTCGATGATGTTGATACATAGATTAGTACGTTAGTCGTTTGAACTAGCTCGTTAACTTAAAAGTCGTAAATCATATTTTACGAGTCACGGTTGCAGTCGATTAATTATGTCTTTGCATTACATCGTATTGCATATCATAATAGGAACGTCGATGGATCACGGAGTCATCGAGAGTTGCTGGAGAGATGGTGCTTTTGGAGATCGTGTCGCCATGATGGAAAGCTAACTTCTAATTATATTTTTACCCAGGCAAGCCCTGGTGCATAACCCCTACTTTTCTGCAGTTTAAATTATATTTGTGCATTAAGTTTTAAGGAGTTAAATGAAACCCACTTGCATATATATATATATATATATATATATATCATATAAGTCTTACTAGTATGACAGGATCGTGTAGATTGCTATGCTATAGGACTCCGATAAAAGTCGAGTGATTGCTGTCACTCGCGAGATATAGGAAATATATTACTGTATTATTATCACTTGGAAAATATAAATGGTAGAAAGAAAAATGATGATCGGAGAGGGATATGGTTTGGGTATTGGTGGGTGTAAGAGGTTGTGTCCTGCGGCCAACGGGACATAGCTTGGTTACACTGTTTTTTCCCGGTCCGTGTCAGTTAAGGACCGCCGTTGCATAATGCTCTAGGCAAGTCACAGACTTATTATCCCGAGCACATACTTTGGTATGGGCGCTTGGAATACTTGTTACTCTCTTGTCATGGGTTTTGACTCTTTCCGGACCGACTGTCATGGTGATTTTTGGGTTTAGGAGGTCCTTGCACCGCACTGAGTCCGGGACTCAAGGGCGAGGGTTTAGAGTCCCAGTTTGGACGGAGACCTGGATCCCGTGACAGGAGGGTAGTGGGTTGGTCCTGCTTGTGCCTTGGGTACAAGCGGGGCGTGTGTTTTTAGGGTATCCAGCTGGGGGCATTAAATCGCCAATCACCGGGTGATTCGGTACGGCTTGTCTGCGGTCTAGTACCGTAGTAAGAACTAGAAGATGAAAAATGAAAAAAGAAAATCTGATTGCTTACCACTTGCTTGAAAGTAACACAGGTGCTTACATAGAATGGTTAGTTAATGAACTAACGCACTGCTAATAAAAATCGAATATAAGGATGCACTTTTAGTAATGCTCCTGCAAATACAATAAACCCACAAGCCAGATAGCCTTGCATATCCTTGTAGTCTTTTCTTTTCTCCTGTCGGCTAAGTCTTGCTGAGTACAATTGAGTACTCAGGGTTTTATTCCCCCTGTTGCAGGTGACAGGTGAAGGCTAGAGCTGACCTTTGTGTGTGGATTCCTCCTAGTGGGCTCAGAGAGGATTTCTTTTATGCTGCGACCATAGTTTTATTTATAACTCTCACCAAATGTTTTTATAAAAGAAAGTTTTATAATCTGTTGTCATAGTTTATATATCGATGCTTCATCATGTCATGAATAGATATTTATTTTCGCTGTAATTCTAATCATATGTTTATATTCCGCTGTTAAATTGAATTGTTCATGATAATATGATTACATTCCATTATTATAACAATAAATATTATACTCTGATGTTGTATTAAAAGTGATGTAAGAAATGGTTAAGAATGATGTAAGCTTTATTCTCTCATTTGTGATCCTGATGGAAAAATGTGAATTTTTAGGTTCTCCCCTGAGGTATGCCCGACGGAACCGCGTGATTTAGTATTCTTCTTCGAGTATTTAGTGTCTAATGAAAGACGAGCACTCCTGGAAGGCATTAGATTAGATGATTCTGCCACATATGAGTCCTGGTGCCGACCTCCAGGGTCAAAGATGAGTTTACGTCTCCCAGAAGAATAAACGTAAATTTTCTTAAAAAAAGGACCAAATTGCAAAAAAAAAAATGGGCACGAGCCATGGACGAAAAGTTCCACGAGCCTATAACTTTTGGATGTACGCATATTTTTTGAACGCAAAGGATGTACGCATATGGAAATGCAATTGTCCAGGAGGGGTCAATATAGCATATATGAGCCATTGACGAAAGTTCCACATGCTGTAAATTGCCAATATCTCTTTAACATAAGATGACATCACACCATGAGTTTATGTTTACATGATCTTCCCCATTTAAACTCCCAATAATCGTCTTGGCATCTTGCAACGGTTGCTTACTGCAACAAAAGAAAAGAAAAAAAATCTGTCAAGTGATCTCATTCTCTTCTGCCAAGGGATCAAGAGGGAAGCGCTCAGCCAAGTAAGAAGACAGGGGTTCCTGCTCTGGTGCTCCCTTTCACAACTGAGTTGCTGCATATTATATTAAAATGCATAATGACTCAACTGGGCAAAGATGGAGCATACCTTGCCATTCAGATATTAGTTCTTGTATTTCATGGTCTCCTTCTCAAATCCAATTGTTGGGAACTGTTTTGCATATTCCTCCACATCATCGCGAAGCTTTGCAATCTCAGATTGGATGCTATCAGATTGCAAAGTGGCAACAAAGTCCTTCAGCTTTGTTCCACCTAAATTGCAAGAGTTAAAAACAAAACATAAATCAGATCATCCCAGTAGTGACAGGGACACCTCAATGAATGCAAATGTGTCTAACAGTCACTGTGGTTTGTTTTCTTTAGGAAGAAAAAAAACTAAAACTTTGAGTGACCTGTCGTTGCAGCCTTAATCTTCAAGGCCAGATTCACTGCTGCATCGAAGAAGTCAGCAACCTTAGCGAAATCTTCCTCAACAAATCCTCTGGACGTAAGAGCTGGGGTTCCTGCATGATGGAGAGCTAATATTAAGAATTTGCAAAATGAATTCAGAATAAACTAAACAAACATTCTATGACAAAATATTGTACCCATCCTGATGCCTCCTGGTACCATAGCTGAAACATCACCAGGAACTGTGTTCTTGTTTGCTGCAATATGCACGCTTTCTAAAACCTTCTCCACCCTTGAACCATCTATCCCCTATACATAAAATTTAAAAAATAAAATATTGTTCAGATATGGGATCAGAACTGGAAACAAGCAGGTTTTGAGTATTTAGCACATTTAGCTAATATGTATAAAGAAATAGCTAGTATGTATAAAAAATAGCTAATATTCATAAAGAAATAACAAAACAAGGAATGTGTTACCTTATTCTTGAGATTCACCAGAACTAAATGGTTGTCAGTCCCACCAGAGACGAGTTCATATCCTTTTGCAGTCAGGCTCTGATAACAATGTACCCATCAATCAACATCAAGTAAGTGATTCAAACTGTCCAGCACAATTGACAATGCTGCAAAACTATACATTTGTGTCAGCAGCGCTAGATGGCTCGTCTCGTGCCTCACGAGAGCGAGCACCAGGGCGACTTTGAGGGTGATGCCACCGACGGCGACCTCTTGCCACCGCCACGCCCACCGCTTCCACCACCGCCACCACCTCCCCTCCCACCTAGCCCCACCGACCCCTCCTCCGCCCTCTTCGTCGGGATCCTTCCGAAGCCGCCCGCTCACTGTCGCCTGGATGCCACCAGTCGGCGTCCTCGTCCTCGTCGCGCCGCCGCAACGCCTGCTCCCTCCCACCTCGACTTCCAGAACCAGCTCCTCGCTGACCTCTACGACACTGTGGTCCCGCACCTCATTGCTCCTTCCTCTTCTCCGGCTGCAATCTGGGTAACTCCCCCCTCCCGTGACCCCTGTTTCAACACCTTCTTCATTCAAAACACCCTGCATCTTTTGCTGGTACCTCGTCCGGGTCGTCTTAGGGTCGTGCGCGCTGCGTTCGGTGTTTTTAAGGTCTTCGTTTCGAGTCAGAATGTCGCTAACGTTCTGGTCATTCATGGAGTTTTGCGCCTCAACTCCGTCTGCCTGAGCCTCCACTCTTCCTTGGCGGCGGCGAGGGCTGCTGTCTGGCGCCTTCCTCCTTTCCGCTCAGTTGGAGAAGACGAATTTACTGCTTTGGGTACCGTTTCAACAACCGTAATAACTCCAACAGTTGACTGTGGTGCCTCGGCCCGCCCGGCCAACCCTGACCCTGTGGGATTTCGGTTGGGAATTGTGCCTTCGAATCTTTTGAATATACCTGCCTTACCTTATGCTTCCTGCCCTGGCCTGTCTTCTGAGCGGGGAGCGACGCCCCGTCTTGTCTTCCCGTCCGGAGCACTTATGGTGGGCACGTCCAGGCATGGTCCATTCACTTCTCAACCACCAACGCGCACTTACCTTCAAGCTGCTATTACTACGCCCCCTCCTTTGCCCTTCAAATGCAAAACCCTAAAACCTCTCCCCCTGTCTTCAACTTGTTTCCGTTGCTTGGCTTCTGACCATTGTGTGAAGGATTGCCATGACCTGGTGCGCTGCCGACTCTGTCGTTGCTCCGGCCACCGCAGCGGCGCCTGCAAGATGCCGCTTAGCCGTTTGTTTGCCGCCCCCTTGCGCCGCCAGCCCGCCATCCTCACGCCGGCTACTCACCACACCGTCCGCGTTGTTCCGTTCTCACCTCGCTCTGCACCACCGGCGCTCTCTACCCCGCCCTCACCTCCTCCACCGTCCCCGAACCCCCTCACCTCACCCCCCCTCGTCGCCACCGCCTACCTCGCCTCCGCCTCCATCTCCCCCCATCCAGCTTTTGCCGCCCACCACCGCGTATGAACCGGCTAACATGGTTGCCTCCAGCTCCTCTGGGCCTTCCTTCGAGGTCCTTAGCTCCCAGTCGCTCAGGCCTCTTCTCGTGAAATCCTCCACCCCTTGCAAGCCTAAGTTCGTTAACAAGTTTGTCATCGGCAACAAGCCTTCGGCTGGCGGGTCCGCTCCGACCTCCTCGTACCTGTCTTTGCTGGAGCACCACTCTCCTCCTCCGTCCCCGCTACCTCCGCGTTCGGCCCTGCCACCGGCTCCGCCTAGCGAGGTTGAGAAGCTCGTCAGCATGCCTCTCTTCCCGGGACATGGGGTGGATGCTGGCATTGATGCCTTCCAGAGCTCGGGGGACGAGTATGAAAGCGGCGACCTCGACAGCTCCAGCGATGGTTTCTCCTGGCAGGAGGGCCACGCTAGGTCCATCGATGCTTGGGTCTCCCCGGGTCGGGACGACCTAACTGAACGGCTCCTGTTCGCCTTCATTGAGCCGTCGTTTCCCGTCGGGGAGGTCAGCGCCTTCATCCGCTCTGCTTTGCGCTCCATGGCGCCACTCCTCCCGGTCGACCTCCTCCCTTCCTCTAGAGGCGCCATGATCCCTTGGTGCAACTTCTTGGCTGAACGCGACTCCCTTCACCTTCTCAGCCCCATCGCTTGCAATGGCTCTGAGCTCTTCCTTCAAAAGCAGGAGGAAACCTCTAGCCGTTTTTTTCGTGTGCCCACTTGGTTAGCTTTCGTGTTCATTGTTGATTTCCCAAATGAACATTGGTACGAAAGCAAAATCAAGGAATGCTTCTCGGGCTTCTATGAGGTGGCTGAGATCGATCCAGCCTGCCTCACTGGCAACAACTTTGCTCCTCTTCGCCTACTCCTTGAGGTGAATGACCGACTCGAGATCCCGTTCGAGATTAAGATCTCCTCCAAACAGGGTTTGGGCCGTGCCAGGTGTGTGGCTAAAATCCTGCCGATCAGGGTTTGGCCTAGAGCGTACCAGCTTGACAGCCAGGGCAACCTGGCGAGCTTCTTTGGGCCTCCGTCGCCGCCGGGTCCTGGGCCTAGCCTCGGCCCACCGGGACCTTTCAACCGTGAGCAGCAGGTGCGCCCGCAGCCGCATCACTTCAACCAGATGTACCCGCCTAACCAGCCGCCGCCTGACCTCCTTGGCAAGCCTAACAACAGCGACTACTACCCGAGCGATCTCCTTGTCCCGCCCACCGCCTCGCTCTCCCACCCTCCTGCTTCACTGCCCGCCTCGCAGATACTTGGCCTCGCTCTGGCTTTCGTGCGCGTGCTTGTCACCCCGCCATCCTCCTCCACTGCCTCTGGCTGCGTCAGTTTGAGCAGCCCTTCCTCAGCCACCGAGTCCCTTAGCGACGACTCGGTCCTCGTTGCTGAACTCCCGCTTGCACCTCCTCCATCCCTAGCCTCCACTCCTAGCCCGCTTGTTATCACCTATCGGCGCACCTGTGCACGCTCCGCCATGCCTACTGCTCCTAAACGCCACAGCTCACGCCTCGCTGCCAAGGCTCCTGCTAATTTCGTGGACATGACCACCCAAGCTGTGCAGCGTAAGGCACTGCTTAACTCCCTCTCTGGGTGCTCTACAAGCCTCAAAAAACATGTTGCCAAAAAGAACATCTTCTCCCGCAACAAACTCCCCATCGGTGTCGGCGACCTGCGCAAACTGGTGTCCGCTGTCGGGCTTGGCTGCAAGGACATTGACATCGTCAACGCGGTGACCAACTCGACTGAATGATCGGTGGCTGCCAATGCATGATCGGCGACTTGCGCTCCCACCCCAACGGTCGCTGGGGAGTGGCAAATGGCAGCGCACCTATCCTTCGTTTCAATTTTTGTCCTAGCTCGTTTTTCTTTCTCAGCATTGTAATGGTCACTTGCTACCCTCTAGTCCTTAGGGCTTTTGTTTGGGTCTGTAATGGTTGTATGTTCCTTGTGCTTATGCAAGCACTGTGTTGTTGTATCCTTGAACCATGAATTTAAACAACCGTTCCTTTTACATCGTGTCGTGGAACATACGAGGTCTAGGTGATCCGGACAAGTGTTCCATTGTGCGCAATGCAATCAAAGATGCAAAAACCTCTCGTGTATGCATCCAAGAAACCAAACTGGACTGCATAAACTCTTTCAAAGCTAAGACTTTCCTCCCTCATAACCTTGCGTCGACTTTTGTCTATGCACCTGCGGATGGTTCCAGGGGGGGTGCTCATCGCATGGGACCCGGCCTTCTTCTCCCTCGACAACTTCATAAAACCTTACTCACTCTCTACATCTATCTCCTCCACCACCTCCAATATTGACTTCACCGTTACAAATACTTACGGCCCCTCGGACCACTCGGCCTCCCTGCCTTTCCTCCAAAATCTCCTCGAGCTCCCTCCGCTCATCACTAGTCCCTGGATCCTTCTCGGGGATTTCAACCTGGTCAGGTGCGCGGCTGACAAGAACAACGGACAAATCAACGTTCCTCTCACTAACGCCTTCAACGACGCCATCCACCAGCTCAACCTATCTGAGATTGATCTCTCTGATCGCCTTTTTACCTGGTCGAACAAACAGCCCAACCCCATTCTTGCTAGGCTCGACCGTGCTTTCTCCAATAATGATTTGAACCTCGCTTTCCCCCTCACCAACCTTTCCTCTCTCCCGCGTCCTACTTCTGACCACACCCCTCTGCTCCTAACGCTGTCCACCTCCCTTCCTAAAGCCGGTTTCTTCCGTTTTGAGAACTTCTGCATAAACAGTCATTCCTTCCCTCTGTCTTGCCCGCTTGGGAGCAGGCTCCGGTACGTGCCGATGCGGCGGGGCAGCTAGCCGCATGCATCAAGTCGACAAGAGCGGCCGCTAAGGTTTGGTCCCGGTGTATCAGGGCACCCTCTCACATCATTCACAATTGTCAGTTTTTGATCCAGCTTTTTTACTACTACGAAGAAATGAGATCACTTTCGAGTGAGGAATTTCAGGTCAGGAGGAATGCTCAGGTTGCACTTGAGCAGGCCATAAAAGCAAGAGCAGCATACTGGAAGCAACGTAGCAAGCACAAGGCAATTCAGGAGGCATACTCCAACACTGCCTTCCACCATGCACAGGCGACTCAACGACTGAGAAGAAACTTCATTCGTTTGGTTCGGGTAGATGGCACAGATATTGTCAACCACAACGGCAAGACAACGGCCTTGACTGCGTTCTTCAGGGCAATCATCGGTTCCCCGGGGAACTCTGTGGAGGTTGATCTGGGAAGGCTGTATGAAGGAAGAGCGCGTCCATCCGACTCATTGACAGATACCTTCACTGAGGAAGAAGCCAAGCTGGCGCTGTTTGCCATGAACAGGAACAGTGCTCCAGGACCTGATGGCTTTGGCCCAGCATTTTTCAGAGCAGCCTGGACAACGGTTCGGGTACAGATCATGGCATTCCTGGAGGCCTTCCACCGTGGTGACGCTCAGCTCGAGCGTATCAACAGATCTCACATGGTCCTCCTCCCCAAGAAGCCGGGTGCGGTGGATGTGGATACGTTCAGGCCAATCTGCCTTCAAAACTGCACTATCAAAATCCTGTCCAAATTGCTCACAAGAAGACTGCAAGACGAGATCCCCAGACTAATTGACATCAACCAAACGGGTTTTATCAGAGGGAGATCGATCTCTGATACTTTCGTCTATGCACTAGAGTTGGTCCAGGTTTGCCACAAAAGAAACAAGCCAGCTCTGGTGCTAAAACTGGACTTCGCTAAGGCATTTGATACTGTCAATTGGGTCGGTCTGAGCAGGGTTATGAGGGCGAGAGGTTTCAGTGATCTTTGGATCAACTGGATGGAACATATACTAAAAACCTCAAAATCGGCAGTTCTCGTCAACGGATGCCCTGGACCTTGGATAACCTGTCAACGTGGCCTGCGCCAAGGTGATCCAATCTCGCCATACCTCTTCCTCCTCGTGGCAGAAACCCTGCAGTGCATGATCAAGTCTTGTGTGGAGATCTGGCACCCAACCGAGGCAGGTATGCCCTGTGCAGTGCTTCAATATGCCGACGATACCTTGATCGTTCTGGAGGGTGACCTCTGTGGAGTCTCAGCTCTCAAAAGTATTCTTGATCAGTTTGCTGCATTGTCCGAACTTCATATCAATTATGACAAGAGTACCTTGGTGCCTATTCACATGGATGAACAAATGGTGCTGCAGTGTGTGGATGCCATTGGTTGCAAAAGGGAAAGTTTTCCCCAGACCTACCTGGGACCACCGCTCTTGGTGAACAAGTTGCCTCTGTCTGCATACACACCATACATTCAGAAAACTGACAGATACCTCAGTGGTTGGCAAGCACAACTTCTGAACTCAATGGGCCGAGCTGTTCTTGTTAACTCGGTGCTCGACAGTCAGCTCGTGTACTTCATGAGTTCCCTGCAGATACCGCCCTCCGTCATCAAACAAATGGACAACAAACGCCGTGCCTTCCTGTGGTCTGGAGAAAAAACGGGCAAGGCATCCCCGTTGAGCTGCTTAGTGGCTTGGATCAAGGTGTGTGCTCCTAAAGACTACGGTGGTCTTGGGATCAAGGACATGGGTATTCAGAACATTTGCTTGCTGCTGAAACTACTTCACAAGCTACACTGCCCCGACTCTTATGCTTGGTCGCTCTGGGTTGGAGGCCGTGCTTGCATCGCCAACCTGAAAGGAGACATTCATGGAGATCATTGGGAGGCACTTCGGGCGCTGCTCCCTCTTTACCAGGCTCTCACTTCGGTAAAACTTGGTGATGGCACTAATTGCTCATTCTGGATGGACGTCTTGTTTGCCGAAGATGCACTTGCAGACATATGCCCGGCGCTATTCAGTCACTGCACCAAGAAGGATGCTACTGTCAGGGAGATCTTGCAATCGGGTCTCGGTCAGTGTCTGGTGCCCAGGCTTTCTCAAGCTGCCACAAACGAACTACAATATGTCCAAGAGGTGCTAGTCAATACTGAACTTTCTGAAGAACCAGATCGAAGACTTACTCCTTTCAGCAAAAAAGTCTACGGCCTCGACAGCGGTGCAATCTACCAACTGCTCAAAGCTCGTGGACAACCATCAGACGTTAGAGCAAAATTTGTCTGGCACAACGTGGCTCCGCCACGGGTCCAAGTGTTCATGTGGCTACTGACACAAGGAAGGATCCAATGCCGAAAAAATTTACATCGCAAACATGTGCTGCCGGATGCCACATGTAAGATCTGCAATGAGCAGGATGAAACTCCGGAACATATCATGGGCGGCTGCTCAATTGGTAGGCAGTTCTGGGAAAAGATTGGTTTTGACTCAATGGCGGGAATGGCTATGGACAGCATCCACGGATTCAGTCCACCACAAGGAGTCCCGAAAGAGGAGTTTTCAGCGCTAATTGCCTTGTGTTGCTGGCAACTTTGAAAAACAAGGAACGCGGCCGTCTTTAGAAACGAAAGACAAAGCATCACTCAAGTTCTGGCAGCTTGCAAAGCTACAGCAGAGCAATGGCGATGCAGGTTCCCTAGGAAGAAGCGGCACGTCGTCGATCAGTGGTGTCAGTTGTTTGAAACAGCTAGACAAGGATGGTTACATCTCTTTTTGGCTAACTGCCTTCTTCTTCAGTCATCACCAACTGGGTGATGCTTGAACCATGTAAAATCTCTTGTAACACTGCTAAACCACATAATGGGCCTTTTTGGGCCACTATATAAATTCAGGTGGGGACCGCCTCCCCCGTTGACCGTCAAAAAAAAATGCAAGATAACATCATTGCAAATAACATTATCTAATGTAGCTTGTTGAAGTATAAGAGAACTGCATGCCTTCTCCATCAGAATTAGTCGGTGCATGCAACTCAATATGGTATCAGACGGGTTCGAACCCTATCTAGCAATTGCCCACCCTTTCCATCAACTTAAGTTTTTGGGTTGAATTGGTTGATGTATGAAACTAAATATAGCTAATTCAACAAAATGCTTTGAAACTCAGAGAAAAACATTGATAATCTACTACAGTTTCCTAAAAACTGCTACTAATATAAACAGTAAACAGGTTACTCATCCTATTGGTGAGCAAGTATGTTAATCTAATCCTCCAAGACTCGAAGACAAGTTTTTTTTTTAACTAAATGTGAACACAAATACCTGCGCAAATTTAGCACAGTTACTGATAACTTGTTCTTGGTAAGCTCTGTACTCTGGAGTAGTTGCCTGAAATGTAAAATAACAGCTGAGAGCCTCATAAAAAGGCAAACAATATGAATAGAAGATAATATAAAACAACACGAATAAGTGGAGCAGACCTGTTTAAGCGCAACAGCCAAGCCAGTAATGGTATGATTATGAGGCCCACCTTGCAGACCAGGAAAGACGGCAGCATTGATCTTGTCCTCAAAATCATACATAACCTATAGAATATTAAATATATCATTAGTCCTTTTGGTTTTTAATGCAAGAAGCAGCTTCAACACCCTATGCTAGTTTTTATTATCGTTTTCCTCATGCCATACCTCTTTTCCTTGCTTATTTATTTCTTTCACTCCTTTCCTGTAAAAGATCATGGCTCCACGTGGCCCACGGAGTGATTTGTGAGTAGTGGTAGTCACTACATCTGCATAATCAAAAGGAGATGGAATAACACCAGCTGCAACAAGCCCACTGATATGTGCCATGTCTGCTAAAAGTACTGCCTTCTGCTTGTTGCATATCTGTCAACAAATAACATTATGAAATTATTTGATTGATCACAAAAGATCACGATTCGATTTTACTGTTGATTTCTCTCTAATACAATAACGTCTCTCGCGTGTTTGAAAAAAATCTACTATTGAGGAAAGAAACCTTGCCTTCCGCATACGGTCATAATCATATAGCCGAGCATATGCACTTGCACCAGCAACGATCAACTTTGGCCTGAAAAGAACAGCGCTTTTCTCCAACTGTACATAGGTAGCAAATGAAGCATAGGAGCAAATGAGGTGTTAGTGTGATTCATCTTAAAAAACGTTTGCCATTGAAAAAGAAATGACACCGTAACAAATATCCTAATCCTTTTTTTTTGGCTAAAAAGCAAAAAACAACAATTTGTTGCCCACCTTGCTTAATACGTGTATCTATAAACTAGAAGGGGGAGGAAAATGACCTGATCATAATCAATCAATCCAGTGCTTTCATCCAATCTGTAAGGCATTGTCTCAAAGAATATCGAAGTTGCAGATATCTTCTTAGTGTCAGTCTGCAAACAGTAGGTAGAACCTTTGAGCTATAGGAGTATCTAGAGCATCATATCTGAATGTTACTAAGAATTATTGGAAAATATCAATCATTTGCAGATATTACGTATGCATTACATAATCAAGCGTGCAGGCAGAACTTAATTTTGCATAGCAGGTGCCAGTGCAGTAATGGAACAACCATAACGAAATCTAAACCAACCACAGAGCCAGAAAGGAAAGAAAGGCAACAGAGAAGGAAACATCCATGCTTGTGCGCACTGTCAGAATAAAAAATAGTTGGAGGTAAAAGGAAACTCCAGACCCACGTACCTGGTAACCATGAGAAAGATGTCCACCATGAGGAAGATCCAAAGCCATGATCCTTTCATGTGGCTTCAAGAGCGCAGTGTATACTTGGAAGTTGGCAGGTGAACCGGATAGAGGTTGCACATTCACTGTAGCGATTGAAAATTGGTCACGAGCAAAGAAAATTTTGGTGAAAGGGCAGTGGTCAGAAACAAAGTTAAATATTGAAAAATATATATAATAATGTGGAAAACTGGCCACACATTATATGTAGGTAAGGTGGTGGCAAGTGGTTTGGTTTGTGATGGAGCAATGCCTTACATATACAGAAGTTAATTCTCTCACAACTGATCCCATGTACTCTGAACTCCTTGCAAACTTTGTAACAGTTCTAAATTGCTTCAAACTGTTAGGCACTCTCTTATTCTCTTACAGGTAAAACAGATTGTTCCCATCATCGCTTTCTCTAATTTGCATTACACAAACCAGGAAAGGAGAAAATTACTACTGCTTTAGTGCAATAGAGGCTTGATTGCATAGAGATATGTTAAAAAAGATGAACATATGACATGGCAACACCACAACAGAATAGATATTACCTCCCCACTTCGCTGGGTCCAAACGGAAAGCCTCCAAAGCACGTTTCTGACACAAGGATTCAGCCATATCAATAAATCTGCAACCAAGAAAACCCAGCATCTTTATCTAAAAAAGAAAAGAAAACCCAGAATAAAAACCCCAATTCAGATGATTCACGCAGACAGTCCCTCAATTTCTTGAAAACATGCGTGTTTCCACTGAAACTATCCCGAGAATGATAACAATATAGCAGGGCCGTACTCATTTCCACCGTAGTATCTTGCGCCAGGGTACCCCTCGCTGTACTTGTTGGTCATGACGGAACCCACCGCCTGCATCACTGACACCGACGTGAAATTCTCCGACGGGATGAGCTCCAGCCCCTGCACCAAACGCATTGGTACGAACAGAATTCAGAATTCAGAAGGGTGCTGAAAAAAAAACAAAGAATAATATAGTCCAACAAAACAATGACCGGAGATGGCTGAAAAAAGTACGTCTAGGAAAAGATGACTGGAGAAACATAGACCTTCCATTGGCGGGCCTTCTCGTGCTCGATGATGTCAAAAATCTCGGGGTCCACCTCTTCGAGCGGCGCGTTCAGCTGCTTCGGCCACTGCACCCGATGCCAAGAACACGAGATGAACAAAAAATCAAGCGACAGACACGGAGCAATGGACACACCAAGGATTGAGAACAGAGTAACCGGGACATACGGTGATTCCGGATCTCTCCTCCGTCGCCGGAAGGGACGCCTGCGCACGGAAAAAAAAAGGGCCAAACCAACCAAATCACAAGAACGGATCAGGACCGCGAGATGAGTAAGTAGTTCTTTGTTTGTTTCTTTCGAGAGCGTGGGTAGAAGACAAGACAAGGACAGATGACCACCGTGGCACCGTGCCACGATAATAAGAACAAGAAGCAGCGGTCGGCGTCGTACCATGTAGTAGAGCGGCGATATGCGGGAGAGCGGCTGGCGGCGCAGCGCGTTGGCGGAGAGCTTGCGGAGGGCCGTCGCCATGGCCATGGTGGGCGGTGGGCGGTGGGCGGTGGCGGGCGCGTCCACCTCCTCCTGTGCTGTGCCGGGGTTGGAGCCTCGACTTGGGAGTTGGGAGGTCATTTTTATGGGGTTTATTTATATACTGTATTTTATTTAGCTGGATAACCGTCGGTTGATTTGGTGTGAGTTAGCTGAAAAAATACGGCTTATAAGACTGTCTCCAACGGACTATGCAACACGTTACCCATACCAAAAATGCATCATCTATAGGAAAAAAACACCCTCCAACAGAGTACGCAAACGCACTACCTATTTTGCGTCCGAGCTGAGAGAGAACCCAAAACTGCGTCGTCCGCGAGAGAGAGGGGGGGGAGAGAGAAAACAGAGCAGACATGGAAAGAGAAGCAGCAGGGCGGCGGTGCTTGGCTGCGGCAATGCCGTCGGCGGCTTTGGAGTGCTCGGCTCCGGCGTGGCGGAGTAGAGCAGAGGAGGAAGAGGAAGAGAGATGGAGGGAGAAGGCAGCGGCGGTCTCGGACTTCCTCCCGTTCGCGGAGAGAGGGAGAGAGGAAGAAAGAGAGGAGAGGAAGAGGGAGAGAGGAATGCCGGCGGTGCTCGACCGACGAAGAGAGAGAGAGTCGTCAGGGAGGGAGAGAAGGGGGGGGAGAAGATGGAGGGCACGAGGCCTTGGGCGCCGGTGGCATGGTCTGCGGCGGCAGGCAAGGTCCCGTCGTGCTCGGCCATGCAGCTGAGCGGCGACCTACGGCGTAGGGAGCGGGCAGCGACGCCCGCGTCCATGCTCGGCGAGAAGATGAGAGGGAAGCAGAGCGGGGTAGAGAGAGGAAGTGGAAGGGGAGAGAGAGGAAGGGGAAGGAGAGGACTGGATGGGAAGAGGAGTAGGGCGGCGGCTGCGGCCTCGCGGTGAGCGAGCAGAGGCGAGCTCAACGGCGAGCGCGGCTTCAGCGACAGAGGCGAGCGCGGGCTAGGGCGGCGACTTGCTAGCGAGCTCGACCTCGGCTTCCCTGATGCTTCCCCAACAGCAACCTCGACGCACTCCAATGGCACGGCAGGCGACCGGCGTTCCCTCCCTCGCCTTCCCTTCCTCCTTCGCTGCCGGCGAGCGCGGGAGCCCCGGCCAACGAGCGCGGGCAGCCACGGTCGGCGCGGCGCGCCGAATCGCCGAGAGCGCAGCCCGACCACAGCGGCGGCGCGCGCTCTCGATCCAAAGATGAGTGGGCCCGCGCCACGCTGCCCCTTCATCTCCGGCGGCTTCTTTGCCTCCCGCCGCTCGCGCCTCGGCCTTCAGCGGCCCCGTTGCCCCTCCACCTCCGGCGAACCCGGCGGCCGCCCACATGACGCGCCTCAGCTCCGCCCCACGCCTCCCAAGCCTCTCTTTTTGCGTTCGCTGTTGGAGTTCGTCAGTTTTGCGTTCGTTCTTCTTTCACGTTGCATGACCTAAACGGTGAGATAGGTCTCGTGTTTGGGTCGGCTCCATTGGAGATAGTCTAAGTGAAGCCTATGCCCGTCCCGTGCAGCCGTGCTCGTGGGTTTGGTTGGATGGCCAGGCCAGTGCTTGGTCTCCATCAGCGCCCACCACTCCACTCCACACCAAACGCATCAACGTCACCAACCCATGAACAGAACAGTGGGTCTCCATTCATTTCAGGTTCATTTTTTCTTGCACGGAATTCCCGTTCCTACTCCACGTTTTCCTCTAAAATCTTCCGTTCATTTTTTGTTAGTTCTCATTTATCTTGCACCCAAGTGTATTCGGCATTCTGGCTCCTACTCTAAGCGCATCTCTATCCTTTCTAAATACTAGGAATAGAGATTTTGGTAAAAAACTACCCTTCAACAGCTTTTCTAAATGATTATCCAAATATAATCATCTTTTATTCTGGATTTTTCGCTAGCAAAAAAAATAAAAGACGAGTATGGCTCTCTAGAGATGCTCATTTGATATAGAAGAACTGTTGGAGAGTGAAAAGATATAGAAAACTATTTTTATGCAAATAGCTCTCCAAATGATGATTAAGAGAAATATTTAGAAAGGTCCTTGGAGATGCTTTTTTTTTAGTCCTCATTTATGTATATTTGTTCTTTTGGAATACATTACTCATTTTTCGCGACTTTTACTTGTAGCACAGCGTCCATGACGACGTAAGCACTGAGCACATTATTGTTTTACAGATTTACTTTTTCTTCTTTTCTTTTTTTTTGTTTTATACGAATCAACTTGTTGAAATGGCATTTTCAGTTTTTAGACAGTGGGAATTTTCGAACTTGTAACTGAAAGATTCTGGGCATCTAGCTGATTTCTTTATTGTATAGCGTAAACTGTACCTGTTTTTCTTAACCCGCCAGATTATTATATACTGCACTGAACAGTCAACCAACATATATTCCCTCCCAAAAAAATAGAGTATCAGTATCAACAGACAGAAAATTTGGTTTCATTTAGGCCAGATTTGCATCTCGAATGACCGCTAGAGCAAGGGCTGTTGGTCCCAAGAGTGATAAAAAAAAAGTGCCCTGAATAGTTTCAGCGTTGATTATTATTAAACTTTCACGACGACCACCAACCCTGGCAGGAAAGATTCTTCGCATCGAACCAAACATGGTTGAGCCTGAAGGAGCGGAGGGCCTACCCTGGAGATGTGATTTGGTAAAGTGGCACCAATCGTAAGGCAGCTCAACCACTGAACCTACACTCTTAATCATCCATCACCAAACACCCCGAAAGCGACGTCACAAGAGATGATTTTTTTCACATAAGAGAAGGTTATTGCCAAATCATTGTTCCTTCTATTCTTCACCCCAAAAAATATAGGGAAATTTTGCTGTGGCACACTCCAGTTATGTGAAATTTGCTGTGGGACATTGGAATATTTTTTCTTTGCTGTGGGACACTAATTTCTTTGCTGTGGCACACCGCCCAGTGTGTCTAGAGCAAAGAAAAAAAATACAGTGTCCCACAGCAATTTCACAAAATATTAGTGTCCTGTAGCAAAATCTCCCAAAAATATAATATACCGTAAGCCATGCCACATGAAATGCATGAATGAATCATTTAACAACATTACAGCATATCAAATGCATGAATGAATTATTTAACAACATTACAGCGTGGCGGGAAAAGGTAGATTCTATCGGAAAGTCTATGATCATGGCAGAAAAAAAAGTAGATTTTATCGGAAAGCGAAAGTCTATGGAGAGGACAGCGCCAGGGTGTAGCTGCACTGCCTACGTGCATCCAGACCACCCGATCCCTATCTGTTCCACGGCCACAGGTGAGCAAAAGCAGAAACACTGCCCACGAGTTCGTAATTGAAAGCGGGTAAAACGATCAATCTGAGTCTCAAATAATAAAAAGAGCCGAAAATTAATAGATGAAGATAAGCATGTGTGTTTTTTTAGTTTCCATATTCATGAATTTGATTTTTTCCCCCCAGCCCAAGGTCCAAGGGCCAAGCAAGAACATGTCCTTCCCACAAGACTACTTGATGACTGGCTATCAGTCCGAATCCAAGTAGAAACGAAGGTAGAAAGACAAGCCACAACAGTATGCATAAGCAAGTGAGAATCATTTACAGAGTTTAGGTTATTACATTTCTAATACCATTTGGTCCCATACTATGTTTATAAAAGTAAAATTTTCTGACAACTTTAAGGGGTTTTGCCCTTGGTCAGCATGCCATCATGTTCATTTTACATCAGAGAAGCAACAAGAAGTCCAAGTTCCAAAAATTGTACGTATTTCTATATGTTACAAAGAGAGCCACATGGCCACGAAAGGGAACTACCAAAACCATAAGTACAGGCATGTACAATATTTGAACCAGATAAAGTCCACATCTGTTAATCAGGTTCCTATGGGGAAAAGAGGAAAGTTAGGGTCAGCCTAAACGAACTTGCCTGTCTTTTCTTTTTTTCTTTAATGTTCTCTGCCTCTTTGGCCGGGTCATCCACCTCTACAAGGTCTTCAACCCTTAATCCAGAGGGGCTGTGCGCCGTGTGTCCATCAAATTGCAAATGCTGGGTTATTCATTGAACATTTGAACGCATACCATGCACAAGCCCCGATTACAAAAAACAGTGCACTGGCTTCAGAGTCCCACATTGTTGCTGTCTGGAATACATTGGGTTGGGCAGAAAAGAGATTGTATATGTCCAGGCCATGGGCTGCACGTGTATGCTCGATTATTACTATGCTAATTCACTTGGACCAATCCATAGCCATTCATGTGTACTATGGAGCCTCTTCTTTGCCAGCATTTGAGAGGCTGGATCGAATTCAAACCCTCCTACAGCTCATGTTTGAAACAGTTAATCCCAGCCTTTGCTTTGGATACAAGGGGGAAAAGATAATAGCCACAATCAAAGATCTTAAACCTGTTTCACTGTCATCCATAGTAACTAGCAGCAATATCACGTGTTGGGCATGCTACAGTAATCCCTTTTTTTGTGGATCTGGAAATATGGTAACAAGGTTAATTGGACATAGGTGAGTGCTAATTCCAAATGTTGTAAATAAACCAGAAGATCAAAATTGTCCAATCAATATTAATGGAAATTTATCCAAGAAAAAAAGGTGAAAACACATGAAAAGGAGTGCTGATGACCTTATGGGGTGTGATACAAACATTTCTGTGTGAAATGGTAGCTAACTATAACTCATATGTTGCTCATAAAAAAAGAAAGTAAGTGTACAACCAAAAGTATACCCAAGTAAGATCAATAGAACCATAGGTACACAAAGAAAAGATGTATTTACAAAGTGGTCCATAAATTGTTCAGCAGAAAATCAAAACTTATGCCAGAAAGATTACTCCAAATAATAAGATTGCCACTTAACAGCAAACAGGGCAGAAATCAACTGAGAAGGGGCACACACCAACTAGGCAAACAACAGTGAACAATAGAACACAAGATGTTCAGTGAGGTCTCAGCTTCAGCTGATCCTGGACATGATGAAAGATAGTTTGGAACCATTTTTCTGGTTTTCAATCCAACCACTCATTTGGATTTCTAAATAAGGGAAATAACGAAAAGCCACCTACAAGTTTTACAAGGTTTTAGTTTCTGGCCACCCTTAGAATCCTGTGTTGCTACGTGGTACCCATGTAGACTATGTCGTGCAAACAGTCTTCGACTGATTCATCTCTTGCCACAGTGGACCATGTGGGTGTTAAACTCAGTGGAGTTTTAGCCCAATTCTAGAAATTGCGCACGTGTTTAGCAAAATCAATTGAGTTCAACAAACATTCCACGTGTTCATGCAAATTGACACAGAAATCTGCTACTTTACTAGATTGTTAGCACAGATTTTAAATTGACTGCCGGGTTCTCAAATATCCATGCATATAGGGTGGCCATTGTCACACAGAATGCCACACCTTCATCTCAATAGCTGTTCAAACTCAATGCTGAGGATCAGCTAGACATGTAGCTGCCCTGACCCCATAGCAAGAGCATAATCAACAAAACCTCAACAAAAAAGCTAGCCCCAAATCTCTCTGCAAAATACAGCCAAACACCACCCAAATGCCAAATCCAAACATTTGGCTCAACTTTGCTATTTTATTGACTTGGAGAAGGCTTATGATAAAATACCAAGGAATGTTATGTGGTGGGCTTTGGACAAACATAAAGTCCCAACGAAGTACGTCGGACTCATTAAGGACATGTACAACAATGTTGTAACTAGTGTTCGAACAAGTGATGGAGACACGGATGACTTCCCGATTATGATAGGACTACATCAAGGGTCAGCTTTGAGCCCTTATTTGTTGGCCTTAGTGATGGATGAGGTCACAAGAGACATACAAGGGGACATCCCTTGGTGTATGCTTTTCGCGGACGATGTAGTGCTAGTTGATGAAAGCCGGACAAGGAGTGAATCAAAAACTGGAGTTATGGCGGGAGACTTTGGAGTCCAAAGGTTTTAGACTCAGTAAAACTAAAACTGAGTATATGAGATGTGACTTCGACACTACTACTCGGAAGGAGGAAGATATTAGTTTGGAAGGTCAAGTAGTGCCAAGGAAGGATACATTTCGATATTTAGGATCAATGCTACAGAGAGACGGGGATATTGATGAAGATGTTAGCCATAGAATCAAAGTAGGGTGGATGAAATGGCGCCAAGCATCTGGTGTCCTATGTGACAAAAGGGTACCACACAAACTAAAAGGCAAATTTTATAGGACGGCGATTAGACCTGCTATGTTGTATGGTGTAGAATGTTGGCCTACAAAAAGACGACATGTTCAACAGATAAGTGTCGCGGAAATGCGTATGTTGCGTTGGATTTGCGGTCATACAAGAAGGGATCGAGTTCGTTACGATGATATACGTGATAGATTAGGGGTAGCACTAATTGAAGAAAAGCTTGTCCAACACCGGTTGAGATGGTTTGGACATGTCCAACGGAGACCTCCAAAGGCACCGATGCGTAGTGGAATCCTAAGCCAGGATAGTAACGTGAAGAGAGGCAGAGGAAGACCGAAGTTGACTTGGGTAGAGGTAATAAAAGGAGACTTGAAAGGATGAAATATACCCAAAGACTTAGCCTTGATAGGAGTGCTTGAAAAACAGCTATTCACGTGCCTGAACCTTGATTGCTTCTGCTGGGTTTCAACTCTAGCCTACCCCAACTTGTTTGGGACTTAAAGGCTTTGTTGTTGTTGTTGTTGTTGTTTGCTATTTTACCAGGATAAATGTGCTGCCACACCCTCTACCTCCCATCCACGTCACCATTTGCCTCGTTGTCATGGGCATCCCCTAGCCTTTAGCTGTGTAGCTGGCGTCTCAACTCTCAAGGAGTGAACAATACGAGAAGTCAAGCAGCGAGGTCCATGTCAGATTTAAGGTCCACACTGGCAAGTGATGGGCCAGACAATTTGCCACATCAGGTGTCCAAGCGAGCAGCCACTTGAATGATCAACACAGGATCCAAAGGGAGGTGAGAATTTGAAACCACATAAAACTTGTGGGAGGTTGACTGGAACAAATGTACTTGTGGGTGTTTTTTTTCCTGAAAAACACACCAACTTGTCCTCTGGGGGAGAGGGGGCTTTTGTTACTTTCTTTCTAAGAATAGTCCAGTGTGAAAAGGTTTTAAGACTCATTTATTTTATAATTGAGCAACAATCCTGCAATCTGATGAATTTTGAACCCTGATGGTGTTCTCCTTTTGGATCAGGTAGACAACACATCTTTGACGAAATTAAAGAAAAAAATCACTATATTGTCCTTAGACTTGTAGTGAATGACCACTCAGGTCCTTGAACTTTCAATCAAGAAATTAAAGAACGAAAGTTCAATATGTTATCCTTACACTTGTGGTGAATGATTACTCAATTTCTTAGACTTCAAAATTAACTACAGATCCCCGCAGTTTTTTTTTTTTTTTTTGACTGTCAATCCCCGCAGTTGCAAATCATCTCTTACAAACTTGAACATGGAAATTATGTCAACTAGGATGTTAAGCCTTATTATGCTAGTTTTCTGACAACAAGGAGTAGTTCAGACGTCTCACAGCAGGAAGGTATAAATGAGTTGCTCATCAAGATAAATGAAGGCTTTGACGGCCTTTTATCAGGCTTTTAAAGTTATTGAGGATCCCTTGTGCCGCTCAGAGGTTGCATGTCACTAGTTACCCTGGTGTCAGAGTCAAAGCCAATACTGCTGCTCAAGTGTACATCATTAACATCCTTTTCGTTAGGCAGGAACCGATCAGTTTCTAAGATATACCAAGCTTAGCTTTTTCTAGCAGTCAGCAGTCTATTACCGCAGAGTGCCCTCCTAAGTCATCGATAACCGCGTACACCCCAGCTTCAGTTTTATCTTGAGAACATCAGTAAAAAAACTGGTTGAGATGTGACAGAAAGATTGCTGTATGTTATAACGATGACCAGCAGCCACATATAAGGAGACCTATGATTTAAAAAACATAAAGCGAGGCAAATAGAAAAGATTCAGGTACCATTGTAAGTTTGGGCATAATATCAAGTTATTACCTGGACAATTTAGAACTATGTAATTTCGTTACGCTAGTAATGAAATTTGGTTTAACCGTTATGGAAAAAATTACCTGGACAATTTGCCCATGCATAATGAAGTCACATCTTTGAATCATATCCAAGGTGTCCATCCCTCGTACATATTGCATAAGTTGTCGATGTTTGTTGCTTGTTTAAGAAGATAATCAACTTGCTCAGAAATATTCAAGGACCTTGACAGAATAACATGAGATCAATAAAACAAGAAATGTAAATAAATAAAATTGACTGCTAAAATTCTTCCTCTTAATTGCCCACCTGGTACCATCTATATCCTGTCCATGTAACTTATGCTCCACTTGCTTCAGGATGGACAGAGCAAAAGGATTTTTACCTGTTGCCATCAATGAGAACAAGCAAATGCTAGCTGTAATTTGTTTCAGCTTCAGAATGCTTAAGGCATTTACTTGATTAGAAGCTAAGTTCTCAGACACAAAAAAGATTATGAAAATACAAAGGTATGATTATTTACAATATTCAATCTCCCATAACAAAGAACTAACATGAGAGAAAATTACTCACCTTTTTGCATTAATCTTTCTTATATAAACCAAAATTAGATAGCATACTGAGTATAAGGTTGATGAAGTTAAAGATGTCTAATGTCTTATTATTTTTTTACAGTATATGCAATTTTAGTTGCTTCTCAGATGAAAATTATTCGGTGTCAACATAGTGATGACTGTACATTTGCAAACAGATTAAAACAATAATGATCTGATAATTTTAAGTGTTGAGATACACAATACATTTCTTATATTAGTTTCAGAGTGGCGTAGTTTCTGTCAGACAAAACAATTCAGTAAAACTCAGATACAGGCCATCAACCCTTTTATTTTTGTCTTACCTCTAGTCACTCGAGTAGTCGAGTCTCCATAGGATTTAGGATCGCTGTTGTCACATTCTTGTCCTCTAACTTGTTTGAAGGCTGCTGCACTGTTATCCGCACTTTCAATTCTTCCCTCCACCAAATCGGTTTCAACCTCCTGATTGTTGCTGCTGTCTTTTGTTTCCTGGTCGGTAGCACCAGGACCTTCTATTTCAACCCCATCATCGATAAGAGCATCTATTTTCTCTAAGTTGTCATAAGAACTAATCTGGGTCAACCCTGTGGTACATCCAGAACTGCTAGTATATGAGTGCTCTGGAGGTGAAATCCAACATCCATCTTGCAAGGAAACATCGGTATTCATTTCTAAATCTGAAGAGCCACAATCCATGCCACCAGGAGATGCTCTATCCTTCTCAGTTGATGGATCACTTTGTAAAAGATCGGGATGTGTTGAGAGCATATCCTGGGATCTCACAGATTCCCTTTCTCCTGGAACTTCTACAGCCTGTGAATAAGAAAAAAAAATGAGTGAGATAATTGAGACCTAGACAAATGTAGCAAAAAGAAAGGGTTAGTGTTAAACTTATGTATGTAAACCAAAATACATCTATATTCCTTGTAAAAAATAGCAATCAAAACTGACTAAACAGACAAAGCAGAAATGTCTGTACGTCACATGAGTATTTAGAAATTCAGATTCACATACATTGACCAGGAAGTTCAAACATGGTCATGCTTCTGCTAATATACTACTGCACCTGAAGCTTTGCAAAATGTTCACCTCTTTTATCATTTTATATGACTTAAATTTCAAACTGTGGTTGCAAATGATTAACATGCTCTCAGCATATAACATTTCTTAGCTAAGTACCTTGTGAAGATTCCCAGCATGAAGACTTGAAATGTGTCCAAGCTTCATTACCATGGAATGCAGTTCCTTCGCATTCTCAATGAGTGGACCCACCAGAGGTTCCATAGTTTTGCAAGCTTCCCTAACTTTAATGTTATAAGATCGGTATAATGCCTTTCCGTGAATAAGAGGCATACTAGCATTGTTCTTCTCTCTTTCCTTTGAAATCGCTTCAGACATAACAGTTACATCAGCACATAGACAGGCTTCAAGTGGAAATAGAACTGTATTTGCCTGTTGAGCGCAAAACATAAGCTTTTCTTCAGATTAAAAAAAAGCAATACCATGTTCTACCAAAAACAATATTGATGATAAGTATTTATTTGTTACAGGAATATTGTTTAGCATATTCCAATAATGTTTTATGATCCACATATATCAAAACCATGTCGATATTAAAATTTTAACATACTGAAATCTAAAAATGCATGCACATGAAAAAACAGGTAAATATATTGATCTTGGGGAACGAAATTTAATGAACGAAGAGAAGCAGTGACAAGCCTTGGAAAGATTGGTCATAAGAGAACTGTGCACTGCAGCGGCTTCCTTCCCCAGAGTGTACACATCATGCAACCCATCTGCTATAGCTAAAACCTGCAAATAATTCACCAGGAAATCAGGAACAAGAAATAACTGATTCAACCACATTGTCAAGAACAACTAAAAAGAGAGTGTGACTACATAAAACAGACCACCAGATATGAAACCTCTAGTTCATCATAGTTGAAGAGTTAAAATTCATCATAGAAGTGCATATACGATTCAGCAATAGCAAACATCGAGCTAAATAATAATAATTTCTCAATTCAAGGTCAATGTAGTTACAAACCATTTGCAGACTTCCACAGCCCAATTCACACAATTTTCTTGACTAACTCTTATGAAATCATAAAACTCAAAACAAAAAGTTCCATGAAGATGATATTTGTTTATGTACCTCCTCGAGCAAGGAACCACATTCAGAAGTCAAAGCAGTGCGGTCCTGTGATACATGTTTGAATCCAGATAGCAATGCACTTGCTTCACAAGCATGTTCATACATAGCAACAAGAGCATCCTGCAGATTAGCTGGCAAAAGATACCAATCTATTATACAATGATAAATACAGGGAATATATCTTACAAGTTCCCACATTGGATGATAAAAAGAAACAAAGCAACAACTTCATAAGTAGGAGTGGCATACCTAAAGCAGAATTTGCTTTCACAGAGACTACTGAAACCTGGTTGTTTGCTGAAAACAAGCCTTTTCCAGCAGCTTCCAGGCTGAGCTGGCCAAGTTTCCATTCTTGTTCTGCACCTGTTTGTAACATAAGTAAACTATTATGGAACAGGAGAAACTTATGTAGCATAACAAGAGGAACCATAATGGAAGAAGTTTGCAAAACTTTCAGATTCTGGCGATGCCCATATTTTGTTTAGTGGTAGCTGTGTAGCTGAGTACTATAGAGCATAAATGAAAAAGTAACAAAAATAAACACAAGTTATGGTACAAACAAGCAACCAGCCAACCACAGCCTATACACTAGCACATCAGCACAATTAACACCACAAACCACAAGAAACCAACAGGCTATCTTCAGCAGATGCAGCTTTTTAGAGAAAGACTAAACTATCCATCTTGATTAATTGAGTGGGGCACAACAATCTCCACCGAAATTTGGATATACCCATGCGCACATGGACAGCATCGAGCATAACTTTAATGGAAATATGAAAGGATGAATAGTCGACTTACATGTAAAAGAATGATATGCTGCATCTAGACGTGCCAGGAGATTCAAGAAAGTTTGCTGCCAGGCCCTGCCGTTGTCCGTAGATTGTTCAGAAGCTTTATCCTCAGGAACGAAGTAAAGTCCATCTCTGGATGCTTCAAACTCTAAAACAGAGGTGCAAAGTTGAACAAGATCAGATGCCTCTTTTTGAACCACTCGAAGCAATTTCCTTCTTTTTAATAGATGACCATGAAATTCAGGAGGAATTCCTGAACCCTTTGCCGTTGAACCACCTGCACTGGAAGTATTTGGTCCAGCACAGGCCCATCCCATTGCTCTCTCAAGTTGTCCTTCAGCCGAAACAGAAATGCTTTCACAAGCGTGCAGGAATTCAATTGACCTTGTTACTAATGAGACCGAAGATTGGATCTTATCTAACAAGTTGCTTCTGCTCAAATTTAAAATCAAAGAGATGAACTTATCATCACTAAGAATATTTTGCGACAAAACCTTTGCCTTCTGTGCATGAGGCGATGAAATATCATGTAGCCATTCAACCTGAACTATTTCCAAAATGATTTTGCGCAGAGCCTCAGTGAGTTCATTTAATTGCCTTTTCATTAACGAAACTGCAGTGCGGGCAGCTCTAGCTGTTTCATGAGCATTACAATACTCCTCAAGCATTAATGCAACCCTTCCAACGGCAGCAGAATCTCTTTTAGGCTGATCTGATTCTCTTATTCCTTTACTCAGCTGCAGTAAAACACTAATTTCTTCATCTAACTTTAAGATGAGCGCAGGAGCAATCCTTTCTGTAACATACCGGAAAACTTGTTTTTCCACATGGATCGCAAGCTTCTTTTTAAGAGTCATGTAAAGTTGATTAGCACTAATACTATGCTCAAGAGAAGATGAAATCTCACGCATGCATAAATCAAGAACTGAATCAAGAAGATTGAGTTCCCAAACGAAAAAAGCATGATCCTTCAATATGCCAGCTAAAGGCCACACCACATCAGACAATGAAGAACCCAAAGACAAAGCATCTTTAACATTGGAAATGGGATTATCTATGTGAGGGAACATGCCAGATGATGATAGCATACGGTCAAGTGCTTCCAGGTCAGCAAAGGGCTTTGTCAAGATTGAAAGGAGGGCCTTAATTTGTCTAAAATGAAACTCACTTTCCTGATCGTGATCCACCAAAGATGAGACGTACTGTTTAGAAGAAAGCAATGAATTCATGACACTGTCTTCTACTTTCATAAGTGACGAAATACGCATATCTTTCTGGCTCCATGTTTCATGTAGTTGTTCCAATTGTGCCCTACAGATTTCCTCCTGTGAAGTTAGCTCCTCTGCTTCTTCCCATGATAGATGTTCTCTACCTCTTGCAGCAGCTTCTTCAAGAGCTATTTGCTGCTCAGTAATTCTGCCAACTTTCACAGAGTAGTTCTGTTCCAATTCAGTAAGAGATGTTCTCTCAAGTTCTACCTCAATCAGCTTCCCTAGAGCATTATCAACAGAACCACGTACCTCAGAAATTGACCTGATGGTTTCCTTTACCTCTGATTTATGTGGAACAACTGATCTGATAAATTCTGGAAGAAAAGCTTCAGTCATTTGTTCAATCAAGTTGATACTTGAGTGCAAAGCGGCCTGAAAAGTAGAAGCCCAGTGCCTAGGACTGGGCTTTGCATAAGCAGCACTTGTTTCAGCTAAGGTTTTCCCAATAACTTCATGCACTTCATCAACAACTCCAGAGATTAATGCGCATTTTTCTATGTGTTGTTCGAAAACTTGCAAGCCCATTCCAGCATCAGCTTCAAGACCAGAATCATCTGTCCTAAATTTAGCTTTTCCAATAGCTTTAGTTGAGAGCTCAGACACTTTGGCTCTAATATCACTATATAACTGACCCACAGCAATCCCAAGAATAGAGAGCACCTTACCTGTTGTCTCTTGTACATCACCCTTGGCTGGAGTTTTGATCTCACCCTGCTGAGCACTTCCTGAATGCGACAAATGAGTATTATCACCATCCTTCTTTTGTGAAGGAAATTGAACAGAATTCATGAATGCAGAAAGTATCCGCTCTTTGGATTGCACTTCATTATTCAACCCAATAGAATTCATCAGTTCAGAACACTCCCTCACAAGTCTTTCCACACATGAAACATAACTTTCCATTTGATTTAAGAGATCCATATATCTTTGTTGCACTAGATTAATGCCTTCACCTTGAACCTTAGCAATGACTTCTGCAGCCTGAATTTTGGCAAGGGAAAGCATATCTTGCGATGTACTCCTTACAGATAGCTGCAAGACTTGCGCCCAACTAGTGATCGGACTGGTTGTGATGTAATTAACTGGAAGAACTTGCTTCAAGACTAAAGAATATTCACCAAGTGAGTCTAAAGCAGAGGAAAGTCCACCCTGTAACTCAGATAATAATTGAGAAACCTCCCTATCCAATTCCGAGCACTGTGCTCTTGTTGGTTCTGGTACAACTGTAAGTGGGACTCCTGATTCTAGGACGGCTGAAATAAGGCTCAATGCCTCGTCCTTACAATTCAATTGCATGCATGACTCAACGCACGCAACAGAGTTCTCCCGTATAGCCTCAAGAACCAGTGCATGTTTTTCCACCCATATTGCAAGCTTGTTAGCTTCATCAACTGCGGCAGCTTTTGCTTCTGCTAACTCATGAGCATGAATTTCAAATGAAGTGCGAGATTTCTCAGCAACTGATGTAGCATCAGCTAGGACTGACTTAGCCGACATTTCATGCTGCAAAACACTTGATCTCTCTTTCTCAGCATGATAAAATATAGCCGATGCAGCTTCATACTGATCTAAAATATCCAAGAATTTCTGCACGTAGTAAAAGTTAGCAGGAGATTAAAAATATTTTATTTGAAATACTTAATATGTGACTAACAAAATTGTAAAGAATACCTTTAGAGAAGATACTGTAGCTGGCAAATTAGTTAAGATATCCTTGTGCTCCTGGGAAAAAGAAAGCGTTCAATCAGATAGTGACAATAATAATAAAAATAACTTATAGTTCAGGACAGGCAACATCACAAAATGGGCCTCAATCCTGAAACAGTAATCATAGTGTATATGTACTAGTGTGTGAAAGATGGAATCAGAGAGGCTATATCACCCATTTTATTCCTACAACCTTATCGGAACCAATGATAGATAATGAAACAATTATTAATCATGCACCAATAACCTACTATATATTTCTTAGGAATAAATTAAACAAGAAAGTTTGGCTATAACCATGCATACAACATCAGTTAGCTAATTTGATAGTGTCCCTACATTTGCTTCAATCATTCATAAATACAAATTTTCTATATCAAACAGTACGCCATCATCTTCAGTAAGCAACTTTGGCCACCAAAATTAAATTATTCATAGTAATATGTTGGTAAAGGGAAAAACACATTTGGAAGTACTTCTGATGACAAATAACAATTTAAAAGTGCAACCTTCATGTTAAAAAACTATAAATCTAAGCAGTCAAAGCTAAAGTCTGACCACTCATTCTAAAACGGTGTATATTTCTGGGAAGAAGTTTTGCTTAGTAAATACAATAAGAGTGCAGATTTTCCACAATGAAGCGTGTGTTTAGTAGCACCTCCCTGTTAAATTAATCACAGATGATAGATGCAGAGAAACTTTCCAACTCGAATAGATAACAGTCACCTGCAAAGGAACACGGATTTCTTGAATTCTAGAAGAGAACAAGCTCAAACTAACTGCTAATTCCATTCCTTTCTTCTCTTCACCGGCAATTCCTGCTTCATCTTGGATATTTCCACGTGTCCACTCAATCAATGGATCCCAAACAAATACTTCCAACAACATCAAAATGATATCTTTGTTCTTCAAGAGGACATCCATAACTTCCTCACAAGTAACTCTAAAAACACCTTCCATGCCAGTCAATCCTAAAGCTGATTCAATAGTTTGAGTGAGACGGAATGGAACAATTTCTGGAATCTTCAACCTCTTCCCTTTATCAAAGCATATGTTGTAATCAATATGAACTACATCCCCATTGCTGAAATCCATAAGAATGTTGTCCAAATGTCTATCTCCAAGACCCAGTATATGGCCAACTATGCTCATGGCTGCTACGCTGCTGGAGAATCTGCAATGAGAAATTGATTCATAGTTAAGCAATCGTCAACAGCAAATTTAGTTATCAGCCATTAAATTATTAAAATCATAGCACTCTTTGGTAACATGCATTATGTTGAACAAATGAAAATGAGTAACCGATAATTTGTTCATCAATGCATTGTTGACCTTACTTTCCAAAAAAAAATGCATTGTTGACCTTCTTTAAATTCAGTTACCATATGTATTAAAATACATCATTGCATGGAAAGCATTACTTCACAAAGTTACTTAGGCCCTGTTTGGATTCATTAGCTGCTAATAGTTAGCTAGCTTCAGGAGTTTCTCTCCAGTGCACTACTCTTGTCTCTCCTTTGTATTTTTTCTCTTCTTAATGAGATGACACGCAGCTCTCCTGTGTCGTTCGAGGAAAAAAATAGTTAGCTAGCTAATAGCTCATAGCTGATATTAGCTAGCTAGCTAACTATTAGTTGCTATTAGCTGGTTTGGTCCAACTAGTGAGATAGTTGTTAGTTGGGTATTCAGCTAACAATTAGCTGGACCCATTTGGATCCAAAGGAGCTAATTATTAGCAGCTAACTGTTAGCTCTAATGGATCCAAACAGGGCCTTCTACACACAAAATTCTTAACCAGAGTTCCTAATATTAACATGAGTTTTAAAATTTTAAATAAAGAAGATGTCCTGCACTGCACACACATCAAACTCTTGTCAACGCATCAAACTCTTGTCAACGCTAGTAGAATCAAATCCATGACAAAGTACACACAAAACTGGGAAGACTGTCTTCACCTCAGCTTCCACGGAAGGCCCAAATACCAAATACTAAGGATTAGGGATTTGTAGGGATTTGCAACCATTTAGTTCAGCAAATTCTCCTCTTTCTTTCTTCCAAGAAAAGAGTAAACATCTTTTTCTTTCAACTATTGTTTAAGAATATGTTCTTTACTCATTAAAGTTTAAGAGTGCAACAGTCAACTAAAGCAGAAATTCAATTTAAAATATAATTATATATTCCCTCCAGTGACAAAAACATGTCGTTTTGGACAAGATTTAATTAAACCTTTATAAAAAATAAATTTAGCTTGAAAACATAAGTCATGTGTGTAATTGTACTGAAAAATACTGCAGGATCTTATAGGTGTGAAGGATTTTAAGAATATATTCTAGAAGAAATTAGTGGTCAAAGATATACATCGAAGACTATACAAAGTCAAATGTGAAAAGTATTTGTGAACGGAAGGAGTATGTCTCCTATGCCTAATGCGGGAATGATTTCCCAGAATACCAACAACTAACAGCCTACTCATTCTTTGAGAAAGTGACAACTAGTAGCAGAGAAAAAAATACACAATCTTTTCCCAGGAGGGTCAGGGTGTTGAGCTGCTGCCCCCCTAACAGTGGCAAAGAGTAAGTGGTGGTGGATAATGTAAATTCTGTGTTCAAAATAAAGGTGCCATGCTTCCACATACCTATTCACTTTGGAGTTAAAGTTTCTGAACCCTTCGCTTGCACACCACATTTCTTGCCACAGAATCTGTTTCGGAGTCTCATTCATAAGCTCCAATAGAACTTTTCTTTTAACGTCTAGTGGCCAATCTCTTCGTGAGACTACCCTTTTTATCCCTTTTTCTTTCAGTGCTGGTATAATCTTCCCATAGAACATGTCACTTGGACGGGGAACAGGTGCAACAGGGTTGTGAATGTTACCAGTGCTAACTGAAGATAGCTGTGCCTCTGCCTGTGCCTGTGCCAACTGTGAGCGCTTTTGCCATGATTTGTACACATTGTATATGCTGCTTACATTTTCCACCCACTGGATCAGTCCAGCTCGTCCACTAACTGGTGTAACGGAATAGAACCGTAATGTGATATTTCGACTTCGAGTGTTGGAAGACGAATACAACAAGCTATTTATTGCCTCCAACAACTGCATTATCCGTGAATCAAGGCGTAAATCTTCCCGACCCTTGAGAAGGTAAGTGTACCTCTGACCATCTGATCCTTGCAAGATGAGCTTCTTAGGCCTTGTCTTTGTTGAAAGTATTGTCACCTCTTTGCAGAAGGAAGATACAGTTACAGTGTCATGGTTTCCAGAAAAGGATTCTGAGGAACCAAGTATCTTCTTCTCAAAACCAGGCATTGGAATGTCAGAGGTTGACAAAACAGCTAGCTGCGGAGCAATTTCACTTAACATTACGCATGACTTTCTTTGATGTGTGGCTAAAGAAGCAGCAATTGAATCAAAAGGTTGCCAAATCTCTCCTAATGCTGCTGGAGATCCAGGGGGTGTCTTAAGGGTTGTGACTGCAGATTTCAGCTTAGCATTGTATTCTTTATGGAACCACATTTCGTGGGGTGTTTTTGGTTCACGAGATGTAGACACCAGACGGCGTTCCAAGGCTACAACTATTGGAGTCATAACAGCAGAATATTTTGCAGCATTGATCTTGTTCTTTTCTGCTGAACTCAGTGTAGAATTTGCAGCAACCCTTGCAGCTTCGTCTTTAAGTATATTGATTCTCCTCAAAACATCTGCATTTAAATAGAAATTTGGACAATATTAGCATCTGCATCTGACAACTTTACATGGCCGAAATATATAGTCATCTAGTCCTTGAGGCCCAGAAGACAGGTTAGTACAGATATACTGAAGGCTAGATACAAATCATTTCTACATGTAAATTGTTTTATGCAACAGCAGCTGGACAATATGCTTCCAACTGAACTTACAGATGAACTACTCTACTCCCAGTGACAAGAAATTTTCATTTGCATATAAGCAAATCCTTTAACAGTATTGTTGTTTGTGCAGCAGTAACTGCATGATATGCTTGGTAGATGTCGTGACTTTTTTATCTGGCGCGTTTGTAATTTGTTAAGGTGCTAAGTGTGTGGTGCCTGTGCGTGTGGGCTGCAAGCTTGGTGCGTCGGTCTTTGGGGGTGTTTTTGTACTTTGGTGTTCTTGTTTCTTCTTGCTAATGCAATGATACACAGCTCTCCTGTATATTCGTGTGTGTGTGTGTGTGTGTGTGTGTGTGTGTGTGTGTGTGGGCTGTATGCTTCAGCAATAATTTTTTTCATTTGCATACAAGCAATTGCTGGGGCACCATCAATCCTAACGCATATATGCAGCGAGTTTCATCCTTTCATGGCACTGGAAAGTCTGGAACCTAGTTAACTTGTCATTTGCAGTAGCATACAACACTAAAAGAACATGTAATTCCACAAAGCATAGAATAAAACATACAAAATTTGTAATAAACAAACGTTAGGGTGCTTTCATGTTGCAGACACCTTTTAAAATCGACTATATTTTAGCAATTATATCACCTAACCAATAACATCCTTTTCAAGTCATAAATCAAAAAACATATTACTCTAGTTGGTAGAGACTGACTGGATTGTGAGGGAAAGCACAGCGGTGTCAAGCAGAGCTGAACCTTAAACTAAGTCCTATGTAGGTATCTAAGTTTTTAATCAAAGCCGCCTCCTAGTTGATTCATCAGCACAGCAAGAGGGGAAGGGAGGCTTACCTGAATGGAGATCTTGTAATGTGCTGAGCCATTGTTCCTCCCAAAGAACAGTAATCATACCTAGCTCCTCAATTGCAAGCTTAACATCTTTAACTAAATTGGGGTATAGCTTAACCTATGGAAAACAGAAAGGTTCCAAATAACATTAACTGGAATAACCGCTTATAGACTAAAGCAGATAACCATAGTCTAATATGTAAGGTAAAATACCAGAAAGTCTGATATGCGCTGAAGCTCCTCAGAGGATTCTCCTTCACAAGCACTGATATCAACCAATGTAGGATATACAATAGAACAAGGAGATAGCTTTCCTAGCTTCAGCAATATGCTCTCCAAAAGTTCCCTTACTATCTTCTCAGGGTGGGAACTCAAGCGTGCAAAAAGTTGAGGTATAATCTCCTGCATATTTCCAAAGCATATAATTATGCGGTAAATATTATCATACACCCAAAATTATAGAATATAGGACACTGTCATGACGTACCTGCCATGGCAATAAAGGAACTGTTGAAAGCCCACTTTCAAGTGTTTCCTTCAGTTCCACCCCATAGTTCAACATTATGTGAAGGAGATACAGCATCGCACGCATAGTGTAGCTTCTTGTTTTCCCTTTCAAAGCATCATGGTGATATGAAGATTGAAGCTCAGTTGATGAATGACAAAGGTACTGAAAATAAGCATGCGCCGCATGCCCGAAGAGTGATACCCTCCTTTTCCTTAAAGACCGCCATATTTCAGTAAGCTTGCCAATCAAAGGTGCAGTGTCCTTTCCAGAATCACATTTACAAAGAACCACAAGCTCTGATGCTAGAACTGCAGAGGGATCATCACCTTCACGGGCCTCAAAGCCTGGTGCTCCAGCTGCAGTTTCTATCAAACTAATTGCCTGTTCAACAAGTAAAGATATGGGGTATTCTGGTGCAGAATTGTAACGCCCTGGTGTCACTGGGTATTCACAACCCACATGATTTGCATGTTTATCAGCACAGATACTTCTGATTATTTCCCCCAACTCAGATTTCTCGTCATCTGTCAAGTGATATCTATCCGGGGAGAGTTCAGACTGAAGAACAGGGGACAGTGAATTCTGCAAATTTGAATCGGTTCCAGACAGAGAATAACTGGCATGAGCAAAGCACCAGGATGCATAAGCAAGCCAGGCCTTACCCATGCTAGGGCAAAGTTGCCAGGATATCTTCCGAGCAGTGCCTATGATTTCTTGAGCAAGTGCATGATAATCCATAGTCGAAACAGACACACTATCACCAGATAGAAGTTTCTCTTGAAACCCATCAGAATCGCTGAAATCTTTTATTACCTTTGGAATGATTGAATTCAAAGTAGGAGTTGAGTTCTCTTGCTCCATCCAGGTTGAGAGTTTCAAACAAGCCCTAGCAACTAGTGAATGTGAAGTGCCAATGCCAGATGAACAACTAACTGTAGACAGAATGCTAGCACGGACCAGTGACCACAGATCAGATAAAGCCTCTTCATTATTTCCCTTTTCATGTTTCAGCAAGGCGCCTTCATACTTAATGTTCAATTCAAGTATTTCCTTGTCCATCTCATCAGACGCCTTCAAAGGATGATCTATGAGGTACTGGTTTAAACGAGTAGCCAACATAAAGTTGCCCTGCTTTCTAGAAAGACTTGTAAGCTTCTGACAGAGAAGAAGAGTGGATAAAGAAGATGGCTGTGTATTACGGTACACTTTGAAGACCTTTAGCCACATGCTGCAATCTTGATGCATTTTATCGACAGGATCATGCAGTGCTTTCAGTAAAGAATCCATTATTGATTGCGATTGATTAGGTCCATTTCCGCAGGTCAACCCCGAGGCTTCTTCGAATGTAAATATGCAATGAAGCTGGCCAGCGCAAGCAGCAGCTTCAGGCAATCCATTGAGTGGGACAACAGCGAGTGCTTCATCCAACATCAATTTAGCCTTATCAAGCTCCGCTTTTACGCCCTCTAACTTGCTATTACATTGCAGCATTCCACGCAAAAGCATAAGTTCACTTCTCTCAAGTGCGACCTTGGGATCAAGGGTGAGCTCACTGCTGCTTTTCGGAGTCAGGTCAAGATAACCCCAAGCTGAATGAAAGTCCCCCTCATCAAAGCATGCCATTGCATGAATAGCATTAAGTTCATTGCCAGCACTTGTTAGAGCACCTGAATAAGGTTTGCCGGCGTGTACAGCACGGAGCACTTGTAACTCAGCAAGCCAACTCTCTAAGCATTTCCAATCTGAAAGGGATGTGTAGCACTCGATAACACGCTCTATGATGTACTGAATGCCATCAGATTTCATGGAGGTAAGGGCTTCCTCCGACTGCAGTAGATGTGAATAATGTGCAGCAGCCTTTTCATACTGCCCCTGGGATTGATAGATCAGTCCTGATATCCAGGAGAAGTGATTGTCGCGATCAGGTACGCCCCGAACTAGTTGATTTTCTTGCTCAAAGTAAGAGTAGAATGTTGATGCAGCCCACTTCTGAAGTCCAACTAAGGCATCTGTTTCATGACATCTGCAGAGTGCCAGGGAAGCATGCCGGAGGACCTTCAGAACATCTGCTTCTAACCTCTCTCTAAAGGCATGATGACTTTCAGTAGCCCCTCCCGTGTGACTGTTGCCTCTGAGGGATGATGCAGCCAGGTTTCTAAGATCTACCAGCCGCAGTGAACAGTAGTGAATGACTGCATCACTACAATGCATAGCTAATCCTGCATTCAACATTGGATCACAAATTCGTGAAAACCACTCTTCACAAACTCTTTTGTTTGCATGGAAAAACACGGAACTTGCTTTTGGTGGGGGTGATAGAACAAAGGAACCTTCATATGCATTGTAAGCATATTTTTTCAATGCCTCAACGAAATCCAATAGAAGACGCATTGGCAATAAGCAAATGTCAGCTGGCCCTATATACCTTCCTTCACCTTCCTTAGCTTCCAGCGTCAATACATTTGTTACATCCAAAAGCATGCGTTCTAGAGCTGCAAATGTCTGAGTGGGACCACCTAGATGAGTTCGAAGCCGAAGGTTAATGCAGTGACGGGCAGCTTCATGGATTCCCCACCAAACAGCAGCATGATTATTTACTGAGTATATTCTATCAATAGTATTTCTGTCAACACCAGGACCTTTGGGGAGTTCGTTCCCATCAGCATCTCCAAACATATCAGTTTGACCAGAAAGCATATCTTTCTTCCCACGGTAACTAAAGACCAGCCGTTGCACCCAAGACGAAAGAGGTAACTTCAATCTGAGAGAAAGGTAACTCAAAACAGAAACAAGCTGCTGCCAGTGGAGTTTCCTAGGCTGTTGCTTCACAGCAAGCACATGCCTCCAGTTCATGCAATGGTTGGACATGTTAGCAATATCTGAGGAATTAAGATAATTATGCTTGTCTGCAAACAAGCCAAATGCATATGTTGTGATAGGCAAGGTGATTGAAAATAACCTTAAGAATGCATCCTTTACATTACTATCTGGATCACTAAGCTTGTCTAGCAGAACCTGAGTGACAACATAGAAATTCATGGGATTGATGAGCCTTCCCAGAAATAGTAACTCCAAGGTTATTGCAACATGGCACCTTACTTTAGGCTCCCTATCATATGCACAATCCAAGACAGCAAAAAGGATACCATTCGACAGGGTAGCATCCCAGATGACATCATAAGAGAAACTGAGCTTATCCACATCTCTCTCCAATCCATGGATCAATTTTTCAAATGAACCTATCCAATCTAGAGCCTCTAATTTCAGTGTCAAGGATGATGATGCATTAAGGCCCTGAACTATGTATTTGCCATATTTATGCACAAACTTCTTTTTACATTCACAAGAAATCTTCTTTTCTGCCACAACCGGCTGTGTTTCATAACCTCCAGAGCCTCTTTCAAATGGTTCAGATGCTGGCATATTGCTTGAGAGTTCCATGTTGCTCAGTTTGTGTAGTGTAGAGAAAATCTGAAACTGCATCTCAAGGAAATTATGGAAAGGGGCACCAAATGGGTCAAGCTTCTCTGAGATGAATGATATCAAGTTAGTTGTTCTCTCATTTCTCTTTTTTGTATCCAGTGCAATCGTCACCAGAAGAATCTTGAGATCAAATTTCATTAGGGAAAGCAACTGATCCTCTGAATACTGTGCCCAACAATGTACACCTGAGTTTGACTTGTTTTTCCTTTCACTGTTAGATTCTAAGGAGAGACTATGGATATCAGGGTAACTTACATGTCCTTCCTCAAGCAGAGATTTTATCAGCTCCAACTCATTCATCAATGATGCAATTGCTTGATCAACTACATCTTCCGATCCATGCTGTAAGCAAAAAAGGTAAGTAGCTGCTGAGTTTGCAACCACGGTGTGGTTTGGATGAAGACGTAACTTGGATAAAATTGAACTGAAGTCAAGCAAAGCTCCAACAGAAGCTGCACGGAGCCCCAAATTTTGCAGTGATAGAACTTGCAGATTAGTCTTAAGTGCTGCTACCAACTGTGCTGAGGAGGCAACTTCCAAGCTCTGGGCCAACACATCCACAAAATGGACATAAAATTCAGCAAACCTTTCCTGCAGAATCTCTGCAAGCAAGACCAAGCATTTGGATGCTTCTTCCATTCTCTCAGACCAACCAAGGTTAGAGGCTATCACTGATGCACACCTTAAAAGCTGAGGAGCTAAACCTTCCAGAGGCCCAGCTACAAGTTCCCTTAGGTGATTTCGCTCAGCCACACCAGAAGCCATAATCTGCAGTACAGTAGAGAAGCAAGCAAACAGCGGACGAAGCCTCCCAGAATTATGGCTGGCTGCAAGGTTGGGATCATGCACAAGCACCTCCATATCGGCCAAGAACTTGGGCAGTAATCCAAGTGAAAACTGCAAATTCCCAAGCCAATGCCACTGAAACTGCGGAAAACTATCAATGATCATGCTGCGATCGGCATCAGCTAGGTCCGGCACAAATGCCCACCCAAGAAGCAGGTCCATGATATCAACAAACTGTGGACGGAAGCAGTGGGGGAACTTGGCGGCAACCAGCACAAGCAGGCTGAGCAGACACCGGAGCACGGCGAGGGACGTCCGCTCATCCTCTAGCACGTCACGGCAGGCGGCAAGGAGAGGCGGCACGAACCTCTCCACCAGGGCCACGTCCCCAGTGGCCAGGAGCTCCCGGAGCCCCTCGGCGACGAGAGCAGATGAGGAGGGGTCCCCCAGGAGCGGCAGCGCCCAAGCGACGAACCCGTCCGGCAGGCCCCCGGGCGCTTCGTGCGAGCACAGCACCGCGCAGAGCGCCGCGTACGCCGAAACCGCCGCGCGCCGCGCGGCATAGGACCTGCACAGCAAACAATAAAGCACGAGCCGGGTGAATCGAGTGATTCGTCACGAATGGGGAAAGCAAGGAGGAGGAGGAGGAGAGGAAGGTTCACTTACGCATCGTCGGCGAGGAGGACCGAGAGGGGCGGGGCGAGGAAGGGAGCGAGGGCAGGTAACAGGGGGCGGTTGGGCGGGTGGAAGAAGGAGAGACGGAGGTTGGAGAGGGCGGTGGTGCGGGAGGCGTCGTCGGAGGGGTGCGGGGGATCGCCGGCGGCGGCGGAAAGGAGCGAGGAGAGGTGCTGCTGGAGCTGGTGGTGCGCGTAGGAGGGGCGAGGGTTTTGCATTGTCGCGACCGCCACGCCGCCAATCTCAGCGGCCGCCGCGCTGTCTAGACCGCCCGGCACGGAGAAACAGAAGAGCAGTCTCTCGCGTCGGCGTCTCCGCCGTCTTCTCTCGGGGAACGCCCGGTGAACCGACGGTTCAGATCGATATATGAATTTTTATTGAAAACTAGTTATGGCTGAGTTTGATTTTTGGAATAAAGTGATTTATCATCATCTTTTAGTTTTTTTTATCTGTGAAATAAAATAAGTTGATACGCAAGCTGATAATTAATATTGAGAAATAGAATCATTGTACTGATTGGTTGTTTGGTTTGAGGAACAAGTTAATTCATCGTCTACTTATTTCTTTTCGAGTAAAATTCACCGTCCGTCCATAACTTAGCCGGTGGTATCATTTTGGTCCGTTAACTTCTAAAGTAATATTTGTGGGTCTCTAAATTTGACAAACGATATCATCTCAAGTCATGAACTTCTAAGGTGGCCACCGCCGGTCCATGAACTTGGTCGGCGGACGGCGGTGTCATTTTCGTTGTTAAACTTGGACGTATGAATTCAAAAGGGACCTAATGCACTCTATAGTAAAACAATTGCAATTATTTCTTTAGTCAGAAAAGGACAAAATTTTAATATAGTAGCGGAGATGCACGTGCGACACGCACGTATTTATTTAAAAATATTTTATAGTAAAGTTGTAACAAAGAAGTTTTAACTGTTAAAAAAAGTTATGTTTATAATGTAAATAAGGTCCAATTAGTTGGAAAACCAGGGAATATATATTAATTTCAATTGATTTAGCTGGAAACAATTATATTTGTTACAAAGTCATTTAACGTTTTTGTATTGAAGTAGCCCAAAAAGTCCCGGCTTAAAAAGCCTTTGACAGCTTGCGACGCGCACGCGTATAAAAAATCCTTATTAATAGATGAATATGGCAATAGTTTATGCACAAAAAGAAGAGAATATGGCAATAGTTATTAGCCAATAGCCTTATTAAATCAAGCCATTTAGTTAAGGGTCCAGGGCAAAAAAATGTGTTTGAATTCTTCATGCATGATCTACATATTATTATAGAGGTAGAACCCCTTAAAAAACTCGTTCTTTTATAATATGATATACACACAACAATAGCTATATATATCAAGCACACGAGTATGTGTCCATTTTACAACAGTATTCTTATCTACCCGATTATAGTTGAAGCATTATTTTTCTTTTCTTTCTAACTCTACTACACATCTAAGGCTTGTGAGCTCCTAAACTTTACTTTACGCACTACTACAGAATTTAACTATAGGGGCGGCTCTAGAGCCTCTGTAGGGGCGGCTACGCCAGCCGTCCTTCTCAGAGTGTTCCTACAGAGGGTGCCTCTGTAGGGGCGGTTTCCTGACCGTCCTACTGCAGCCTCCTGAGGGTGGTGGTGTGTTCAGGGCCTGCAGTGCTTTTCAGGCGGGCCGGTGTTTTCAGCCAGTGCCTCACTCTGTAGGGCGGCTGGTGTTTTCACCGCCCTGCAATCTCTCTGTAGGGCGACTTGTGTTTTCATCGCCCCCACAAAGACCTCTGTCGAGGGGACTACAGTGGATATTCTCAGAAGGAGCTACAGTATCACCACCAATTGTGGTAGAGTGTATTTGTAAGGGCGGTTCAATCAAGAACCGCCCCTACAGTGGATTTTCAGGCAAAAAAATAAATAATTCAAATTCAAATCTGACCATATATATATATAATTTAAATTCGAATCTGGCCGCCACAAATATACATATATACATCCATAAACACAAGACCATTATTTAGAACATCATCACAAGTCATAATTCACAAAAGTCCATCATTACAATATAGTCCATTATGAAGTCCATCATTATAACATAGTCCATTAAGAAATCCATAAGTCCACATGCAAAACAAAGTCCAAACCGTTCTAAAGTCTGATCCAAACCATACCACAAGTCCACATTGTCATCAACGACCTAGGGCTAGCCTATCAGTCTCACGAAGGTGTTGGTATAGAGGATTACTACCTAAGTCGGAAAGAAGATGATGGTAAGTGCCTTTATAGTACACAATCTGGTCCATTATGAAGTTGCAAAGGTCGCCGACCATCTCTAAGAGCTCGTCATCCTTGTATGGGTTCCTTCTCGTGTCTTTATCTTTCTCCAACTACAAGAGAACAAGTTTAGGTTTACTATATCACAACATATGCGAACTTTTCATACTACGAGCGAAGAGGTTCAAACTTACTAGATTGGGATTTCTGTTGTAGCCACCGATGGTACTCATCATAATACATGTGTAGTATCCACAATGTAGACTCCCAGGCTTCTGCTTGGGACACTGTGTGTTTTGCATATGGAGACGTTAAGTAATGCTATTGACAGACACGTAATATATGGAGTACCAAAGTAAATGACACTTACCGCACATAGAGTTTTGACATATAACTTTTCCTTCCTATTTGGATGATGCCTCCCCTTATGTTCCTGGACATAGTGCCTGAATGTCCTGTTCCAATGGTTTTAGCAAATACAACTTGTTAGTATCCCATATTGAACCTTACAAGTATGTATACAAACATAGTAGCTAAAATAAGGATTGTCGATGTGTATACGTCTTGACAATCGCTATGAAGTCTTTGTAAGTCTCGACTGGGGAATCCGCTGAATCAAAGACCCATGCCATGCTATGTGAGAGCCAGACGCCTATGCAAATCCAGTGATCGCTGCATGAATTTAGTCATAGAAAGAACACATAAGCTCTTTTGCATCGAACAAAGTATATTGAACAAAGCTAAGTATACAGTCGAACTTACTTGAAGTGGTATAGTATCCATATATTATCGTGTTGTTGGAGATTTTTAAAACATAGGGCAATGTATGCCGCAACCTTGAGGAACTCTTCCAATATTTTCTTGTTCCTAATATCCTCTTTTTCCTTAAGTGTCTTTCCACCTCCTAGTTCTTTGCAATCTAGTTTCCACTCTTTAGGGTAATTAAAATTTGTTGATGCTATAGGTGAAGGGTCTATATACCCGTGTTTCAGAGCTGGCCTCTTTCTCACAAAGTCCGCTTGCATTCTATAAATCACGGCGCGGGTTAGTTACAACAAAATCAAAAGATTATATTCATATCATATAGAGAGGGCAAGGACTTACAGGCACCACATGCGAATTAGATTCATTTCCATTCGTCCGAGGTGGAAGCATGCCTGGATATCCTTAAACTCAATGGCAATTTGCCCACCTGGGGCTCCAAATGTGCCGGCAGGGATCCATGCTTGTAAGATTTCTAATTCTGTTATCTGAGCACGCAAGTACCAATCGTGGAACTTTCTCATTCCACGTGGCAAGCACTGTATGACTCGGTTTGGTAGGAAGTTCTTGCCTTTTTCATATTTATCCAGGCAATCATTTGACCATTTGAGGTTATCAACAGCTGGATACTTTTTAAACCCTTTGTGCAGTTTGCTAGTGGTGACCTCCTCAGAAGCTGGTGCTCTGAATTCTTTTACTTGGTTCTTAGGCTTGAACTGGTCATGGGCCATCCACTTGTGCACCGACGAGACATCATTAATGCCCACATACGATGGCCTTATCTTGATTGGGATTTTGTTTCGAGCTTCCCATTCGGGCACGTCCTTGTCAACTTGTGCATCACCTGCTCCAGGGGCTACTTGTTCTTCACGTATCGGCTGTTCACGAGACAATTGTTGTTCATGAGACACTTGTTGTTCATGTATCGGCTACGCTTGTTGAGAAGGATGTTGCATCTCATCATGCCTTTGCTCGGTACGAGCTGGAGAAGGACGTGGCATGTCATCATGCCCATGCTCGGTACGAGGTGGAGAAGGATGTGGCATGTCATCATGCCCTTGATCGGTACGAGGTGGAGAAGTATCTAGCGTGTGGTGGTCATGGTCATGGGCCGGTGAGTATACCTCCCCGTCCTCGACGGGTCACTCCAGAGGATGAACTTCAGTCGAAGTTGGTGAAGACTCGGTCAATACAATGTCCCGTCTGTGCCAGAGGATGAACTGGTTCATGACGTCTCCGAGTAACACGAGCCCCTCAGGAGTAGGGTGTTCTATCTTCCAAGTCATGGACTCGGGCTTCACGGTATGCACCTCGACCCGAGTGTAGTCCTGCGGGATGTCCCTATTGTGCCACGTGCCTCCTGGAGGATGTGCCATGCCCATTGCCACCTCAATGATCACGTTTTGTCTGCCCATCGGAACCACCAATTTGCAACTGGTTGGTGCCCGTATGCGATCGACGGGGGTTCCGGTTGCATTGGAACCTTGACTGCTGGGAACATCCGGAGGGCTGCCAACTACCGCCAGTTCTTCGGGCGGCCCCATTAGTGTCTGTGGCTCCATCGTAGACAGTCCTTTCTCCACCAACATCTTTTCAAATAGAGCCTTCACTTGGCGCTCAAGATTAGACTCTCGGTCTCTGCCATGTTTCTTGTACATGTGCCTCTCCTCTACGAATCCGTGCTTCCAGGACATCCTCTTCCCTAGCCCCCTGGTGCGTCCTGTGTGCTCGGGGTTTCCCAAGGCAACAATAAAGCTCATCCCTCTCTCTCTCGAAGGGTTGAATGCCCTTCTCCTTGTCTTCAAAGAAGTTTCAGATATCTTTGATACCACCTCTCCTGGTCTCCGGCTTAGCAAACTGGAGGCTACTACCGGATGAATCCACACTCCTCGTATATCCACTTTGTGAGGCGTGGCTTCAACTTCGCACTTCCGTATTCCCGCAGCCTTGACCTCTGCGTCCATCTTCCTAAAGACCTCTTGCTTGCCAAAGTAGCCACCGGGGCCTAGACGAGGGTAGTGTTGGTTCTTCTTCCTTTTCTTTCATTATTCACGAATCGAGAGGCCAATGATGCCTCTGAAGTCTTCTCACCCACGAGCTCCTCCCATTGACTAGGAGTTATGTTGCCATACTCGTGGAAAGGAGTTAACTTCATTGGATAAAGTTCTTGTTCGAATCCGACCGCCAACGCCTAAGCTCTCGCCCCATTATCTTAAAAGCATTTTCTTGTACCAACTCGTGCGTTCCCTCCGAAAACCTAAAGTTCTCGCTTTTAGCTTCTCCCATAGGTCTACCTTTTGGCTCATAGGTACAAGATTCTAGCCACGGATAGTCTGGGTTTAACTTATCTCTAACTACAAACCCGATGTGATTACAGAATTTCGCCCTATATGTATATGGCTCAAGGATCTATCCGTCTGGCCCGACCTCCGTTATCACATAGCATGCCTTGTCGTGATATTGGTTTGGCTTTCTAATCCCCCTCGCTTCCTTTGGTTGGTGGGCCTCATCTCGAATCGTGGTTGTGTCTCGAGGTTGTGGAGCGGAGGCCTCATTGTGAGTATCTCGTGGCTCCTTCCTCCGATCTCCTTTGCCCCGCTTCACGTATTGTCCCAAGAAGATGAGCCGAGAGCCGACGTCGTCTTTTCCGAGGTTGAGTAGGGACGACCATGTTTACTGACAGTCAAAAGTGTTAGCAGAGGTAACATATAGCCATAGCATTAGCCAAATTTACAAGCTTGTAAGGCTTTATCCGTACCTCATCGTTCGGATCAAAATCCTTGTCCAACTCATCCTCCGTTGGCCTCCGTCTGGGTTCTAGTGGGAAAGGATCCTCGGGACTTACATATCCCCCTGATGAGGTGTCGTCATCCTCATCATCATCCCCTTCTTCGCGTTGGCCATCCTCTCCGCCTTCTCTTCCCTGGGCTCCCCCCACTGGATCCTCATCATCGACAAGGTCCTCCTGAGTAAGCATCACTTCTAGACCCTTTTATAACTCGTTATCGAACTGCTCCTGAGTAAGCTGGTCATCTAGTTCTTGCTCTCCATGGGATGGCTGCTCATCATTCATGGGGCATCGAGATGCACTCTTTGATGTTCGCAACATTTCGTGCCTTGTTCTAAGAGATGCAAGAAAAAAAGTAGTATAAGTAGTAGTACTAGTGGTACAAGTAGTAGTACTAGTACTAGTAGTAGTAGTACTTGTAGTAGTACTAGTAGTAGTAGTAGTACTTGTAGTAGTAGTAGTTGAAAGCACTCTAAAGGAACCCACTGGATTACTTGTAGTAGTAGTACTTGTAGTAGTACTACTACTAGTACTTGTAGTACTAGTAGTAGTAGTAGTACATGTAAAGTGTATAGTTTTTTTAATGAATCTCAGCACAAATACAGACACTCATATACATATATGTACAACTTATCCCTATAAGTCAGCAGAGATCTAAGATTGACAAATACCATAAACAACCCCTACATCAATACATGTAGATGTCCTAAAAAAGAATAGAATGATTCTCCTACAGTCCGAGAACCGACAAAGACAGCTCAATGACGAAGGTCACAGCCATCACCCGCCAGCTACCAAGCCCATGTTTTCGTTGGATCTGCATGATGAATATCTACTAAAACTAATTGATAATTGTTGGAACTTGGAATCATCTGCAGGGCTTAGCCAGTTGTTAAGGCTACAGAGAGAGAATCTTTTGCGCTAGCAGCAAATGGAATAAACACCACTAGGCTACAGAGAGGAGGCCTATGCTATTCGGCAGAAATATAGTGATTAATTATAAAATATACAAAGTGCATTTGTTTGCTAACTCGCTATCAATTGACAAAATGTAGAATCCTTTCTAAAGGAACAACCACAGAGGGAAGCATTTAACCATCCGCATACATATGAGTAGTTTTAGAAAATTCATCATACATTTCTCAAGAGTAAATAGTTTATTTACATTAATGTGTCCAATCCAATGATAAAAAAACATAATGTCACATACCTAAATGTAAAGAGCTCTCTACAAGCCAATCTCTCCATTTTTTTTCCAATATATAATGAGCTACTACTATTCAATGTAATTAGATATTTCATTCACAAAAGCCCCGAATCTAAACTCGAAAATGAATGATGATAAACATATATGTTAATCTTTGTAGCTTTTGGGCAAAATCCTGCGAGCTTAACCTTGCTATTCACAGAATACGGTTATTTGTGCTAAATCAAATTAACATATGTCAAATTAACATATATCAAATTCACATGTAAATAATAAAAAACAGATGACCCAGATTCTTGCTTGACGACTAATGCGGGACCTTACAAACCAAAAGAAGGTTCCACCAGAGTTCACAAAGAAGTTCCAACCAAGGTGAATTTTAGTAGCGCGATCACGCTACAAGACAAAGATATACCTGAAATAGACACCAACCATATTGAAACCTCCGTTATTCAAGTCAACAGATTCAAAGTAGCAAACACAGAGAGGACCCGTATCTACCAACACCGAAATATACTAAATGTATTTAAACTTCCAATTAAAGCGAGTACAAAGAAGCTACAGATCCTATTTGTCGTATGTCTCCTCTATAATATTACAATAAGTTTATTTGTCCCCTCTATTTTGTAGCATCGGGGAAAAATATCTAATTCTCGTGAGTGGTCGGGACATGGAGTTTTTGACTCAAATAAGTGTTTTTATCTCGATTTAAACAATTGAAAACTGGAGAATAGTGAGGTTTGCAACAAACAAAGAGAGTGAACTTTGCAAAGAAAACGGTAGGAAGGAACACATTCAGTCCTAATTCTACATTCTTTTCTCAGTAGTATAGTTGTCTATCATGTCATAAAAAAAAGAGAGATTACATCTATTTCACACAATTTCAGCTCTATTGCCATTTACTCAAATCTAGAAGTACTTGGGATGCTTTATTTGCCTCGATAGTGAAGGAATAATGTTGCTTCATTTAACTAATTGGTAAACTTTTTTTTCTATATAACAGTTTGCTAAAGTACAATGGCATGTTTCTATTTGTTAATAGTTAGTGAATTGCACAAGAGGAAGACGAATTATGTAAACAATAAGTGAATCAAGAGTGATGAATATTAAGTAGGACAAAGTACAAACTAAGCTACCACTGTATAATCAATTTATTGATTAATCAGAGGGCATTCATTTTTGCCACCTCTCCGCAGCAACTTGTTAGAGACTATGATGACAAAGATGTTTGCTAAAGTATATAGAATGTATGCCCATCATTTGCAATTTATTCCTTTCCTTTGCGAGACCAACATTATTTAGACTTGAACATTATTTAAGCTCAGGGCAACTTGCTTGTAGAGCATGAGTTTAGATATTTGTTTCCACTAATGATATACTATTTGCTCAAATTAAAAAGATTTATCCGCGCTGCATACATGACCGGGTTTTCATCATAAAGTCTCTCAACCTCGAGTAATGATCAACAAAGACAACAAAGACAACAAAGATCATAAAGTCTCTCATCATAAATCTCCTAACCTTTAAACTAAAATATGCAATCGGTGACAATCTCAAACCGTAAAAAAAAGACAACTAACACAACAATGACCATACTAAAATCCAAACAATCAAACTCGATTTCTATCCCATGTTATGAAAAGCAATCATAAGCATAATTCATAAACAACAAGTCCATGAAATAAAATGTGCACTCCTACAAGACTAAAATCCAAACTATAGTACAATGAAGAAGTAAAATTCTTGTGATAGATAGATCTGGTGCTCACCGCTTTGGATACTCGCCTCCCGATTACACAAATGGGCCCATGACCCACCGCTCTCGGCCAAATGAAAAACCCCGCAGAGTAAAGAAGACAAGAGGGATGAAAGTGGACTCGAGATGACATGAATGTTGAAGATGAAGAGATGACGACATAAGAGATTGTGTTTCTAATATAAACGAGGATGGGGATTCATTTTCGAGAGATCACAAGGAAAAACTCTCATGGAGGGTTTAGGATCCCACTCAACGATCCTAAACAAATAGCAAGATTCGATCTCACACAATAAGTCACTAACCGTAAAGTTGAGGTGTAATTCACACAATAGGTCACTAACCATAATATCAAAGTTGAGGTATGATAGTGCACCAGCTTAATTGATCAATACAAAGGCAAGAAGCTACTAGATTGGCCTGCCATGGTAGGATAGATATCTGCTAACTCCCATTAACCGACCTTCAATTTTGGAGAGGAAGGATGAAATCTATGAATGTGGGTATAGTGGCACCTAGGGGGAGCCCCAAATAGGTGAAATTAAAGGCATGGATCCCACACTCGCATCCAAAAGTTCTAGAGAGAGTCAGAAACAATTTTTCTTCCCCGCATATTGATAGGGGCTAGGAAGGATTTGTGAAAATTAACATGCAGACACTGTGGAGTCGAGAATGATCTTAGAGAGACATTTCAAGTTGAGAAGTTGTCTAGCATCTGCTTTGGGAGGATGAGGAGCGTGTCATCTGCATATTGGGGTAGTCTCCAAAAAGTTTTCACCCGTAGGGTGTGTTTGAGTAATCCTTTCTTGGAAGCACCAATTTCCCATGTACTACGGATTTCCACAAAGAACAAAATAAATAATAATTTTGGTACACTTAACAACAAAAAACGGTTAAGCAATAATTCCCACGCGCTTAGCACAAAGACAGAGGCAACTAGAAAAAGCGAAACGATCGTATAAACGCAACCTAGGGTTCATTCGAGCTAAAGGGTTCCCCAAATCTCAGCGAGACTTGGCGCCCACCAATTGCTACATCCACTAGGCCGCATAATAGAGACGAAGAACCCAAACGAATGGGATCTGAAGCTACATGACGCGCAAACGGTGATTCGCAACGAAAGGGAACCGCCGTGGAGAAGATGAGAAAGGGAGAGAGGGGACGAAGACCTGAGCACTTCGTTGTCCCGCTCGGCTTCGCTGACCTCCGTGAGGAAGCTCGTGAGCTGGTCCTCGTCGGCCCTCCGCCAGGAGAAAGCTCTTGACGAAGGCCACAGGCCGGGAGGGATGGACGGGCTTTGGTTCTCGGGAGGTCGAGGTCCCAAACCCTAACCTCAGAGGCTGGCGGAGGAGAGAGTGGTGTGGTGGTCCGAGGGAAGGGAGAGAGGGTGGCGGCGGAGCGGGCGAAGCGAGGGGGGGAAGCGAAGGCCCAGCGAGTGGCGGGCGGCAGCATCTCAGAATCGATTATAACCCAAATTCCCAAATTCACTTTTTAGTGCCCAAATGAGTTTGATATATCTCAGACCACGGTAGGGGGGGCTGACCTTATAAGCCGCCTCTACAGCTTGAATTAGTTGACTATAGGGGCTACCGAGGTTATAAGTCACCCAGCTGATTGATTTTTTTTTTCAAAATTCTAAATTAAAATAAATTATTCACATGTAAATAATAAGTAATACAAAACAAAATTTTATATTTATTTTTTTATAGATATATTTACATATACAATAACTAAAACAACTACAACAGTTTAAAATTGCAAAATTGAACATTTAAAAATTTGAAAAAAAAATTAAATTTTAAAAATTAAAATCAAAACTACTAAAATAATTTTGAGACAACAAATGATCTCAAATGAAAATTTGATAAACGTCAAAGTTGTAGAGGTCATGAAGATCTATAACTTTTATTTTGGTCATCTTGTCATTTTACAAAATTTGAACCTTTCGATTTTGAAATTTTAAAAAATAACAAGTTCGAACCAAAATTTGAGACCCAAAAATGATTTCAACATAAAAAGTGATGAGTACCAAAGTTGTTCAACTCATTAATATCTACAACTTTTATTTTAGTTATCTTGTCATTTGACAAAATTTGGACCTTTTAAATTTGAAATTGTGAAAAACGACAAGTTCGAACCAAAATTTGAGACACAAATTGATTTCAACATAAAAAGTGATGAATAACAAAGTTGTTCAACTCATGAATATCTACAACTTTTATTTTGATCATTTATTTATTTGATAAATTCTTAACACACATTGTTCACTAATCTTACCCATGTCTCATATAGTTTATAAAACCTAACGAGAGATGTGTCACATTTGTGAACAATGTCATTACCACTTTGTCATATGAAGAAATGACCAATACAAAATTTGTAGATCTTGATGAGTTATTCAACTTTGGTATTTATCACTTTTTCAGCTGAAATCATTTGGGGTACCAAAATCTTGTCTGAAGTTGCATTTTTTTAAATTCAAAATTTAAATTGCTCAAACTTTTCATATGTATATACTGATAAAACCAACAAAATAAATTAATAGAGCATGATTTTAGAAAATTTTAGGAAAAAAAATCATCAGATTTGGAGTTAGTATGAGGAAGAAAAACTAGTTATAAAGTTGACCCACAGATTAAAAAAGAAATCACACTGTTCATTATGATCATGTAAGGACAGTGTGATTTCTCTTTTTAATCTGTGGGTAAACTTTGTAACTATTTGTTCTCCCTCATACTAACTCCAAATATGATGGTTTTTTTTCCTAAAAATTTCTAAAATAATGCTTCAGCATTTAAGTGTGATCAAAATTGGATGTGATAATGTTTTACACGTTTTAAAATTTGAAATTTGAAATTTGATAAGTTCAAACCAAATTTTCAAACCCTAAATGATTTCAGATGTAAAAGTGATGAATACAAAAGTTATTCAAATCATCAAGATATATAACTTTTATTTTGGTCATCTTGTCAGTTGACTAAATTTGAACCTTTCAAATTTTTAAATTTGAAAAATGACAAGTTCGAACCAAAATTTGAGACCCAAAATGATTTCAACATAAAAAATGATGAATACCAAAGTTGTTCAACTCATTAATATATACAACTCTTATTTTAGTCATCTTGTCATTTCACAAAATTTGAACCTTTCAAATTTAAAATTTTGAAAAGCAACAAGTTCGAACCAAAATTTGAGACCCAAATTGATTTCAACATAAAAAGTGATGAATACCAAAGTTGTTCAACTCATGAATATCTACAACTTTTGTTTTGGTCATTTATTCATTTGATAAATTCTTAGCACACATTGTTCACTAATCTTACACATGTCTCACATAGTTTATAAAACCTTACGAGAGATGTGTCACATTTGTGAACAATATCATTACCACTTTGTCATATGAAGAAATGACCAATACAAAAGTTGTAGATCTTGATGAGTTATTCAACTTTGGTATTTATCACCTTTTCAACTGAAATCATTTGGGGTACCAAAATCTTGTCTGAAGTTTCATTTTTTTAATTCAAAATTTAAATTGCTCAAACTTTTCATATGTATATATTGACAACTTTTATTTTGGTAATTTCATAATTTGATAAATTATTAGTACACATTGTTCACACAAACATACATGAATGTAGTCTCAAACACACATAAATATAGTTTCAAACACACATACATAAATGTAGTCTTACATACATGAATGTAGTCTCACATACACATACATGAATGTAGTCTTATGAACACAGACACACTTACATAAACTAGCTAGCCCACCGTGATAACTTTCCCCTTGACACCTTTTCGTTCCCATGGCAATACATCTTTGGGCAGGTTCTTTTCCACAGCCTCGATCTTCTTACAAAAGTTTGTGAATAGTGGCATCTCATTGCACTTATTGTAAGCTTCAACATCGTCCACGCCATCAACTCCGATGATATGTTGTTTCCCGGAGGCCACCACGTGCTTTGTCTTCTTCTTTGGGGGGAGGTTACTTTGCGGGTCAGGCATATAGAAGACTTGCGCGACACGTTCAGCGAGCACCCAAGGGTCATCCTGATAGCCTACATTCTGGAGGTCGACGACTCTCTGTCCGATCTCATTGAATTGATGTTGCTTGATCCAGCGGCATCGAAATAGGGCCACCTTTATATCCCTTCCATAGTCAAGTTCCCATATATCTTCAATTATGCCAAAGTACAGGACCTTTCGCCCCACTCCGTCGAGAGCCTCTATTCGGACGCCGCTGTTCTGATTCACAGATTTCCTGTCCTTTGTGTCGGTATAGTATATGTACCCATTGATGTCATAAGCATTCCAAGATGTCACCTGTTTCGATGGCCCGGCCACCAACCGACTGATGGTAATAGAATCTATGGTTTCTCCAGGCTGTATGTTCTGGTCCTTCAACCATGATGTCAGGCGTTGCTTATGTTGTTTCATGACCCAATCATCTGAACGGCCATTCCTCTCGGCCATAATGATAGCCATGTGTTCATCAATGTACGGTTGCATCACTGTCATACTCTGCAAGACACTATAATGCGTCCGACTCACCTCTCTGTAATCATTGTCAAGGAACACTTTCCTACCACTTGTGCCCTTCCCACTAGCCTTCCTTGTGGACGAGAATCGGGATTACCAATCCTCTCTATACTTTTAGCCACTCTTGGCAAAGACTTTCGACGACTTCTTTGGAATTGTAACCCTCTATCATGGAGCCCTCCGGTGTGTTTCGGTTATGCACGTATCGGCTTAGAACCGACATGAACCGCTCGTGGGACCACATTTCATGCAAGAAGCTAGGGCCCAACGCCTCGATCCGATGTACCAGTGAATCATGAGATGTACCATTATATCAAAAAAAAAATGGAGGTAAACACATCTCTAGTCGGTTCGGGTCTCCACCATGAATTCATGTAGGTCACTCACTCTTGCCTCAAATCGCCTTCTCGTGAGATCTTCAAAAGAAGTAGCACATGCGGTGATGGCCATCTTTAGGAACTCGCTTTATAGCCCCGATTGCAATTGGTAGGAACACCATCAAGATCACATGACAATCGTGAGCCTTGCAAGATGTTAATGATAGGTCCTTCATCGACACTAGCTTCTTCGGTTTCATTAAAACCTAGTCGACACTCTGACCCCCTAAAGGAAATTGCATATAGCTCTCCTCTCTCTCTTCTAGGGTTAGGTTGAAGCTAGCCATGGGAAGACTGTATTTGCCATTTATCCTCGCAGATCGCCAAAAGCTCCCACATCACGCTTCAGCCAGCACCATGTCTTTCCGTGATCTCGAGACCATCCTTTGACTTGCCCGTTTCCATCAAGGTAGCCATGAGACTCTCAAAGACATTCTTCTGCACGTGCATCGCATCAATGGCATGTGGGACCTCCAAGTCTGGCCAATAAGATAGGTACTGAAAGAAGATCGATTGCTTCTTGAATGGTACACCTTCGATGGGAGGTGTGCTTCTATCTCTGATCGTTCCATCTAGATTCTTCTTTCCATAGACGACGTGTATGTTTTGGACCATTCTAAACACATGTTCTCCATTATGACGTCTCTCTAGAGGGGGTTCATCCTCCGGGATGTTGCCATAGTATCTTAGGTATAATTTGCTGCGGTACTTGTGACCTATCTTTAAGAAGCGCCGGTTCCTTATGTAAACTATCTTCTTGGATCCAGCTAGGAACACCCATTTAGTACCATCCAAACAGACTAAGCATCCAGTCTTGCCTTTGAACTGTCCGCATGGCAGGCAACAAATACGGGTAATCATTGGTAGTAACAAATATTATTGCTTTGCATATGAAGTCCTCCCGCTGGAATGCATCGTACATCGGCTCCCCATACCTCCATAGCCTCTCCATTTCTTGCATCAGAGGCTCCAAGAACACGTCTATATCAATGCCTGGTTGTTTGGGGCCGGAGATAAGAATGGTGAGGAGAAGGTACTTCCTTTTCTGACACAAATATGTTGGGAGGCTGTACATGGTCAAGATGACTGGCCATGTGCTATGGTCGGTCATCCTCTCATTGAAGGGATTCATTCCATCGGTGCTCAAGCCGAACCGTATATTCCGTGGGTCATCACTAAATTCTGCTTTGTACTTGGCATCGAACGCTTGCCACTGGCTACAATCGGCCGGGTGTGCGATCGTATCATCATCCACCTTGCGCTCATCATCCTACCATGTTATCAGTGCGGCTTCCTTAGGGTTTAGGAACATACGCCTTAAGCGGTCGATCACTGGCAAGTACCACATAACCAAGGCAGGAATTCTTCTCTTATTTGTATCGTTGCCTAATGGAGTTTCCTCTAGGGGCTGAGATTCTTGCACCACCTTCTTCCCACCCTTCTTCCTCTTTCCTGTGGAGGCTTCCACCCCACTTTGAAGGTCATTGTTCTTATACCGACTAGCCCCACACCTAGGACATGTATCTAAAGTCTCGAACGATGTGCCACGTCGAAAAAAGGATCTGATATAGTGGTTGGGGCATGCATGGATTTTTTCAACCCCAATATGAGTGGACTTATAACCTTCTTCGCTTGGTATGTGTGGGCGGAACCTGTGTTTGGCCGTGGGAGCAACCGTGACATGAGGCACAACAGATCATCGAAACTACAAATCCGACCAAATTGTATTTAGCCTTCGGATGAGTAGCTCAAGCACAAAATGTAGCAGTGTGAAGTATGTCGGACAACCCTTCTCAGCATCATACACAGTCTTCTTCGATGCTTTTGTCACCCTCTCAAGATTTTCTAGACCTCTCTTGCTCTTTTCTAATATTTCGGTCCAAAGGCCCCAAGCATTTCGGCCCAAGTTGTCACCGTCATCCGCATCCCCTCACGTGCTTACGCCATCATTGCTTTGCCACCAAAGATCATCACCACCTTGTTGATTGCCAAAGCCACCACCTTGTTGATTACCATAGTCACGATCCATTTGTTGCTCAAGATCGTCTGTGAATCGGGACAAGTATGCTTGGGTTTTAGCTTCATCAGCTAGATCATCGTCGCTGTCATCAACAACCACTGTTTCACCATGATGAATCCACACTGTGTAGTCCGGAACAAATCCTCTTCTAATAAGATGTTCTTTGATGGTACTCACATCTCGAAATGGAATAAGGTTCTTGCAATCTTTCAACGTCGCTATTCTCTTTCAACGTCGCTGCATGCTTCTCTGCGGCTTTGATGAATTTGTCCACCTCATCACGGAAAAGAGCGTCGTGTCTTAATGAACCATACATCCAAGAGTTCATGTAGTCCATCTTATAGAAACAAAATAACCAAAGAAAGAATATTACTCGAGAATAATTGTATATACCTGAGACACGCACCATGGTAGTAGAGGATAGTTAATTAATTGACTATTAATGCATAAATATTTTAAAATATAAATTAATTGGTTCAAATAAACAATTTCAAATAAAACAATTAGCAACATTTAATATTTCATCCACTACCTTTCATGCAAACTCCATTCCAATTTCATGGTAGAGGATAATTAATTAATGGCCTATTTATCCATAACTAATTAAAAACACACATTATAGAAAGGAATCAAAATAAATATTAAATGATAATTAGTAGCTATGGTAGAGGATATTTTACACATTAGCAACAATTAAAATCTTACACATTCACCTACATGCAAACCCTAGTCACATAAAGGAAAAATTGAAAAAGAAAAAAAAACAAAATCCTAGATCTAGATATAGGGTTTCATGACACATGCATCAAACTTCACTAATACTACACTAAAATCAACAAAGATGTACTAATAAAGGATGCAATTTTACTTTCCTACCTAATTTATCCTAGTATAGTGAAAATTAGGGTCTAATTTCACTCATAACTAGCTCAAGCTCCATGGAAGAAAGAGAAAACCTCAAATCAAATTACTCACTAACCAACGAATTAAACTTAACTAAAGAGTTGGAGACGTATTTCCTTACCTTTTAGAGCCTCTCCACCAAAGGATTTGAGATCAAAACCTCCCCCCTTAGTAGAGCAATTTTTAGGAGGAGCCCAAGACCTCCTAACCTTTGTTTTGTGTGTAGAAGAGTGTGTCCCGAGATGGAAGAAGAGGGTGGCTGCTATTTATTCGTGCGCCATCAGTAGGGGCGGCTGGTGATTCAGCCGCCCTTACAGTCAGAACTGCAGGGGCGGCTGGTGATTGAGCCGCCCCTACAGATCAGCCCTAACTGTAGGGGCGGCTCAGGTTACCAGCCGCCCCTATAGTGACATCTGCTGCAGAGGCGGCTGATGATTGAGCCGCCCCTACAGATCAGCCCCAACTGTAGGGGCGGCTCAGTTTACCAGCCACCCCTACAGTGACATCTGTAGAGGCGGCTAGGCTGCTGGGGCCGGGGACGCCCACTGTAGGAGCGCCTCCAACCCCAGCCGTCCCTACAGTAAAAATGTCCCCGTTTCTACAGTAAGAATTTAGCGTAGTGACGATGGATCCCCTTTCCACAGGACTTGGCACCTTCCCGGGCTATCGTCGAAGCAATGATCATTGTCGACAACGAAGAACGATAAGCAATAGATGAAGGTATATGTATATGTATATTGATAGATTCAATCGTGTGTTGTTAATAGACCATCACCCTTTTATGTTTATAGGACTGCTGGTCGTCCCGGGTACAAAATCCCTAGGGTGCAAAAAGAGTCGGAGCCGACGTATCCTTGCTAATCACGATCGGCCAACTACGTGAACACCTTGCTATCAAATATGCATGCATACGTGTACTAAAAATCCTTCAAGGACTCCTCCTGTATGCATGCATACGTGTACTAAAAATCCTTCTCTGACTCCTCCTGGTTTCTTTTCTAATCACCGTATCCATTCAAACACCTGTCCACCGGCCAGCTTGATCTCTTGATTAGATATGGAAAAAGAATTAACTATTCCAACATGAGCCGGACTCACCAGCTCTGCGTATGGAAAAAGAATTAACTATTCCAACATGAGCCGAACTCACCAGCTCCGGCCTGTTTTGTTTGGTAAAAACGATCGTATCGTAAATTTTTTTCTCTCACACTAAATCAACCAGCGCCGGAATAATGTTTTCTCTCACACCAAATCAACAGTTGAAGCATTATTTTTCTTGTGAGACATATTTGAGACTGTATGTTGAATCTTGGTTTAGGAGGAGTCTTACATCTTACATAAGATCACGGATGACAGATGGCTCATATAGCATGATGTGTAGATCGAACGATTGTCATAAAGAAAGAGTAAGATCACGCATGACGAAGAGTCATATAGCACGACATATACATCCAACGGTTATTATAGGGGGAGAGTCCCCTAAAAAAACTCGCTCTTTTATAGTGTGATTATGACATAATTAACAAATAACAAAACATATCTTCTCCTTAAGTTGCCAACCCAAAAATTGCACCCAGAGTTGCCGACCCCAAAAGTGCCCTCGAATTTGAGGCGGATATAGACTGCCCGGGGCCGAGTTTTTTTTTTGCATAACCGGGTCCCGGGTTGACTCGGACAAGAACATTTCTGCCACGCGATTAAGGGCATGTTTGGTTATCTTCTACTAAACTTTAGTCACTTTAGCTACTAAACTGCCAAACAAACTGACTAAAAAAAAACTAAAGTAGTTTAGTCATATTAGTCACACAAGAGTAGCTAAAAGTAGGCTAAAGTGCACAGTGAGCAAGGGCTGACCCTCATTATTGTTGGACCCTCATTATTGTTGGCCTCCACCCTGATTTAGGCATTCATTAGAGGGAGTTTGGTTTTTGTTGAACTGTTTTAATGGCCTTTAGTCACTTTTAGTCACTAAAACTAAACAATGGTGACTAAATTTAGTCATTAGTTTTAGTAGCTAAATTTTAGTCATGGAAACCAAACATGAGAAACTAGTGTGGTCGGCCTGGTACAAAGATGTTAATTAGGGCGTCTGACCGATAGATAGGAATTGTGGGTGGGATAAATAGTTACACGGCCATCGCAGGTATTGTGTCGTAGCCGCTGTCGCCGCCGCCAACAGCCTACCACCGTCTTCTTGTTGCTGTTGTTGTAAAACATCCGGACTCTTTCGTAGAAGGAAAGGAGAAGGGGGAATCCTAATCCGAGTCTGTTTGTATGTGGGCTCTTACCAAACTCTTAGGCCTTGACAGGACTATATGTACGCGGGAGCTCTATGTTGTAATCACCAATATTCATAGAAATAAAGAATAGTCTTCCTATCTCTTATGTCCATGTGTTCTACTTTCATTTACTATATTAATCATGAGAAACAGAGAGGGGAAGGTCATAATCGCTGACAACATATTTTATAACATGTTATCAGCATGATAAGCTCTTCATCGACATCGTCGTTGAAGCCGTCGCCGATCTTCGATGCCGGTGCTTGTACCGTCGACATCCCGACGTTGTTAGCAGAACGGATCTGCAGCGACATGTATCATCTTCATCGACAATGTCAAACGTCCTACACGGTATGTATCTCCTAACCACTACCCTACGCAACATATGAGGTAGATTAAATTGTCATCCTCGAACGAAACAACCGCATCTCGCAGATTGCGTTTGTTTTGGCTATTGAGCCTATATACATATTTTATTCTCTTGAATAATTCGATTGTGCCTGAAGTACGTACATACAAGGAAGTATATAAATATACACAAGTAATCTAATCTGCACGATACATGTTAGTGACACGAAGATCACTGCATATAGAGAAACCGATCTTGCATGATCTTTGTGGTCCAACTGTAAGTCTGCATGTTTACTATCGATCGGCCATCAAACTGAACTATTATTTGCTTTTATGCCCTGTTCGTTTCGCTGGAAAAAACAAGTCGAAACACTGTTCCGGACTGATTTATTGTGAGAGAAAAATACTATTTCAACTAAAAAACAAACTGAAAAAAAACGAATTATAAGATAAACGAACGGAGCCTAATTCGTGGACAAGCATTATCTACGCGGACATGCATAATACACACCAACAGCAAGGTGTCTGCTCCCGCACAGCACGGCAGATGAAAAAAAGAAGAGAAAGAACCTGCAGTTATGCCTGCCGAGTTGTATGTTAGCACGGCAGATTAAAAAAAAGGAAAGAACCTGAAGTTATGCCGAGCTGTATATTATATACTAGGTGTTTACCTGAAGCTCATTGCTAGAGCTACTGGTTGTTTTTTTCGCCAAATCGACAATCGAGTACGAAGTACAGTGGAAATCGGTGAGGATTTGTATCTCTAGCTTTGCTACTCGAAACATCCTGTTCTCGTTGCAGACTCGAAGTCGACAGTCTCCTCCGTGATCTGGAGCGAACCAGCAAGTTCGTCTCTATGAACCTTGCACCTCTCGGCATCTGTAGAACACCCGCATCTGCATGCGTGTTCTATGGCTCTAGGACAGCTGGTTCGAAATCGTTGTGCACGGTAACGAGGATGTCCCGAACGCACACCACCACGCATCGTGTCGGGGTTGCATGGCCTAGGCCATGGTATTTGAACGCAGGACCCCTATCTCTTGGGGCCGGCCAGAAAATGGATTAAGCAAATAAGCACTCTTTCCTGCATAATTGTGTATGTTAGCAATTTAATAGTAAAAATCTTTGTTTGTATACATTAACGGTATTTATTTTCTATTACTGTATAGTTGCTTTTTGTTGATAGTGTAATGCTCTTTTGAATGGATTTATTTATCACACATTATGAATTATATACCATGTAATTGCAAGAATAAAATTTTGAATAGTTATACTAGAAATATGGTATAAGGTATGTGGGCTCTCTAAATCCTGCAGACCTTAGACTTATCACCTTTGAGAGGCTCATATTTGTTTTTTCCTAACATAATGAATTTTTGGGATAAACAAATGCATGGTATTAATTCTGAAAATTTATATATAGCATAATCCTGAAAAATGTTAGATGCTTCTAAGAATATTTTGCATAACTATCCACTATTTTTTTGCACCTTGCTACTTGTTTACACGTAGTAAACCTATATGCACATGACTTAGTTATAATGATATATGCATACCTTCATAAAGAAGGAATATCATGTACTTGCCCTGAATGACAGAATTATATAGCATGATCATTGTTAAATCCTAGTAGGATATTCTACTGTCACTGAAGTGGAGTAGATCTTAAGCATAATAATTCCTGGTATTACTCTCAAATAATAAGTATGTGACAAAGCTAAATCCTAAAGGTCTTATGGGACTCACTGCATGAGAAATTCTAGAAGATATCCTATATTATGATGATTGCATAATGTTAGAAATATTAAAAATTGAATTTTTAAGCTTATATGGCCACATGGGATATAAATGCTACTCTATAAATAAATACAATTAGCTTGAAACTTTGTGTTAAAAGTCTTAGAAGACGAGATGATAAAGACGAATTTATCTAATTTCAGAAGAAATGTTTCTTGAAATAGAAGATCAAGAGCACTGAAGTACTAGACGTATCTAATATCATCAAGAATTACTCAATATCACGTAGAAATTAAGTCAGAATTTTTAGATAGCTCTATAAATGAGGAAATGTGACTTGCATATATTATCCTAGAAGGATCGAGCAAACATGAAGCTGCTAAATGTCGAGCATAGAAGCTAAGACATGTAAGAATGGATGAGAATTAGAATATTTAAAGTTTTCTTGAAGAAGAAGTTAAATCATGTGCTTACAGATTGTTTTTTTTGGAATTACTATCCTAAAGTATTCGTGGGGGCGGTGCTTTAAGTTTTAATTCCAGTTGAATTAAGTGGATTATGTAAATTCGTAGAAGAGTTAATGGTTACTTTATTAGCTTGAAGACTAATATGAAGTTCTTAATTGTAATTTTTACTTGCAGTAATATATGTTAATCTTGCATGGAATGAATTAGATTTATATGTTTTATATATAAACAATTGCCTATTGCCTATCTAAATAAATTTTGCATTAATTTTATCCACAAAGAAGCCTCAATTAACCATGAAGGTTATAGTTCTATGTGCACTACTACCATGTAGGTAGAAAGAAAACTGAATTTCTAGAAGCACATGAATAATTAGACTATACTAGCATATTAACTGATCTTAGAAGGATCAATTTAGTCAAGAAATAGTATAATCCATAAACTAAGTATTTAATACTTCAGCCCAGAAATTAAAAGTTTAAGTCTTGCCCTGAATATGTTGTTGCACACTGAATAGTGCACTTGATATGTGAATTTCATGCCAGAACCAATAAATACCAGAAATATGATTGTATTCTATGGAACATTAGAAATGATTATTCATAGATGTTACATGTAGCATATTACTACTTGAAGTAACTATGACATGAAAAGAGGGAGGAATTTTGGGTAAAGGCATAAGAAAATATGAGTATTATATATTTAATAGGCATAGGCTTCCTAAATCTATCTTTAAGTGCATGTATCAGAACTTGAAGTCCTATCCGCGTCCCTTCCGACAGAGTTAACTTTCTCTACATTGCACTAATTGCAAGTAAGCTTGTAACTTTGTGTTTTGTTGTTATCTATTACGTTAATTGAATACCAAAATTTCACACTACACATGAATGAGTATCACTATGTTGTGCTTCGAGCTGCACTATCTCCACTTCTGCATGAATATAGCAGATACATTTGTAGCTAGTAGCTACCTTTGCACTTTCTTCATAATTATATTGGCTAGCTAGAATACTATGTCTATATAGTTCTCGTTGAACTAAGAAATATTTTGCTTTCATTGCATCGCATGCATAAGCATTAGATTGGTCTAGGGCTAAGTAGCCTAAGATCAGGAGGAGTTGGTTAATCTAAAAGGGCCAATCTGAATTTGGCTAAATGGAGAAGTGACCCACTTCGATGGCCTGAATTATAGTGAAAATTGAGTTAATGGATAACACACTTAGATGATTTTGGATTTACGAAGAAAAATCATTTGGGGAATTTTGCATTAATGATAATTATAAAATTCTAGAAAAAATTACATGTGAATTTGAATGTTGCGTATTTTATACATTTGAAGTATATGGTCCATTTTTTATGTACGAGTAATTGGATTGATTTTTTTGCTAAACAATAAAGAAACTAGACAATAAAATAGTTTTCTAAACCATGATATGTGCAAATCTGAGCGAGAACATCCTTGAGTTTGTAGGAATGCTGAACATTCTTAAGTGCACTTTATGCATTCTAGCTCGCTGCATTTAGTAAATAATAAACCCCGGGTTAAAATATGTGCGTGGATATTTCCCATAAAACTACATTATTGCATATATGAATGGGCCTCCACTTGTAGTCGGAGATATATAAATTTGAATTATTTTAAGCCCTTAAGAGATATCTTTTAAAGTATGTTATTAAAGATCTAATATTGACATTAGGGGGAGAGAAAGCCTATATTAAATGCCAAATATTATTTTTATAGAAGGAAAATGGTCTTAAGAGAAAAATATTCTTTAAAGCTTGAAGCAGAAATAGTATCACGCACTAAATCAAACAATAGTTTGACTAATACTCTTGTGAAGCATGAAGCGGAGCATATGCCAGATATTTTTGAAAATGAGAGGAGTAACTTGAAGTTATAAACCGAAAGTTGTGTTTACTAGTAGTAAACTAAATGGTGTATACTATTAAGCTAAAATTTAGATTCTAGTTTAGTATATACTTGTTGAATAGAAATAAAATGAAAATCCTCCATTCTCATGAAGAGAACACTTCATGAAGAAGGTTAAGCACCTCATGAGGAGGATCATCACGAAGATGAAATCCAACACACTAAGCGCGCTTCATTAGTGTTGGGTATGCAGAACAATAAATCATCTCTTGTTTGAAAAATAACAAAAAGACAGAATAAACTCATATTATGAGAATATTGAGAGAAAATAATAGTTGTTGTCGGTGTTTCGAGTAAACACCAATGCGCGTTTGGCTTGGATGGTGTGCTAAGAGGATACGAGGTTTATACTGGTTCGGGCGGAATGTCCCTACATCTAATTCGTTGCTGCTGCTCATGTTACTAGCACTGAAAAGTTTGTAGTAGGGGTTACAAATGGGCGAGAGAGGGACAAGTCCCAAGTCTCTGGTGGAAAGAACGAATGGGTACCGAGAGCTCGGTCGCTGCTCGGCTATGTATTCGAGGTTCGATGCTAGTGGTTCTTGATCTGATGCGGTGCGATACCCCTTAATGGGACGCCCTGCTTTCTCTTTTATAGGTCAAGGGAAAGCACGGGGTATAACGGGAGAAAATAAGAGAATGAGAGGGAGAGAAAGTCCTTCAGGGTCGTCGAGCCTTTCCTTTCCTTTGTGCGGGCCCTGCTGACACGACAGGTGGTGACAAGGACAACTCCACGCCGGGTGCCTATCCGCCGATGATGCCATGCCCTGGCGTTGTCAGCGGGTCATGACGTCCTAGTCTACCCCGGTGGGCGGCGCGACGAACCAGCATGCTGATCAGCGGCTGTACAGGGAGTAGACAGTGATCACGCGTCCGTCACTATGAGCGATGTGAGTTCCCTAGAAAGACATGTCACGGAGATGGGTCGTGTTAAGACGTGACTGCTCCCTGCACGATGCCAGAAGTTTGACCTTTGGTTGTACCTTCTGGCCCGTAGTGGTTGGCGGCGGCGTGAGCTTCCGTTAGGAGCCATGCCCGAGGGATTAGGCGAGGCGGAGCCAGCCTTCATACGTCGGGCGAGGCGGAGCTAGCCCTCAGACGTCGGGCGAGGCGGAGTCCGCCCTCAGACGTCGGGAGAGGCGGAGCCCGCCCTTAGACGTCGAGCGAGGCTAAGCCCGCCCTTGGGGTCGGGCGAGGCGGAGCCCATCCTTAGAGGTCGGGCGAGGCGGAGCCTGCAGCATCGGTGTCGGACGAGGTGGAGCCCGTCCCCAGAGGTCGGGTGAGGCGGATCGCATGACCTTGGGGTTACGTGAGGTGGAGCCTGCCCTTAGAGGTCGAGCAAGACGGAGCCCGTGGCCTCCGTGTCAGGCGAGGCGGAGCCCGTTCCCAGAGGTCGACGCGAGGCGGATCACACGACCTTGGGGTTGGATGAGGCGGAGCCCACAGCCAGAGGTCAGGCGAGGCGGAGTCCACGGCCTCGGTGTCGGTTGGAGCTGTAGTCGCACCTTTAACTGCCTGGATGGATTAACGTATAACGACCATTAGCCCCTCCTCTTCGGGTACCCTAGTATTGGTCCCCGATAGTTGTCGACAACGCTACCTCTAAAATTACAAATGTTTCTCTTATAAGAACCCGGATCTAGAAAACAAAGTCCATAACAAAGTCGACTATAGCGATTATATCGGGTCAATGAAGAAAGCAATTGAGATTGAATCTCCTACTGAGAAGAAATAAATGCTCTACTATATCTCTATCAAATGTAATGAATGAATATAAAATATACAGTTAATAAGTGGATTATGAAGATCCATATAGTTCCTAAAGAATATAAATCACAATATATAAAAATTAAATCTCATACAAGTATTAAGAAGTCTAAGGTAGAATATGTTTGTGAATGAATATTAAAGTATCAAGAAGAGCATATTTTAGAAAGGAATGGATTCATCAAATTACTTTATAGTGAATAACACTATCTTATCATGTATATCACATAATAATTTCTCATGTAGTAGATAATATATCTTATAGAAGAGAAATGTTATTCACAAAAAATGAGAACATCCTTGAAGGGGTTAATCCACGAAGGATTTAATAGTCGATTCTTGAATGAACATCATTAATCTCAAAAGTGAATATAGACCCAAGAGAAACAAAATGAGGAATCCAAAACACCATGAAGGTGTTATACAAACACTCAGAAAGTGTATATTGTAAAGTTAGCAACGAAGTGTTGATATCCTCTAAGTACCATAGTAGGTACAATAATAATGGTGATTTTGACAATTGAATTCTCCTCTAAATGCCAAATATAAGACTGGATTTATTATTTAGTGGTACAATTAAAATCCTGAAGATTTGATGAACATATAATTTGAAATCCACTAAGGAAGGATTATAAGTATTCAAACTCTAGTATAAGTTTGATACATCATTTAGAAGATATTAAATATTATAATTTATTTATCCCCATAATCCTTTGAAAGGATTTATTACCCTGAAGGATAAATTTTATTTGTTTTGCATAACTAATAAGCGGTTATTTATGCATGAAGTATATTGCTCTTGTTTACTCATATTATAATTTATTGAAGAATGATAAGCCAATATTTTGGTATTATGGTACTGCATACCATTATTAAGCACACATTTATGAAAAAATGTGAATTGAACAATGAAATTCAAAGGATGGCTCTACGAGGGGGAGCAATTTGAGTAAATCTACCTTAAAGGTAATTAAAACCAATAGAATTATAAAGATCATGTAGATAATATTTGCTAAACCATTGAAGTTTATGCATTGATCATGAAGATAAATATCTATTTATGAAGAATAGAATATCCTGAAGAATACATGACCAAGAAGGTTAAATGTTGTACTCTTTTTTCCTACGTGAGTTCTTACTTTAAGGTTTCTCACGCAAGGTTTTTAATGAGACAACATGTGCAATGCAATTAATGAATGTGATGTACTCTTTTCTCTAAGAACAGTTTTTTCTCACTGCATTTTCAGATGGAGTTTTTAATGAGGCATATGCATATCATGGTAATCGTCCAAGGGGGAGTGTTGTAAAACATCCGGACTCTTTCCTAGAAGGAAAGGAGAAGAATTATAATCCTAGTCCGTTTGTCTGTGGGCTTTTACCAAACTCTTAGGACTTGGCAGGACTATATATACGCGGGAGCTTTATGTTGTAATCACCAATATTCAGAGAAATAAAGAATGGTCTCCCTATCTCTTGTGTCTATGCGTTCTACTTTCATCTACTATATTGATCATGAGAGACGAAGAAAGAAAGATCTTAACCACTGACAACATATTTTATAACAGTGGTAGGCTTGTAGCACGCTGCTTCCACGCCGCGTGCTGTGGCTACCGTCTGAAACATCCTCAATTTTCCTTGAAGGGAAAATCCACAGAATAAATTTTAATATGATAAAACCAAGAACTGATTCCATCGTATTATCATATTTCAGTCGATGTCACAGTCATACATCGTAAGATTACAAGAATACAAGATATTACAATACTGGGGAACACACCTATTACAGAGTTAATCTAGCGGAAGACTATTGAGTGAAGGCTCCTCCTTCACGGGCATCATCAGAGTTGGCGTAGTGCAGCGTAGATTTTATCTCCGAACCAAACTTGAGTGTAGGCACGAGACCTCCTAATCCTTCTAAAGTCAGCATCTCTGAGAAGCAGGAAATCTGCACACCGCCAGATGTGTGCAGGCCATGGTCAGCACCGATGAGCTTTAGTGGAAAAGATAAACAAGGGATCTAGCGATCCTAATATTTGACTGTGGTTTGCATCCTTAGCGCATGAGAAGTAAATAACATTAGTAATATAGTAATAATATCTAGTTTTTAACACATTCACCACCACACCATCCATATCCATCCACCAACCATCCATCCTAAACCATCTCCACACCACCACAACATATCTCATCTCACACACTCAGGTCGACAGGCCAACTCCCTCTCGGCCTTGTCTCAATGGCCTGCAGCCCCCAAGGCTCACGACCGAAAAATACCCCATCTCTGGAGGAAGAAAAGAAGGACTCATCTCCTATCTAGTTTAAGCAAAACCTAGGAAAGGTCCATAGCCGACGAGTCGGCATATGTATCGATCGATCAACCATACACTCTGCAGAGGTTTCACATATCCACAAGATAGCCATCCTCGATGGTGCCCCGTCTAGGCAGATTCTGGCCGCTTGCTAGCCTAGAACGATGCCACCCTACCTCTCAGCCCTGGAACATCCCAAGTCTAGTCTGGGATGGCTGATACTGTGAGTCGTAGACAGAGCCGGGGCCCTCCGGATGTCAAGAGCCAGGTCCACAAGGCCTCCTGAAGTCTCAGAAGGGTGTGGGGGAAAACCACGCGCCCCGTACCTCCTTGCACACGTTCGCCTAGCAGTAGTGGCATCGCTCTACCAAGTAGTCCGATCGTCCCGCACCATATAGGGCGAGTGGGATGTAAAGGATTCCCGTTGAATCTGAGTACTAGTAAGTCCTTAGGGATGACCAAGCCAGAATGTCTTCATGAGGGTTTCCATTTTACGTGCCACCACAGCACCTCTACCCCGGGCTCCACCTCTCCGAGGTTCACACCCAAGGTCACCTCCAATTACTATTTACCCACCACAGGTATTCCATATCTAAGTGCCCATGTAGCACCACAAGGCAAGACTCGCCCTAGGCTTGTTGTTATTCCAGCTCGGTCGACATAATCCTCACTCTCCACGCACCCAAGACACACGCAACACGCTCACACACCACCAAGTCCGGCACCCATAGCCAAACCATTCCTAGGGTTCACCACCAGCATCACATCTCAGATATAATGCGAAGTGGAGTTAAAAGTAAGTATAGTGGTATAATATGCAAACAAGCAGGCATATATATAAGTGAGCGAAGGCGCAAAGCAGGGTGACATGGTAGAGTGGGTTGCATCAGGGTAATAATGGCTCAGGTAGTAGCATGCATCAAAGCACTAGCACGGAATAATTATAAAGCGCTAGCAGTTCTAGATATTATGCAATGTCTAATAGGATTCTCTAAAAGAGGGTGCTGCCATGACACCTGCGATGTAGAGGTAGTAGTGGTACAATTCTCCATTCGTTGGTGTTCCATTAGCGGGGTCACCTCCTCCTGCGTTGACTCCATTCCGCAGTCCTTGTCGTCGTCCACGTTCTCTTGGTCCGATCGTCAGCTACTCCGCACTCGAAAAGATGACAATACGCAGGAAAAATCCAATAACACCAGTGAGGCAATAAGAGATACATGGCTTAGCCCTCTTGGTGGTTGTCCGATTTTCTCGGGCCAAAGAATCACAAGTGGTGGTTTGCTAAGCACAAGCTTAAGTCATGGCCAAGCCAGTATGGCTTTAGGATAGATGGTTTAAGCCAAAGCTTATCCATAGCAACACCACGGCTCACGATCTTTTGATCCGATGTCATTGAATTGACGGGGATTGGAAGTCGGGTCCCAAGAAGAACGACGGGGTTCGGCTCATATAGTCTTATCCCGCAAGTCACAATTCGACACGAGTAGCAAACAAGAACGATTAACACTATTGTAACTTGGCTCCAACGTACTTCGGCTCGCCCGCTATGGTAGAAAGCGATGGCGCAAAGAGATTGGACATCAACGTTTCCCCTTGATCCACACGACATAATGACATCGGGAGCCGAGAAGAGAGTTGCTCAACACGGCAAAAGATGCGGGGGTTGGCTAGGCACATCCATGTCATGTTCTCAGACATATCTTCGGAAAAGATGGTTTTAGACGGTCGATCGGGTCGACACGCACGGGTCTGAGGTACAATATAGACCATAGCTTCGCTAACCCAAAGGGAATAGTCTGGTCTTTGATCCAATCGTCATGGGCAAAGACGGAATCGAACAGAGCGGGCTAACGGTGCAACAAGAGCAAGATCAACAAGGGACAAGGTCTACTTCTTCCAACACTCACGCCACGACGAAAGACGGGGCATTGGAAGGAAGCGACAAACACCAAGTGCGCAAACCACTCGTAGGGTACCCGACTTAGGTGCACTGGCACTAGGACATCTCTCTAATTCATAGCGGTGCGGTTGTCACTGCGGGAATCAAAGAAATGCGATGGTCATACAAGGTACAAGCATACGGGGGTTTGAGCTCGAAGAGGCAAGTAAAAGCAAAAGAGTGGCGTAGCTTCATGGTCATGGCGAGGCGAACTCGCGGCCAAGAGCTTATCCTACACAAGTTGGCATCCGTCTCCTACAATCATCATATCCCGACTCGTCCACTAAGTTAGGCCACAAAGGGCTCATTGGGTGATATCTGCACCAATGTTTAGTCCACAATGGCCAGGTCCTAGGGCCGAATCGGATTACTAATAATTGTAGTACGTCGGAGACAACTAAAAGCAAGGGAGCGAGTTATGCTCGCCATTATGGCCACGGTGGGGCAAACTCACAACCGAAATGGTCGAACGAGGTACGATCCCTCGACCGGCTTGAAGGCACGGTCCTTAGGCAACAAACATAACATAAGAACAAGAATCCCGACAACCCGACATAAGAGCCAAGACACGTCCTCATGAATGGAGTAGCACATATCCATAGCGAGGGGGAATGGGTAGACCTGCACAAGGCACGGTGCAGACAGATATAGATAGATCAAGATCATGTATTGTAAGTGGACGAACGAGTATAAGAGTGAGCAGGAAGGGCTTTCGTCGGTGTCGAGAATGGCGTTCGACTAGGATTCGACTTCGCGGCAAAGATGTGGAGGCCCAAGGGCTGTTGTAACTTGTCCCGAGGGCTATGGCGCCTCTGCCAGCGCGCGCCAACTTCTGACCCATCGTGGCTAGTCGTGGCTTCATCAGAGCTCATTGTGGCTGGGCACGACTAGCCGCATCGTGCTATAGGTGGCCAAGGGGTCATTGTTGCTTCTTCGCGTGGCAGGCAGTGGCCGAGGGGTGGCTCTTCCAGAGGGACATAGCTGGTGAGGTGGTCGGAGAGGTTGCAGAGGTGGTCGGAGAGATAGCTGAAGTGGTCGGAGAGATCACCGTCGTGGTTGGAAGGCTGGCCGAGGTGGTCGAAGGCTGGACGAGGTGGTCGGAGAGATCGCGGAGAGGGTCGGAGTGGTCGCCGACGTGGTCGGAGAGATCACCGAAGTCCCCGACGCTGGCGCGGTCTCATCTTTGGCATGACGTCAGCATGGCGTTGTCAGAGCTAATCCACGACTGACAGGTGGGCCCTCGGCACTGGTCACTGACATGTGGGGCCCGGTCGCAGGTTGGGCTCTTATCGGGCTTTATGGGCTCGGGTCACGGGCCGGTCTGGGCTAGGCCGGCCCGGACACGTGTTGCGCAGGAGGAGGCCACGTGGCTCGGTCTAGGCCCTTAACAGGCTTGGGTGCATGCTATCGGCTCACTATGAACTAGGCCACGCCGGTCCATGAACCGCAGACACGGTCCGCGATGGACCATGTCCACTTCTCCTTCTCCCTTCCTGGGTCGTGGTGGAACGAGTCCGCTGGCACGCTGCTGCTACATCTTTCTGCCCCCCCTGTTTTCTTCGCGGCGACGCATTCACCGGCGGTGAGCGGATCAGTGGCGAGGCGGCTGCGGGGCGCGATTGAGATCAGAAGTGGACCTTATCTTTTATTGGGGTCAGGACGGGGTCATGGGTGGCGACGCCGGTGACCATGGTCGCGGCGGAGCCCATGGTGGCGCCTGGAATGCAGCGAAGCACCGGCGAGATCTCGGAAACATCAGCGAGGTGGTTCGGGTGGCCTAGGACGTCATCCAACTATGCGGCTAGGCTCGAGGGGCGACGGCGAGCTCCATCAGTCTCTTCTTGAGCCATACGGTGGCCGGGGTCGTCGAAAACAGTCTCGCCATGGCTGCAACAAGGGGGGATATGGTGGGCCGGTGAGGTGGTTGCGAACGGTGTCGGGCTAAGGCACTGGGGGTTGTCCAACTAGTTGGCGGTGTTCGAGGGCTCGCGGTGATGCTCGACGGCACAATCCCGACGAGCGAGGTGGCCGGAGACAGTGGGAAGGTCCACGGCACGGCAGTGCTCCGGAGCGCGTCCATGCCGGCGAGGTCAAGTGGCTAGGGCGGTCAGGGTTCATCTTCGGTTACGGCTAAGGCAGGGCATGTTCTAGGGGGCTCACGGTCATAGAGGTGGGCTGCCAGCGCTGGTGCAGCTCGGAGCAGAGCATGACGTCACGGACGGCATCGGCGTTGCGGCCATGGTGCACACGATGACGGTGAGCAGGGGGCGGTGCATGGGCTCACCGTTGGTGTCGAAGGCGAAGGGATGGCGGTGCAGTGGTGAGGTGCCGCAGTGACGATTCGAGGCCATGCTGTGCCGAGCTGCTATGTCGACGTAGCGTAAGGGCGACGGCACAAGCTCCGGCTCCGGCGGGCTGCGACGGTGGGCTCCGGCCTTGCTGGTAGTTGCCGAAGGGTGTGCAGCAGGGTCACGGGCATACCAGGGTGGCGAGGTCGTGGTAAGGTGCCAGCTTGGCGTCAGGGACAGCCGATGGCTCCTTCGTGGTGAGGCCAGCGCGCGACGTCGCAGACGGCGAGGCAGGGTCGGAGGCCGGGAAGGCAGCAGCTTGGATGTGGATGAGGACGTCGGCTTCACTGACGGTCGGCGCTACTCCTGGCCGTGGTGAGCAGCTCGGGGTCGTGTCCATGGTGGTCGATGAGCAGCTACTCCGGCGTGGACGTGTTGCTCGGCTCCACCGCGGCGATCGGTTCCGGCAGCTGGCTGACGCGAACGGTGACGGAGTGGATCGGCGCGGTGACGACGCCGGGGTTGCGGTCGCGGTCGTGCAGCAGAGGAGGGGCATGGCGTCAGAGGCTAAGCGAGGCCAAGAGGTGTAAGAAGGGCTATGGCGGCGCGGTGGAGGGAGTTGGTGAGGGCGAGGCCTTGGCCGAGGGTTTTATAGCCCAAAGGCTAGGGCTTCGCGGTGGGGTGCCGGCGTCCGTGCCGCTGATTTGACGGTCGGCGCGGCGTGGCGCGCATCCAAGGCCGCGGGCAGGTGAGCGACGCGAGAAGCTTCGAGAAGGGGGCGTCCAGGCTCGGTGCGGTTGCTTCCGCAATTCGCGGCACAAGGCGCGGCTCAGCGGGGCTCGCAGCTGGGGTCTCGTAGGGGCATCCAAGTAGACGTTGTGGCTCCTGACAGAAAGCAGAGGAGCGGGGCTTGTACGGAGAAACAAGGAGACGGCGTGGGGACGGGGAAAGCGACTGGGGGCAAACGGTGCTCGCGGCTTCAGTTCCTCCTTGTGGATGACACTTGGGACCCATGGGGTGACGTACAGGAGCATGCAGGGGCGGCTTCGTCTGGTTGGCTTGCCATCGGGAGGTGGCGGCGGCTTGGGAGCAGGGGTGCATCGCCCTAGGGCTTGGAGAGGCAGCGATGCTGCTGGGCTAGCTGGGCCGCGATGGTGATGGGCCGGAAGGAAAGCTGGGCTCCGGTACTTGCTATTGGGCACTGGCATGTATACACGTATGGAGTCCTTGCATGGCCGTGTATACAGAGGAAGCAAGGAGCTCACGTGATTAGAGGAACAAGCACACTAGCCGACATGTTTGGTCACCTAGTTGGATTATTAGGAGCATCGCCATGGTGATAGGATGGGTTGGTTAGGACAAAAGGAGAAAGGAATTTTCCTTTAATTGATTTAAGGATTTTGAAATGAATTCAAAAGGGTTTGAGAGGAATATCCACGGAGAATTGAAAAGGGAAATAAGAGCAAAAGGTTTTCCTTATTTAACACAAATGAATTTTGGGAGGGATGCAAAAGAGATGGGAGTAATTCAAGAAGGCTTGAAGGGGAATGCTACATATTTGAGCACTCTGAACAAAACACTAAAGAACTCTAGCAAACACTTACAAGCAATTCTATATGAGTGCAACAATTTATTTATAAATTGTCCTTAGTTTGACCTAGCAACTACATGCTTCATACATTGGCTCAAAAAATTTCAAAAACTTCGTATTTTTAGCTTCTCAAAAACCCGGGTTGTTACACCGTCTGGCCACGGTGCTGCCGTTGCCGCATGCCTGCCATCTCTTCCCCTGAAGTGAAGAACGTGTACGTACGAGGAGGTGAATAGAAGGAAGAAGAACTGCCCGTTCTGCTGTTCTAATTAATTCATCTAGGATAACAGTCGATGACCTCTTTCTTTGAAAGACATGCCACCTCCGTCGTCTGTTGATGCTGCAACCGGACCCGAGACCGTTCAGGTTGCTGCTCCTGCTCCCATGGATAGCGCTGATCCATGCCACACCCACTCTAAGGACTTCTTGGATGTAGGCCAGCTCCTTCTTCCAGTTTCCCTATACACATGGCTATATTCCCCGATTGTGAAAAAAAAGTGTACTTCCACGCTACATCGTACTCAACATTATCTTTCGAGCTCTGTGGTCTCTCAATGCTCGTTTAAATTGATAATTGCAGTGTCTCAACAGCCACGAGATCAAGCTTGGGAAGTGCATGCACCATCTTAGCTCGCTACATCAGTGCCGCCAGAGAGCTAGTGATGATGTAATGGAACCCTCGAAGGTTCAGGAGGGGGCTACTGCCCCTACTGGTTCAGGCTACATCCCTTATCAGGCGCTGAAGAATGTACGTTGTTTCGTCTCGCTTGCCTTTTCTAGGTATTGAGATAATGAGATTGTTGAATGTACTCCCATATTTAATTATATAGTGTATATCTAAATATTAGTTCTCGATGCATTTTTTCCTATTAATTCCCCATACATTTGGCTAAAGGAAATGCCACTATTAATTTCCCATGCATGCTTGTGCTATGTATTTAGATTAAACACTATGTCTAGATCAGCATGAGGAATAACATTTTTCTTTAGCCATGCTATTATTCATTCCCCATGCTCATGTTACCTCGATAACCCTATTAGTTCATACAAACATTGCTGAGTTCACATTTAGTTGTCCACTAGTCTAATGCATGTTTTGTTTTAAAAAGTTAAACTTGATAAGTTTTGACCAACAATTAGCTAAATTACATGAACGTCGTCCAATGTATAAAAGTTGCATATAATTTTCAAAACGCTTTTAACGAGATGTCGAGATGTGTATTTTCTAGCAATTTGACAATAAGAAAAAAAAAATACAATGGCCACAATCTACCTTCCAAGACACTATGCTTTATACTGCGGTCTGAAATGTTTTTGGTTGATATACTGCAGTGCCTTAACAATGACGAGGTCAAACTAGGGAAGTGCGAGCTCTATCTTCACTCGTTGTTTGTGTGCCACACGAGAGCTCGTGAGCTTTTCAGTTGATTCACTGGCTCTCGTTGGACTCATGGTGTCGTCATCACTATTGATAAGAGCTGGTAAAACTATGAACCAGGTGCTGGCTGCTGATATTATCCATGGACTCATGGAGTAGTGGACAACTGGACATATGACATTTCGATTTTGTATATGCAGCTAAGTCCACCCATTGTTAGGGTGAGCCAATAGGATGACATGCGGGTTTATGTGCCACGGTGTCTGGTTTCATAAGCTTTACTACCACCCCAAGGTTTTTTTTTTGTTTCACAAGCTTTAGCGTGCACAATGCCTGGTTTCATATGTCAGGGTTGATTAGACTACGCAGCAAAGGTTATAGGGTTATATAGACCTTTTTCTATTTTGCACATCTAATCCTATTTTACAAATTGAAAAAAAATCATATATTACTTCCTAATAAAAGGTAGTAATAACTCATGGTATCCATCCAGATTTAACTAAAAATGCTACTCCAAAATCCTTAAACATTGCCAAATGCTCTAAGTTGTATGGTGTATGGACCCCACATTGACACTAATGGTCCTATTCGTTTGAACTTATCAGCCTGGCTTATCAGCTATGCAGTGTTTTTCTCTCACAACAAATTAGCCAACAGTGCACTTTTCAACCTGGCTTTTCAGCGAAGCGAACAGGATGAATATCCTTTTTTTTTATGATGTAGTCCATATGGATCTCTTTCCTATATTTAATTGCAAAAGAATACGATTGTGCTTTTCAGCCTTGAACTCTGGTTTAGGAGAGGTAATATTTTGAGTGATATTCTCAAGCAATAAATATACACTTTACCATTGGCATGCAGTTTGGCCAGCCAAATGAGCTCGGGCCAGCAAATTGGCAGCTCACATCATGCCGCTGTTTTTATGGACTAGCTTGGCCTGCAAAAATCTTTTAGGACTATCCCAATTTTGGCCTTGAACCAAATTACAACCAAATGTAGAAGGCACGGCCAAATTTTGGCTTGGTCAACAGTTCAGTTGCAAGTCTGAAATTTGTCCCTGATCATGACAATACCCAGAGGTTCCCAGTAAGAACTCTGCAACAACAGTTGGGTCAGGACAAAAACTTCAGCGAGTGTCGTACAATGCCATGATACAAATTAGCCCCAAATAAGCCATTGATTCTATAGACGTCAGTGAATACATTTGCATTTTGCAGACACCAATCACACCCAACACAACAGGAAGTGGCCAATGCCGCAATGCTCTCTGCAGAGGAACATCAAAGTCACAATAGCGCCAGCCACGGTACATGTGATTTTTTTTCTCCAGTTCTGCTTTGAATGTGCATCCAATGCCTTGCTTAGCTTCAGCCTGATCCAATATCTTCACTAAAAGCTTCAAGCTTCTTGTGACGAAGAAAACATCCAGACAGAGCAGCTGTTCTCATCACCTAATAGAGCACACGAAATTAAATGTGTCACAGTTCCCATTCAAGCATCAGACCTATGATTTGCAAGGCAATTTTGAGAGTCAATATAACATGCACCTGCCAAGTTTAACTCGTCTTCAAACTCATCTTGCATACCAAATCTTCTGTGCCCGGATGATGTTACAGCAAATGGAAGGTATGGATGGAACGAGAACCCGTTTACAGTATCTAAGATCAAGTTGATATAAGATTAAAATGGATATAATACAGAAATAGAGACATACTAAGGCGTCTTTGGTTGGGACACTGGCCTGGGGGCGCTCGCCCAGGCAGGTCGATCCAGCCGCCAGGCGCTGGAAATCAACGACCTGGGGAGCCACCTGGGCCAGGGTCCTTTTGCCAGGTTCACAACCAAACACGCCGTTAAACCTCCTCCGGAAATACAAGTTCAGAAGAGACATACCAGCTGCTGCTTGGAAGCCGGTTACCCATTGACCACCTTGAAGATCATATACATGGACCATGCCATCCTATGGAGATACGGAAATTCCTCTTTCAGTTTTTGCTGATTCAAAACATAATTAACTCAAATGAGAAAATTGGCCCTCACCTGCCCACCAGTGGCTAGATGTCTACCGCAGGGCTCAATATCAAAATATATTCTTTGATTAGTAGTATCAGCTGATCTGTACAACCTTATTATGGAAACCACATACACAAAAAAGGACATAAGAAAAGCTTGCACAGATAAACTAGAAGGGACATAATTCCACTTAAAAATCCAGTATACTGCACCGACATAGTAGTTCAGTTCTACTTATTAACTGATGTAAAATATACTGCATTGGTATAGACATTGAAAGATTGCTAGAGTAATATATGATCAATATAAGGACAGGCTTGCTTCAATTATGATGGCAAGCGGATATATCTAGTTAACCCGCACTGGAAAGCAAGCTTACTACACCTAACCAATAGAATAGCATATCCGTACAACCACTTAAGTATGCCATATGGAAGTAGATAGGTCAGCATTGAGACGATAAACAATATCTGCCACAAGACGCCATAAACCCATAGCTGAAAATATAGCTATAAGATCTGCCCAAATGAAACATTAAAGATAAGATAAGATGACCAAAGAACATATTTTATTATTTACCAAAAGAAACAAACAAAAACTCTGATATGTTCATATGAGATAAGGCCTTGTACGTAACCATCAAATCATTTAAAAAAAATCCAAGAAATAAATTGTTCTGTAAAGGCAAAAAATAGATGATTAAGCTCTTACTTGTAAACAATGTCCACAGTATTGCGAATATCCCAACATAATATGTATGGATCCTGATAAAAGATCAATAGATATTTGATATCATAGACCAAAAGGATTGAGTAAATCTATGCAAATCATATGAACCCTGAACTGCCCAATAGTATGCTAACTGACCAAATGTTGAGAAAATAGGTACCTTGCGCCCTCCAGTATACAGATAGTTCCCATCTTTCGAAAAAAGCACCTGAAACTTTCATCAGTGTTAACTGCTATTCATACCGTAAGGTTCAAATGTACACGACTGCTTTCCCAACCTGTGTGACACCACCAATCTGCCCATGTAAGACATACAAAGGCTCCATATTACTCTCTGCATACACAGCAGTTGTCTGGCTGTATGAACCAACAGCAAGCATCCCATTTTGTGGAGAGAAGGAAATTGAAGATATTATACCTGTCATGAAAACAAGTGCTCAGAAGCCAAGCACTTATAGCAAAGTTTGTGTAACTTCACAAGTCATACCAAAGGAAGTTCAACAACCACTAGCCAAAAGTGAGCTGAGATGAAGCAATCAAAATCTTTATGAGTAAAGCTTAGTGCAAAGTTGTTGATAGTGCAGCCTCATTGATCATAGTGCTCTAAACGATAGTTATGTAGACAAGTTCTAGCACAAAACTTATTTTGGTGGTTTCATTGAATGCTATTGTTTGAGGAAAAAGAATGTGAAGTACATTTCAAGAATCTATGATCTACATACTCCAACAGAGTTTTAAGGATGATTCAAAGCATGTCAAGGGCACCAAACTTACAACAGGAATTGTCACATACCAGTTGGCCCTTCACCTCCCTTAAGTAAAGAATACTGATCAAAATCTCTGCCAGGCCGATGAACATCAAACACTCTTATAGCTTTGTTGTATCCAGCAAATAGCCTGCAGAACAACATACCCCCAATGAATAAATATTCAAGAAGATTTTACTTCAGTCTTCAGTTTAATTGCCTGAAGTTAGGCCACTAACCCATATGTTGTCTTAAGATATGAAAGTATGATATTTGACAATAAGCATTACACACAACAAAATGAGTAAGAAACCATTAATTTCTTATGCTGAGAATAAGACCTAACAGAATCCCATGACTACAAACAGTATAAAAAAGGGCGTACCCAGTGCAGAGAGCTCCCGCTGTGTGCGAGGTCTGGGGAAGGGTGTCAGTGGCAAGCCTTACCCTCGCCCGTGCAATGCGAGGAGACCGCGACTCGAACCCGGGACTTTCCGGTCACAGGCGGTAAGACTCTACCGCTTGCACCAGGCCCGCCCTTCCATGACTACAAACAGTATGTTTCAGAAAAATTCCTTACATAACACAAATTAAATTTAGAGTCTGAGTGCACCGCACATACTTAGATCCTGTAGAATTGAAAGAAATTGAAAGGGCAGCAGTTATTTCATCCATGGCATCATATGCTCTGTATGTGCACCGGAGCTGCAATTCCCAAAACAAATAATCAGAACCAGAATTACTTGTTAGCCACACACGAAACACAAAAAACAAGAACCACCACTCTTACTTCCCCACTGGTGGCATCCCAAAGGTGTATTGGATGATCACGACTGGTGGTTGCAAATACACAGGTGGCTGGGTCTGCATCAAATTCACTAATTGATCATAAAGGAAGAAGGAACATGAACATATCAAAGAAAGCAATTCATCACCCACCAGACAAAGACATACACGGGTACCAGCAGAAATCGTACACTGGCTCACCCTCGTTCACCTGAAGGAATGCGCCATAAGAATCTGCAGGGGAAAGAATTGAAACTAAAACAGCAGATTGGAAGTAGAGAATAATTGAACCAACAGAGACAACCAAAGGATAGGCTAAGCATTGAATGCAAGCATTTACATGAATACATGATACACTGCCACATTCGCAACAGCAAAAAACTCAAAACCAGAGACGCACCTTCACCTCCGACGGCGGCCTCGGCAACGGGCTCCGCAGCACTGTACGCTTCCTCCGGCCTGTCCAACGGAAGAAGGAAATGCCCCACTTTTAGCCACTCGCCGCGCGTGCGAAAGAGAGAGCGTCAGCGTATCAGGAAATGTAAGCGCGCGGTTTACAGCTTACAAGTAGAACAAGCGGAGGGAGTTATCGTCGGAGCTGGTGAGGAAGGAGGACCCGTCGGGCGACCACTTTACGCCCTTGAGGAAGTTCTCACCGCCGCTGTTGCTGCCAGATGAAGTGGAGGAGCGGAACTGGCGGGCGAAGTGGTAGAGCCGGCGAGGGGGCCGGTCGAAGCGGAGCTGGGGCCACGAGTACTCCGCCGTCGCCGCCATTGCCGTAGCATCGCTCTCCGAGCCACCCTGTGGCGCCTCCTCCGTCTCCGTAGCATCGTTCTCCGCGCCGCCCGGTGGCGCCGCCGCCGCTTCCTCCTGCGCCGCTGCCATCGCGCTCAGCTCTTCTCCGGCGAAGCAAAGCAACCGGCGGCCTGGGGCCTGGGGTTTCGACGGGTTTCTTTCTGGCTCGTTCCCGTTTGGGCCAGAACCAAGTGGAATCATAGTCAGACAGGCCTGACCCAAACGAAGTCACAGACTCACAGGCCGGGCCTGCAACGGCGTCGTGGCCTCGTGAGATTTGACGTATAGGGCTGGGCCCAACCCAACCCCACGTGCACGGCACGGCACGCGACTCACCTCTCCGTCCAGGTAGTTGGAGTCGCGAGCCCACTGGTGGTTGCAGTGTTAGATCCGTCCGCCTGAGCCGAGCGAGGAGTGAATCCCACGGCACGCGCCATGTCCGACGAGTCGCCGCCGCCAGCGCCGCCAGCACAGGCGGCCGAGAAGAGCCAGCCCGCCGAGCAGGCGGCAGGCGGATGGGGCGGATGGGGCCTCTCCATCTTCTCAGAGATCTCCCGCAGCGTGAGTACTGAGTAGCACTCCGACCTGCCGGCTTCATACGCCATGCGCAGTTTTTTTTTTTTCTCGGTGGGCAGTTCGGATTAGGGTTTCAATGAATTGACGTGGCCTGGTATGTCCCAGGCGGTGGAGGTTGCTAAGAGTGCCATCGCCGACATCCAGCAACCGCCGGAGCAGGAGACAGGACCCGGTAGTGGCGAGAAGGATCAAGAGAAGGAACCGGAGGGGGAGGGGGAGGAGGAGGAGCGACGCAAGGCGGCTCTGGACAAGCTGGAGAAGGCCAGTGAGGACTCAATCCTGGGCCAGGCAATTTCCTGCCTTGCTTTGCTACTCTCTCAATATTACTGCTGTCTTCCTGGGCTTGGCAATGCCGGTGACAATGGTTGGTGAATTGCTGTTTGCAATGTGTGTATGTGGGTTTCTGCAGGGGCTGAAGGCCTTTGATAGCTCGGTGGAGACCATCACGGTTGGTACTTGGCAAGCTCTTGGGACCGCATGGAAGAGTGGTTCGCTCTTTGTTCAAAAGTACATCCCTCATTTTATATCTACTACTTCAGTTTCTGCTGTTACAGCCCTTGTGGATTGAACAGGAAAAATTTAGTTCAGTGATGACAGACGCATCCCATGTTACTTGTCCTTACATTACATGAAACAGCCTAGACGACCTAGGGTTGCTTCCTCCCACTAGTAAATCCACCCAGTCTGTTCTACTTATGAAATTGTGGATCTAGTTGGTTACATCTTACATGTGAGAACATGAGATCCAAGTCTGTATATTATATATACTAAATGCCGCTAGCGCTAGTATTATGATGCCATTTATTTCCAGTTACTGGTTGATAAATGAATACATGGGTATTCAGCTGCCTGTGCACATGTATAACATAACATTTCATTGCTGTTTTTATGTACAAGATAGCGATGAGATTCTGAAAACAGACTTCCATCATAAATTTGTTGTCTGTTATCTAGTAACTTTGTATGTCTTTTCTCAACTTCAAGCATCAACTATCAGCAGGTTAACCTTTCTAATGTCTTATTGATGTTCAATACTCCCTCCGTTCCAAATTATAAGTCGCTTTGATTTTTTTGGTACATCGAATTTGCTATGTATAGATACATAAAGTCAAAGCCACTTATAATTTGGAACGGAGGGAGTAGTTAGTAATGTATTCATTAACAGTAACCCTGCAAGTGTCTCTCCTTTACATGGATAAGTAACACGTTTGCTTGGTGTATTTATCTCTGACTATAACGTGGTTACTTTCCTAGATTGGAAAATTCAGCTTCAAGCTTGGCCGAAACCATTCAGCAAGGAGAACTGCCTGCCAAAGCATCTGCGATAGCACCAACCATTTTAGAGGTAACTAGGACTCAGTAATTGCATTGCCTCTACATATATGTGAAATGAATATTGTTTTAATATTAAAGTTCAATAACCACAGACAGGGAAGTCATTTACAGCAAAAGGAATGGAAGTGCTTGAACGCGTTGGAAAGGAAACAATGGAGTTTATCGTCGAAGAAACTGGTATGGAAGTTGATAAAGGTAGTAATGGTGAAGGTGACCAGCAGACAGAAGAGGAACAGTTTGAAGAAGTCTCATTTGACAGATGCTTCTATATTTATGGAGGGCCTGATCAATTAGAGGTGATGCTTTGTTTTCCCAAGGATATAATGTGTTTGGTCTTCAATATGCCCCTTTTTTCTCTTGGTTGGATCTGGTCTCTTTTTTTCTTTGTAATAGGAGCTGGAAGCATTATCAAGCCACTATGCATTGTTGTTCAATAGGAAAAAGGGAAAACTTAGTACTGAGCAGAAAACATTTTATGATGGAAAGCTTAAAGAAATACAACAGATTTTTAGTCTTAGCACCAATGTTGACGAAGATGGACCAGAATCTGACAAAGGGAAGAAGATTGAATCAGCTAACACTGACGCTGATGCTGAGATGAAGAAGTTATGTGAATCCAGTGTCAGCAAGGCTGCTAAGATGGCTGCAGGGTATGTGTATCCTTCACTCCCATGTGAATTCAAAACTAGTATGTTGGTACTTATATTTAGTTTTGTCAAGTATTGATGAAATTAATGAAATCGTGTCAATCAATAAAGTGGCATTTAGCATGTGGTTGACTAGATAGACAGCAACTTCTTAAGAAAATCCAATGTATACATGATGAAAACATGGTTTAACTTTTTGCGATATATTGTTCCCTGAAGTCGGTTCTAAAAATATCTTCTAATTTAGACTTCATTTTTTGGCATTCATTTCTTTAAAAGCATTCTTGAGAGTTGAGACCGTTATATCTGTCACCTTTGCAGGTTCACCACTGCCTTGGGTGGGCTTTCTCCAAATGAGATTATCAAACGGACCACTAATAGACTTGAGACCATTCACTCAGAGGGTGTTCATGTATGTACATACTATATAATGTATCGTTCTTTGCTTATAAATTTTATATTTCTTTGAGTGGAAAAAACTCTTTCTTGCAGAAATTATCAGAGATGTGTTGCCTTGCAGTTTCTCAGCTTCTGGTGCTAGGAAAGTCAGTAATATCTTCTGCCAATAAATCAAAGAATGAAGATGATGAAAATGATGTTAAGATTGATTGGCCTGAAGATCCTATTTCAAAAGCAAAAATAATCAGATGGAAGGCGCAATCCATCTCTGTGGATATGGAAAAGGTGTCTACTAGTTTTGCTACAGGTAATGGACCTCTCATGCCAAATTGATTACTCTATGTAGGAGGTGAATTTCAATAATGCCAACTCATTTGTCTGTAGGTATCTCGGATGTCGCTGAAGCTTATGCGGCAGCTATGCAAAATGCTCTCGCCGTCAAGCAGGATGACCTCCCAAATCAAAAGTCTTTGCAGGAGAAGGTTAAGTCCATATCCATCCATCTTAACTCCGATCAGACCAGTGCTGTCAGCAAGCTACAAGACGCCCTGCAGTACCTGGCCTACGTCGTCGTATGCGCTTCAATGCCAAGTGCGTAATTGTGTGGTGTGTTTCCTGTGTTGAGCATTGCCTCAATTGTTAGCCATTTATGTACATCTGCCTACGGGTTCCCTTCAGGGTTGCAGAATTAGGGCCTCTCTAGCTATCATCGTACCACACTAGGACGTGTTGGTTAGTTGTGATGGTTGTACTCCATTGCACTTGGAAAGTTGTTGCTCTCTCTGTTTTTCCTCTGAGAACAATGAATTACTGATGTTTAATATACATACAAGTGAACTGATGTGTTCAGTTTACAGCTGATGGCTTACTCCCAGTTCGGTCTGGTTCATGTTTTTGTGGCGTTTCAGAAAAGATTATTATTGACTCGAAAGGTTCGGTCCACGCGGGGTTTGTTCCCTGCCGGTGTAAGATTGTGCTTCAGTCTGTTCACTTGTTTGTAAACGATCATAAATTTTCAGTCATAAATTTTCAGTCGAAAGTGTTTTTCTCTTACACCAAACCAGCCAGCAGTAAATAATCCACGATACGATACGGCCTCCCGAACAGCTTTCTTTGTAGGTGGCCAAGCTGAGCGCAGAGGGCTAAAAACAGAGACAGCTTGGTAGGGGGCTATGGGCGCACATCCCACTCCAGACTTTTCTCCTGCTGACGATGTTTTTTAGAGCATTGGACTATGAATCATTTTCCGGACCACACAGCACCGTGATTTAGACCTTCGCCCTGCTGATTTTGACTGATTTGTTTATATGCCCGTACTAGCAAATGCCCGTGCACTGCTACAATAAAAAACTAATGGAGTTGTTTTCTGGAAACAAAGGATGTTGTACTATCTTTTTTCAGGGATTCATTTTAGAGAATTAACATATAAAACGACGTTCTCTTTGAAGATAAAGTAGAGATAGACATAACTTATCAAGTGAGATATTATTTTGTGTAACTTGACAGTAAATTAAATTTTAACTTGCCACGTTCAAAATAAAAACACCTACAAATATTACCTTGAACGTCCGTTCAAAGCCTCTAAAGGCGTCCCTAACACTGCAATGCACCACGGTGGATATATGACTCAACATCCACGTAAGCACTAAGGCTCCATGTCATGCGTGTTGGTTGCTTCGCAAATGCGCAGATTAGCATGTAGATCACAGAAACATCTACAAACTAGTACGCGGTTCTATGGAGAGAGACATAGTGACAAGAGTGGAAAGAGGATGTTGAGTGAATAAAAAATGACATGCATGTTTCAAATAAAAAAATTATCGTTTCCAAGGATGGAAGTCTAATATCTCCTTAGATTGGTGGTGTTCTAATGTTGGCGCAGCACAATGACTCAACTTATAGACACAGCTTGCCAACTACTTTTGGATGTCACACTGTTCTAAAATCATATGCCTTAAAGTTGATAAAGTCAAAGGCTACTATTGTTTTAGCGTAGGGTCGAGACGGCGGAGAGTAGAAGGACATGAATAGTTTCTTTCTAAAATTAATCACGTCGACTAACCATAATAAATAATAAATGTGAAAAATAAAACTATCGGTCTAGCTAAGACTTCACCCATCTATCTATGTTCTCTAGCACTTTACAAATATCCTAATTATGCAACTAAGGCGCCGAGCTAGGTAGAGCTCACCTAATCAATTCTAGTGGCAAAGTCACACAAACCTATACAACTAGTACTTTGCCAACCGGAGGAGTTCCTACACAATCTAGTAAGCAAAAGCACAAAGCCACATAAGCTCACTAGCAATGCTCAATAACAAGACTACACAAGCCAAATTATAGATCGTAAATTACTTAGCTACACAAACTAAGCAAAGTGACTAACAAGGTTACTAAAACCAAATTAGCCACGCAAGCGAGCTATTTCTATGCTACACAAGTAAGAAGGTAACTAGCAAACTACACAAGCCAACTAATCACAAGAGCAACTACACAAGCACAATATATATGAAAGTAATACAAGCTTGTGTTTCGCAGAATGCAAACCACCGAGAAGATGATGAAGACAATGTTGACACGGTGATTTTCTCCCAAAGTTCACTTGGTTGCCACCAAGCTACGTCCCCGCCGTGTCGACCACTCACTTAGTGGTTCGACGACTAATTGGCATCACCCGTCAAGCCCGCACGTCGGGGACCACAAGAACCTACCCAAAAAGTGACGGTAGCTCAATGACACGCTCAACTAGAGTTGCTCTTCGCGATCCCCGCGGGGTGAGCACAATCTCCCTCACAAATCCTCCTCCGGAGCACCGCACAATCTTCTCGCGTGCTTCAACAGAGTCGCAAGCCACCAAGCCGTTTAGGAGGTGGCAACCTCCAAGAGTAACAAGCACCACCGGCTTGCAACTCGAACACCTAGTGCCACTCGATGCACCCTCACGATGCAATCGCACTAGAATCGCTTACTCACTCGATCAGATGAACATTATCAAGCTCAAGTGAGCTAGAGGGCTCCTAAACACACCTACACAAGCCACCAAGGCTCAAGGGTGCTCAGCTAACGGCCAAAGGCCGACCAAGCGGCTATTTATAAGCCTCCACACGAAAAGAGTCATTGTACCCCTTCACTGAGCACAACTCAGGGTGACCGGACGCGCCGGTCAAGATGACCGGACACACCCGACCAGCGTCCGGTCGTGCTACGCCGTTCACGTATCACTCTACGTTCAACCGGAGCCGCCCGATCTCAACGGTAACTTCACGCGCCAACAGTCAAGACGACCGGATGCGCCAAGCCCACGACCTGACGCGCCCCAGCCGCGTCAGATCGTCGCCGCGCGCGCAGCCAACACTTGACCGGACGCGCCTCTACCCCACGACCTGACGCGCCACCGCCTGAGTCCGGTCGTTTCTAGAGAGCTCCCAGAGCCTCTGTTTTGCGACCGAACGCGTCAGGTGAGTCACGATCGGACGCAACACCTGAGTCCGGTCCTTCACCGCCTACCACGTGTCAGAGCTACGCCCGCGCCATTGCGTCGGTGTACGTCAGAGATGACTGGACGTGGCTCCTATGCGTCAGGTCACTCTTTGCGCCAGCGTCCGGTCACAAGACCGAGACTGCGTGCTCTCTGCTGCCACTTGATCGGACGCGCAGGTCCTGCCGAGGCCAGCGTCCGGTCACTCATAGTGACCTCCTTTCGCCTTCTTTTCTTCACCGAGTTGATCCGTTTCAACTCCAACTTCTTTTTTCTTTGCTAATGTGCCAACACCACCATGTGTATGTGTGTTAATATTTTCACAATCATTTTTAAGGAGTTAGCCACTCAACTTGCCACGCCACTCGATCCTAACATGTATGCAAAGTTAGATCGCTCAAGTGGCACTAGATGACCGATATGCAAACAAGTTTGCCCATCTTGATAGTACGGCCATCTATCCTAAACCCGGTTATAAACTTCTCTACACACATATGACCGGTGAAATAAAATGCCCTAGGTTATACCTTAGCCTTGCGCATTCCATTCCAACTCATTCGATGTTGATGCAACACATGCACCAACATGATCGACAATGATATGATCCACTCCATATCATCACGTGACCGTATTGGTTCATCGATCTTGACCTCACTTGCTCTTCACCGTTGCTTCGGTCCATCGGTGCCAAGTCATCACTCAAGTTGTCCTTCACACTTGCAACCGGTCCATCGAGTCAAGTCATATCTTGATCTTCTCTACCTTGATCATATGACACAATATCATGTCTCATGTGCAATGAGCTCCTTCATCATCACATGTATGAGCTTTGTAATATCTTCGAGCCATCTTCAACGTCATGGTATATGTTGCTCACACACATGTACTTGTGGATTAATCATTTGTATATCTCACTTAAACGCATATTAGTTCATCTAAGATTGTCACTCAATTATCAAAACCAAACAAGAACCTTTCACTTAGAAGAGAGAAAATGACACGTGTGCATGTGAAAGAGGAATTAGAGTAGGAAGGGCGTGTTTGGTACGGCTCGTGTCCGCTTTAGCTCCTTCTGACAAATACTGTAACGTCATTGTTTGCAATTGTAGCGTGAAAGCTCATGCAATTGTAGCGTGAAGCTATGAGTTTCTTTCAGCCTGTTCGGTTGGCTGGTTCGTTTTGTTGCTGGTTTGTGAACAAGTACTGCTGACTGGTTTGTGTGAGAGAAAAATACTATTCTGACTGAAAATTTATGATCGTTTACGATAAGACACAGCCAAATAAATAGGCTGTTTAGCTTCGGTTCTAACATGGCACAATGCTGGTACAATGCGTCTATAGCGTTGAAGCTAAAGCAGGCGTGAGCGGTACCAAAGACGTCCTAAAAAGTGATAGGTGAGTGGAAAAAAAAAGGATCTGGCGAGTAAAAGAAAGTGCAATCCTAGTTGAAAGAATAGTGGTTCTATGATTCAATACCTATATGTCACAATTAATAGGAAGATCAGTGGTTCTATATGATCCTATGCCTATATACCATATATCATATTGTTGACTTTTGTTGGCATATGCTTGCGTGGGTGAAGGCCATACCATGGCCTAAAGAAAGAGCCACCATCACCGTGCTGCACTTTTCGGCTTCCTCCTGCTTCCACATGCCGCGCGGCGTCTAGAAATCCCTGATTCAGCAGCACACCTGTCCGCCTAGCCGCCTACGCGTGCACTGATAGCAGTTTTTCGATTCTGCGCACACACGCGCTCCGAGCCGCAGATCCTAGCAAGCACGGCGCATCCGACGGCCACGACAGCGCGGTGCCGTCACCCGCCCGCACCGCCCAAGGCCCCATGAGGCCATGAGCGGAAACCACGGTCCACGGACCACGGCTACGTTCCAGTCCAGGTGGAGGCCGCAGCCCCGGTTTCGCTCGCCGCGCCGTGGTTTGCTGCGCACGAAGGTGGCGAAACCGCACCCTCCTTCCCATCGTTTCTCATCTTTTCCTCCTTTAGAGCTACTAGTATATAATCAGGGCTCTCGTCTCCTGGCTCCTCACAGGTTCGTTTCGGTTTGGATTGATTGGTTTCATCGGTCGTGAGGTGAGGGTCTTGGAGTCGATTGATTTGGGATTCTGTTCGAGGATTTGGGGAGGAGGCAATGGCGACCGCGGGGAAGGTGATCAAGTGCAAAGGTCCGTGATTTCTCCTCTGTGTCTTGATCTGACTAATTTTGGTTTATGTTTCGTGAGTAATTTTGGGGAAAGCTTCCCAGGGAGTTTTATTTTTTTCGATGAACAGTGCCGCAGTGGCGCTGATCTTGTATGTTGTGCTGCAATCGTGGTGAACTTGCTTCCTTTTCTATAACATCGTCCAGCACTGCTATTACCGTGTGGTCCATCCGACTGTCTGGCTGGACTTACACTACTTATGGAGCAACTTTATTTTTTTTGGGGGGGGGGGGGTGGAAAACGTCGTTTTCATTAGTATGATCTAGGAATGTTGCGACTTGCAAGGAGCATTTCTTTCTTTGAATTTAACTGACTGGTTGCGTGGCTCTGTTTCTCGGACGGAAGACATTTGCTAATCCACCATGTTCATTCGAAATTTGCCGTGTTTAGCAAGGGCGAAAAGTTTGCATCTTGATAATTAGCTTGACTATGTGATTGCTTTCTTGGACCGTGCAGCTGCGGTGGCATGGGAGGCCGGCAAGCCGCTGTCGATCGAGGAGGTGGAGGTAGCGCCTCCGCAGGCCATGGAGGTGCGCGTCAAGATCCTCTTCACCTCGCTCTGCCACACCGACGTCTACTTCTGGGAGGCCAAGGTATCTAATCAACCATCCCACATTTGTATCTTGTCAGTAGATATGATGCAGCAACTCGCGGTTGACTTGCGCCTTCTTGGCGGCTTATCTGTCTTAGGGGCAAACTCCGGTGTTCCCTCGGATCTTTGGTCATGAGGCTGGAGGGTATGTTCTCTTCCTCGATTTACTTCATTTTATTGTTGACTATAGATGTAGTTTGTTTATACTTTATATTATATATACATTAAGCCTGAATTCGTGGTTATTGTTGGTAGTCTTTTTTAATGGCGTACTAGTTGCATGTGAAAGAGTCATAAAAAATAGTTTTTGTTTGAAATGGTATATCAACGTTTGAATATTATCTGTGGACGTCAGATGTTTCTGGGCTCCTGGCAGTGGAATTTGATAGATTTATGATAATTTCAGCAGCATTTTTTTTCAACTAATTTACTCCATAGTGTTTTTTCAGTTGATACACATGTACAACTAGGGTAGTGTAGTCCTTTAGTTGACTTATTTCGTGATTAAGTTTTGCTTTAAGTATACTTCTGTAGAATCATTTAGATCTGTTATCTGAGTCAAATTTGCTTATTCTAACCGCCCTGAAATTTCTTGAATTTTACAGTATCATAGAGAGTGTTGGAGAGGGTGTGACTGATGTAGCTCCGGGTGACCATGTCCTTCCTGTGTTCACTGGGGAGTGCAAGGAGTGCGCCCACTGCAGATCGGCAGAGAGCAACATGTGTGATCTGCTCAGGATCAACACTGACCGGGGTGTGATGATTGGTGATGGCAAGTCGCGGTTTTCAATCAATGGAAAGCCTATCTACCACTTTGTTGGGACTTCCACCTTCAGCGAGTACACTGTCATGCATGTTGGTTGTGTTGCAAAGATCAACCCTGAGGCTCCCCTTGATAAAGTTTGTGTTCTTAGTTGTGGTATTTCTACTGGTAAGTTCATTTACTACATTTTGGTATGGATGTTAGAATATATTTATGTTGAGATGCTGAGTTATATAATTTCTATGTTTAGGTCTTGGTGCATCAATTAATGTTGCAAAACCACCAAAGGGTTCTACAGTGGCTATTTTCGGTCTAGGAGCTGTTGGTCTTGCCGTAAGTGTTGAAATGATTCGATTGTTCTAGTATCTTCTATGACCTATCCATTGCCATGAGAATGTGTGTTGGGTTTTGCATCTGATTACCCTGCACATGATTAGGCTGCAGAAGGTGCAAGGATTGCTGGAGCGTCAAGGATCATTGGTGTTGACCTGAACCCCAGCAGATTCGAAGAAGGTGAATCCCTTTAATCTAATAACTGAGTAGTTATTTTACTATTTTGTTTTGATAAGTCAGTAGCCCACCCCTTTGTCCCATTTTTCAGCTAGGAAGTTTGGTTGTACTGAATTTCTGAACCCAAAAGACCACAAGAAGCCCGTGCAGGAGGTCTGTTTCTTTACCTGAGACAACAAAAGGTTACCACAGCTTATGCTGAACTTGGCCATAACATCCAATTCCCTTATGGTTTAGGTACTTGCTGAGATGACCAATGGAGGGGTTGATCGCAGTGTGGAATGCACTGGCAATATCAACGCTATGATCCAAGCATTTGAATGTGTTCATGATGTAAGTACTCTTATACATATGATGTTCAGCTATCGTTTTTCCAAGTTCCCTTTATTGAGACATGTTCTAACCGCTGTGCTCTTAAATCCAGGGCTGGGGTGTTGCTGTGCTAGTGGGCGTGCCACACAAGGATGCTGAATTCAAGACTCACCCGATGAACTTCCTAAACGAGAGGACCCTGAAGGGAACCTTCTTTGGCAACTTTAAACCACGCACTGATCTGCCAAATGTGGTGGAGCTGTACATGAAAAAGGTAATGCAGACTGTTTTTTCTTCAGTTTCCTTACCAATTGAGCTTTGCTGAAACTGTTAGCCCCCCACCCCCCACCCCAAGAATCATTCCTACAACTCTGCTTGGCTGTGCACAGGAGCTGGAGGTGGAGAAGTTCATCACACATAGCGTTCCGTTCGCAGAGATCAACAAGGCGTTCGACCTGATGTCAAAGGGAGAGGGCATCCGCTGCATCATCCGCATGGAGAGCTAGATTTCGCTGTCTGGTTTGTGATCTGACCAGGGTTGGGTTAATAAGAGAGGCAATGCTGAGTCTGCCCTTTCGATGAGTAGGTAGATACACGCTGGTGATGGACCACGCTTGTGCGACGCGTTCAGTTTGGCTTTGTCAATGAATAGAGTAGCTTCCTGTGTCTGTAATTATATGTTGGCACGAGTCTTATATGAACCATCATCTTTTGACGTAATATATGGTATGGTAACACTGTGAGTTTCAGTTTATAAACTTCTTCTGGCTCACTTGCGGTGATGTTTTAGTTGTGTTTGCTGCTGCTTGTGTGCAAATCTGTTGAATTTTGTCTGAGCTTGTCTCCAGTTATCTACTCTGACCCTTCAAATCAGACATATGAGCCAGGAAAATCTAGTATATTTTCGTCGATTCACAGGCGCTGTGTCGCGCGTATGGTCCAGACTCCAGACATGTCATAAAAAATATTCAGAGATCAATCCCAATCACGGATGAATATATACAGAGGTGGTAAGGAACGCATTAGCTCTCGTTTTCACTAGAGCCAAGTATAATCTGCTGCGCGAATGATGAGGGAAATTGAATTTGTATGTATGTATCTCTCTCGAGGATGACACACAAGTTCGAAGAACTAAAGAATTAGTTACACATGGTTCGTATGTCGAAAGTAAAAAAGAAGAAAAAAACACCAACAGAAGAGGAATCAATCAACGAATTTCAGAGCAAGCCGGGGCGCGAGTGGAAGGGGAACTGATGCATCACAACTACGGGAGCCTTCTCACGATCCCTCTTCTTCCTCTCCTTGCTTCCTGCTGCTGCGGCGGCGGCGGCAGCGGCCTCCTCTCCTGCCACCCGCTGCTGCTGCTGCTTAGCTTCTGGGAAAACTGCACCACCTCCTGACTCCGATTGCTTCCGGCCGGCAGCAGGCGACACCGCGGCGACGGCGACACCCCTGCAGCATCCTCCCAGTCCCAACACCATGATGATCGATCGAACGCACCGCACGACCTCCTCCTCCTCAGCCGATCACCTCCTGATGACTGCGCTTGTGCTCTGGCGTCTGGATGGTCTGCTAGCTATTTGCCCCGATGATGATCTTGCACTTGTACAGTTGTACTGCTGTGTCTCTGAGTGTGGTAGGCTGGTCTGGTACACTCTGGTAGCGTGCATTTATATAGGAGGTGGTTGCTAGCTGATGAGTTGCGGTGCTTTTGTTGCTAAGGGGGTCGAAGGAGGAGGAGGCTAGCTTGAAGCTTCGTCCAAGAAGGCTGGGTGAATAGTCCATCTGTTTGACGTGCTTGCTCATCGTTCTCCTGTTGACGCTGCCTTGGTTGCCAAGGCTCCGCTCCATTTGACTGCTGCTTGGCGTCCAATCAATCCAACATGTGCGAGTGGCGGACACAGGTGAGGAACTTTCTTGTGGCTGTGGGAGAGAAAAAGGCGAAAACGGCGCTGTGAACTGAAAAAGACAACTGATGTGGGGTGGTGGGTTCGTTAACCTGCGACGTGCTCCGTCAGATCACAGCTTAGTACTACATGGCGGCTGAGGCATTTGATTTCTTGTGGTTTTCGAGTTTTCACCGCTACCCTTTCTTTGGTCTCGAGCATAATTTAATTACCACCTCCAAAATCTCAAATTACAAATCATTCTAACTTTCTTAAAGAGTCAAATCATCTTAATTTAACTAAATTTATATAATAAAATAATAAAATTTGTAATACCAAATAAGTATATTTAAATTCTTTATTAATTATGTTTTCGTAGTAGACCTATTTGATGTAATAAATCTTTGTAATTATCTCTATACTTTTAGTTAAACTTTAGAGGCTCTCTCTCTAATAAAAAGTTGACATGACTTGTAATTTGGAATTGAGGGGTATAATATAGTTTTTACCCCTTTATGTTTCACGTTTAACAGTCTGATACAAACAGCCTCCTCAATTCCTCATGGAGTATATAATTAAGTGGATGATTCGTTTTCCTCGCTTTTGTGGTTGAATATCTCAATAATTACGACGCCGCGACCAAAGGAATGGAAGACCTTGGCGCTGAAGGCATACGCATGCTGCAGGCATACACCAGCAAGTAGTCAGCGCTAGAATTCTACCTGGAATAGAAAAATGCTGCATGCATGCATGCGTCTAGGGTTTGTCTCGAAATGTCTTTTAAAGCGTGAATGTAAATGAACAAGATTTATAAGAACTGTTGCTTTTATTGATCTCGGAAATATATTTATACAAGTGGAGGGGTGTCACGAAGGGACACGACTGTTCCCAAAAGACATGTCCTTTGAAACTAAAATTAACTGTCTAATCCTATCCACTAATCTTGTGCTTGATGGATGAGATCACTCGTGAAGAGACGCCTGTTCGTATGTAGACATGTCCGTTCGCGTATAGGTGTCGTTTCACAACACTCCCCTTGATCGAATCTTCCTCGAGATCAATGCAGCTGTAAGCTGAAATCCATCGAAAAACCCTATGAAAAAAATATGAGGAATATATGATATGCCATAAAAACTCCTTTAAACCTTATTGAAAAATAAGGAGAAAATAGCATATTTATTTGTGATTTAAATAAACCACTGTATCATTGGTATCCCATTAAAAAACCCAATGGGGAAAATATTAGAGATACAACATAAAGATAACTCCCCAAAAACCTTTTAGGAAAAATATGAGGAGCAATATAAAATGATATATCGCTAAAACTCCTGTAAAAATTCAGTGGGAAAAATTATGAGAAAATATGATGACATATTATTGGTATTGCCTCTTGGATAACTCACATGAAAAACCTTTTCAGGGAAAAACCATGGATGAGTTGTGAGGGCAATATGTGTCTTTGATATTTCCCACAAAAACCCCAGTGGAGAAAATAGGAAATATAACACATGCTTATGTTAATATTACCTCATTAAAAACTTTAACAAAAACCTTATAAGTAAAAGTTGTGAAAGAAAAGAGTATAATATGATGCTGGTACAGGTCAACACTTAGGAGATGTCTCCCCCAATTCTGGCAAATCTCGTAGTGGCCGCATATCAATTCCATGTACCATTTTTTTGAAACACAGAAGTTGGTAAGGACTTAGTAAATAGGTCAGCGAGATTATCACATGACTGGATTTGCAAGATGTTTATTTCCCTGCTTTCTTGTAACTTATGGGGATAAAACAGCTTATGGGCAATGTCCTTAGCGACATTACTCTTTTATGTAACTGCTTGCATCTATGTAACATAAGCGAAATTATCTTCATAGACAATTGTAGGCGATTTAATCGAACCAATACCACATGCTTGTTGTATGTGGTTAATCATTCTGTGAAGTCATACACATTCATATGATGCCTCGTATAGAGCAATAATTTTAGAATGATTAGTAGAGGTCGTCGTCAGAGTCTGTTTAGAAGACTTCATGAAATAGCCGTACCTCAATGTAAGAATACAAATCCAGTTTAGAATGAGGACCAGATAAGTAACCAGCATCCGTGTATCAATCATATTGGGATCATGATTTCTCTTAAAGAATGAACCAAGATCTTTTGTGTCACTAAGATATCTGAGGATACGCTTCGCTCCCGTCTAATGACGGTGAGTTAGATTTGCACTATGTCTAACTAGTATGTTCACTGCAAATACGATATCAGGCCTGATGCAATTTGCAAGATACATAAGTGCTCCAATGACACTAAGATATGGAACCTTGGTCCTAATATCTTTTCTCCAATATCTCATGGTCTAAATGGATCTTTCTCTATTTCTAAAGAACGAACAACCATCGGAATTTTGTTATGATATGATTTATCTATATTGAATTTCTCTAATATTTTTTGGATATAGGCTGATTGATGCACTAAAATTCCTGAGGGACGGTGCTCAAGTTGTAACCCTAGGCAATATTTGGTCTTACCCAAATCCTCCATCTCGAATTCACATGAAGGAATTTGTATCTCAAATGATTGCATAATTATTTCTGTATCATGATGATATCAAAATAACCAATATACGCAATTATGCTTAATTATACACAATGTATGTTGCGATTCGTATTTGGATTCAAAATATGAAGTCCATTGGGACTTATACGTCCGAATCTATCAAATTCATTTGATATGCCAATTATTGAATTTGGAAATCTTTATTTTCACACATACCATGGGGTATGCTATGCTGGGTCTCTACGTGAAACCATATGCTACAAGCTCTCATTGTTCACCACCTTGCTTCTGAAAAGAAACTATGTGAGGGAAGATATTACTGTGGTAATACTTCTCATCATTGAACAAGAGCAATCTCCTTAATTGTCATCTTTTAGTTTGACCAAATTTGAGTGTGAAGACACTCTGCCTAGGACTTTTGGTCTGGATCCAGTAAGGTAAAAAAGCAATCTTTGAGGAGTATATGCCGCGACAATTTGTAGTCTTTAAATGATTGATTCGATTCTTGAAATCAATATAGCATGTGAAAATGTTAACCCTTTTGAACTCCGAGTCATTTCCCATATGCAGTCAGGGTGTTCCAATGTCCTAGGATCAAAATTTAGGTGCACCGTTGATCTGGGTGGATTTTGATCCGGGTTTTGGATGCTCATCCATTTTGGGTGTCTACCAACTTGAGGTTGGCTTAGATTTACTAATTTGGAGGATATTGTCCTCGGTATCCTCGGACGTTTACTTGGAGCATTATCCTTAGGAGCGGCCGTACTCTCCCTCTCTTCTTTGGAAGTGGAAGTTGAATGGTTTTAATTGGTACCTCTATTCTTTTGGGCACATTATAAGTAGAATAAAAGGATTTTGTGACACCCTTATTATCAGTAAATGTGTCTGGCAGATTCTTTGCAATATGATGTAAATATAAGACATTCTAAACGATTAGGTTTAGAATTTTTGGTACGTGAATGTGAGGATTGCTCTTTTGATTCCTGGCATTCTTAACGTGGTATAAATCTCCTCGTAATGCCTGAAATTATCCTCAAATGTGATCAATATATGGGCAATTTATAAATCCCCTGCAGAGTTACCTCTTGGGATCCCTAATGCCCATTGGTATGTTGGGGTGGTGATATGGGGATATGAAAACATACTCGATGCGCAGATAGGAAATGTTTGACTGCGGCCAAAGTTTCATGTACATACTGCAACTAAGGGAGTTGTAAAAGTGCAGCTTGATGAATTTGAATTAACGATGCGGTGTGTAAGGCCGCATGAAAATAGCTTAGTTCTGGTAAATTATAATTCTATTTTAATATGTCAGGCAATCTGATTCTCAATAAGAGACTCAATAAAACCATTATTGGTATGGACGTAAGGTACTTGATATATAGTATAAAAAACAAAACTGTTCCATATAAAATGAATTTGATCCCACATCCAAGATAATTTGCTCTAAATTGAAGATTTCGAGCAATGAGTTTGGTATAGTGATGGTTCTCATGACTAAGAGACACACCTGTGACTTTATTATGAATGCATAAATGTGCATTACATAGTATCTTTATGGTCCATAAAATGGTAAATAGAGTCACATGTATGTTCTTGAATTTCTTCAAGAAATATAGTGGCTCATATTGATGCTATGACCAATAGAATTGACAATAATTCTCAAGTTATATCTATAGTTCAATAACCAGGGCAAATGTGCCAAGTCTTATTGACATCAAGAGAGAGAATTATTTATACGCAACATTGGATACATGTTATGTATATGTAGTCAAATACAATTGAGGATGTTTTGTTTAAGTATTGCCATATCCGTTGTTAACAGAAAAATACTCCTCTTAGTTGTCATCTTGGGGTTTTCATATGAAAACCACATTGACGGATATCTCTATAATTTTAACAGGGTATATTATGGAATCAGAATACAAGAATGGATTCATGATTATTATTTGAGTATCAATATGGAGTATAATAGTAGCACGACCAAAGCCCACTATCATGACATCGCGTCATGCGATTAACAAAATATTTCCTTGTCTCTATGTAAGAGTTTAGGAATATTTTGCTTCCCTATGTATAGAGTTTGTAATGCAACTATCCACTAAGCAAAATTCCTCTTTGCATTTGGATTGACTCTCGTATAGGTCTATATATAGCATGAAGAATATAATGACATTCTTTGCAAATATATAGATTACATACAAGTTAATTAATGGAATATCAAATGTGATGGCACATTATTGTGATATTCAATTAAAATTGATGATAACATTTTATATTACAACACCAAAATGGGACGAATATACTAGGTATCTTTGTAAATGGAAGACAAATTTGGTCTCCAAAATTGATCAAGCGAAGTAAATTCGATGATCGTGCTCTCCATATTCATAAGACCCACTTATTAATTAAGTGTTTGGTTGCTACTTGGTTTCTTCATAAAACTTGTTGTGAACAACTAGCCTTCCTGGTGGTGTTAGGTTGAAGATAGAAGTGTGCTTCATATCTTTATTGTTGAGCCGGATATTTATGTCCAATAGATTTGTAATACCGATCAATTAAATGTTTCAAGGCATGACATTTTTAAGTTGTGTGGCTGTAACATACACAATTGGGACAAAATATGGTTGTCATATTTGGGAAATGCCTTAACCCTAAAGAATTCACGGGGCTGCTACTTCTTTTTGCGTTAAATCTTACCATTAAAGTTCTATGGATGGCATTACTACATGACATCGAACTTGTAATGATTCTGAAAATTCAATGTACTTCAGATGATAGAGCATCACTATAATACTAATGATGATTTCTCGATAAGAGTTTATCATACACTTAGACCTAAAGTAATGTAGGAATTAATCTAGAATACATTTGATAAGTTGTGTGCTTTCGCAGAAACGCAATGTCGGAGGATATTTTGGAACAACATAATTATATTCTCAAGTGGACTTAAGATCCTAGAAATAAAGTTGTGGCCAATCATAGTTGGCATTGGACAGAATGACTGCCTTGTGTTGTTCGTATCACTCATTGAAAACTAGCCATATAGTGCTTCGATTTGCATCCATCGAGATACACATATGTGTGTTCTGGATATGTATGGTGCTTTATTTAAAATAAAACTCCATACTTAATTGTTCAGTAAGCGGTGATGCTCTCTTACGAGGAGCACCAAGTATATTTTGCTATGAATCCATAGAACAATAAAGTTTAACTTTACGTCCATTGGTCATGTTGGATAATGGTGATCATCAAAAGCAAGAGATCAAACTCTTTGCTAGCTATTATTCTAACAAGGTTTAAACCATAGATTTTCTGAATTTGCGCTAAGGGTAAATTTAAAATTGCTATGGTGATGCTGTATTAATTAATGCAAAATAAATAGAAGACGAGATCTATCTCACTAATAGTGTAAACCTCATTTATGCTAAGACATTAGAGGTAGTCATCATAAAGATGTAGACCTCTAATAATATGGACACAGTCTATTGAACAATAGATGCCAAGTGGTGTATGCAATTTGTATAAACACAATTTAAGGTAATCATCAAAAGATTAATGTAGACCTTAGTTAATCCGTAAACGAATTAGGTACGCACGTTGAGGATAGTCACTAAGTTGTGGACTTAGTGTAGATCTCGCAGTAGCAAGTATGGTGCTACCTTGTGTATGGCCAATAGAAATGCTGATTAATAGTAGTCATCTTGTGAAAAGATGTAGACCGTATGTTTCAATTTGTGATGTTGGGTGCGCACATTGAGGATAGTCACTAAGAATTTAGTGTAGATCCCGACAGTAGCAACTATGGCGCTACCTTGTATATGGCCAACATACAATGTGGAACACTTGTGTTATACAAATAATGAGGCAATGCACTTAATCGATTTTGCATTAAAAATATAAGCACTATGAGCTTTAAATAATAAAGCTTAAAAAGGCTTAACATGAAATGAAAATTGCAAATAACAAAGTAATTACAATAATAAGGTCATGATAGTAATACTACATGTTTATTGGGTTTGCCATTTTGGACAAACACTTTGAACAATGTAATGATTATACTACATGTTTATTAGGTTTGCCAATTTGGACAAACACTTTAAACATGCAATGTTAATAGCACATGTTTATTGGGTTTGCTAATTTGGACAAACGCTTTGAACAATACTAAAAATTCCAGAAAACATATGATTTGGAAAGCGAATTTATAGTGGTAAATTCATCTGCAGCAGTACATGTCATGATGCAATTCTTGATGACACATGGGTCTCAAAAATACTTATTTACATGATGCAAACATTGTGCATCATAATTCATTTAAACATATGTTTAAAATGAAATATTTACATCAGGTAAATATAGTACAATGCAGTTCTGTTAAAACCTGAGGGTTAAAACATAAATCTGGTTAAAACATAAATCTGGAATATATTAATAATCCATTTGGACTATCATGAAATTCACAGAAATAAGGGGGGGGGTTTGTGCATTTCTGCACAACCTTATCCAATGCACGGAGGAACGGACGGTTTTCCCGTCGGTCGCGTCTCTTGGCCTCCGGGCAGGCGCCTCTCGGCCGCTTCCATGGTGACCGGCCGCTGCCGGGCTAGCCTCTAGCCGCCGGCGCAAGGCCGCAGCGAGGCGTGGGCGCGGGAACCGCCGGCCGCTGCGCGCGAGGCGCAGGCGCGGGGCCGCCAGCCGTCCAGGTCGCTGCCACGGGAAGGCCGGCCACTGCCGGGCTGGCATCCGGCCGCCGTAGCGAGGCGCGGGAGGAGGTGCGCGACGTCTCCGGCAGCAAGCTCATTGCCATGGCTGCGGTTCTAGCCGCCTCGAGCGCAGGAAGGCAGGCCACTAGCGCTGGCCGCAGGGGCGCGGAGCCACGAGCCGTCGGGCGCGTGAGGCGAGGACAGGACCGCCTCCTTCGGGCGCAGGGGCCGCGGGCGTGAGGCCGCAGGTGTGGGGCCTCTGGCCGCGGAGTCTAGCCGGCCGTGGCACGGGAAACGACAGTCACAGGGCTCGCAGCGGGGCGCGGGCCGGAGAAACCGGCCGTGGCGCAAGGCCGTAGGCGCGGGCCGCCAGCCACCATCGCCATGTGCGCGTAGGCACCCGTGGGCTGTGACCAGCCTGGTGTGCGGATCCACCGCGGCTGGTTGTGCGCACAGGCCACACGGCTGGCCGGCGCGCGCAATCGCCATCGGCGTAGCCTACAGACGGGCGCGGCAACTCCCACCGTCCGGATGTGTCCGATGCTGGTGAGGGTAAAATCGGAGGGCAGTATCTACCGATTTCTTAGAGAGGTACGAACATCTCAAATTGGGGGAAAAAACATCGGTACATACCGTTCTTGGATTGAGGCTTGCAATCCACGTTTCTTTTCCCTTCGTTCTTCGACGTAGGCCTCTTCTCGAACCCTTCCCAGAGAAAGGAGTTCTTGCAGCGGAGACGGCGTGGGAGAATATGCATCACCGGCATCGTCATCCTCCTGCCTTCTTGATCGTAAAGCAAAGTGCTGATAACGTGTTAAAGCGTGAATGTAAATGAACAAGATTTGAAGAACTGTTGCTTTCATTGATCTCGAAAATATATTTATACAAGTAGAGATGTGTCACGAAGGGACACGATTGTTCTCAAAAGACATGCCATCTGAAACTAAAATTAACTGTTTAATTCTATCCATTAATCATGTGCTTGATGGATGAGATCACTCGTGAAGAGACGTATATTCGTCTGTAGATGTTCGTCGCGTATAGGTGTCGTTTCACAACTATGTCCATCCTTCGGTATGAAAAAATATAGTGCCAGCAACGCTCCAACACAAGCAGTACCTACTCATCAGCAACAATATATATAACCGCTAGCCGGCTCTAGCGAATCCCAGTATCCTGATGGCTCAGCTCGGACTTGCTGTTGCTGGCAGCCTTTCTGGTGCTGCTCCTGCAGCAGGAAAGAAGACGGCCTCACCACCTCCAAAAGGCGGAGAACCGACTATGAACCGGCAATCAGCTAAAGATGAGGAAGTGGTTGCCCAGTTTGTGGGTGCGCGGAAGATGGGAGACGATGCCGGGAACGTTGCAGAGGTGGAGGGGGAGAGCAAGAGGAAGAGAGCTCCCTGGTGCATCACTTCCCCTTCCATTCCCGCCCTGGACTGCTATGAGTCTGTGACTTCAGCCAGCTCGTTTGCTTTGCATCACCAATTCCATTTCTTCTGTCTTGTTTGGACATCGAGTGCTTGTAAAGTAATGCTATTACTCTTTGGAAGATGGAGAGAAGTTTAGCATGTAGGCAGAGATTGTTGTGTAAGCAGGCATGCATCTAGCCTCTGATCACTTAGAGGTGATGCTTTGTTTTCCCAAGGTTATTGTGTGCTTGGTCTTCAATATTTGCCCCCTCTTTTCCTTATTAGTTGGTGTGGTATTGTGGTCTCTTTTTCTTATTACTCCCACACACACATTTCACTGTCCAAACTTTCAAAGATCATACATTGTTGTGATAAACACTATGCTAAGGAAAAAAATCAGCAATCTAGTTTAGTTAAACAATTCAGATACCAAATTCTAATGATGGAATGATCTGACCTACTATTCTGTTAATATCTAATGTGAAAATTAAAGGGTTTATCCATTCCTAGGATCAGGGGGAATAAAAGTTTTATTTCAAGGCATAGTAATATGGCTCAAAATGTTATTCGTGAGCAGTATTGTGGCGAAGGTAAAAAAAAAGTGACATGTACTGCAGGAAACTATAGTTGAAAGAAAGGATGATATAACAGAAGGTGAGAAATAAAAAAAAAAAACAGGGTGCATAAAAGGAAATCGCAATCCCAACAAACCATCTTCACAATCATGATAACTGTTCTCGCTTTCCAAATGGTGAATCTATTAGAGTTGGTGCCCTTAGGTGCTTGATCATAGTAGCCAATCTGCCAATAAGGTGAAAGTACAGTAAGACATTCTTGAAGTACCAATATCATTTAACATAAGTTCATGAGATGTACAGTTAAAGAATGCTTAGTTTCTATATGTGCAGCGTCCTCAGAAAACTGTATTTACCTATCTTTCATTCAAAAACTTCACAATGCCCATCTGATCAAATTCAGACAAGAGCTCTCCTGACCCAGGATTAAAAAAACAATGCACAGAAGACAACTTGATGGCAGCTTGACAAGCAAGGGGATGCCGAGCTGAGCTCAACCGCCTCAAATTAAGTATACTAGCATACATTTGGGGAGTGTAATTCAATTCTGAGTCTGACTCCAGTCTCCAGATTTACATGCGGTCAATAACATGCTACATGCTACATGCCCTAAACTCTATGAAGTTGCAAACATCTGTCATCTGAATTGCATTCAAATGGACAGAACTGAATTCTAGTAAATGGTACCAATCTGTGCATAGCTACCACATATTTGAGTTTTCCTCTTTAATTTTTGCTAGTTTTGCATTTATGAGCTTATCTAATATGGGGGGCTCAAGAGGGATTGGGTCAAGACATCGCTCGTGGGCAGCATTGTTCACCTGCAGAGATATGAAGATCTGAGTTACAGGTAAGCACAATACGGAACAATTACACAGAAGCGCAGTTTTGACTGGTTCGAGGCAAAATTAACCGGTGGAAAGTTGAAATGTATAGTGGCAGTATCTGACCTCTTTGAGTAAAAAGCTGATAGCTGCTTCATCATCCACAAATTCCTTAAGGGAGGTCTTGAGAAATTCCATATCCAGCTGAATCTGCTGAAATCCACTTCTGTTGAAAGTCTGAAGACGGACAAATTCTTGCAAGCTTTTCAGGCAGAGCTTGAGGACAGTACAAATAACAGATTCCTGAAATTTACCCAGAATACAAGGAATTACAGTCAAAAGCGGCTAAGTGATGTTCCTGTAGACGGAAGAAAAATATACTTGAACTATAGCATATCTCCCTAATAGCATCACAAAATTCAATTGATAAGCTGCTCTATGACCTCAATCAGATAATGCATTCTAAAAACTATGATGCAGTTGGCATTGATGTGGATTTTACGAGAATCTGTGGGATTTGCAGTAACATAACAAGTGTTACGAGAGCCCAAAAGGCCAAAAGTGGAGGCGACTGATTCTGATACTTGGGTAAATCAGCAGGTTTTATTTTTGCCTATTTATTTTGAAAAACTTGGGATATAAACTAGATGAGCATTCAAGCCTATTGGTATGTCCATTCACTCCGTTGATTTTAAAAGGGGCTCAGATGGTTAAGAGGGAGAAGCATAGAAGAATAGACTCCAAAAATTATCATGCCATTCCAACTGGGACAAGCTCATATGACTGCAATGTTAATTACAAGTTGTTAAAATACTACTTAAAATGTTGACAATTTTTTTTTGCCAGGATCAATAAATCTCACAGCATAGTGCAGTATATTCCTGCAACCTAATGAAACTTCAATTTAGTCATCAAGTGAAAAAGGAAATGGAGGCAGAGATCATAAATACTACATGATGCACAAATGTGATCAGGTTATACAAGTCTATAGTAGTCTCACTGAATAGGTGATCCTTTAGCAATTCTCCTGGATAACATTATAGCATAACTATAAGTTTGTTATATTCAACTTGTCACAAGAGCACAAGTAAATAAAAATATTCCTCTCAGCTGTTGGAAATAACTAATTTCCTGAGCAAGTATGCGATGCACTTGAGAAAATTCTGACAACAGCAAAACTATCAACACATACAATAAGAATGTGTATTCAAATCTTTCAACTTCTGTTATAACCCATATAACTACAAGATCACCATTGTGATTACTGATGCAGTATTATGTCCCTTGTCCAAATATTTAACAAGCTAAAAGATTAATGAAACCAAAAGCTGATAACAACTTTTTACATCTAAAAGGAAAGGGAAGTAGTTAATTCTGGGAGATTACCTGTGTGTATTCAACTTTGGTGAATATTTCCATTTTCTGCTCGAATAACTTTGCCAGGTGGTTTTCTAAAAACTGACTTCTAGCACGATGTGTGTTTGATCGGTTCAACATGTCTTCTCGCATTGGATTGCTTCTGGAGGAAGTCGTGCTACCAGTGCTATCAGAATGCCGATGTCGCCGAACTATACCAGGTAAGATCTGCTTGACTTCAGATACCACACCATTGATCTAAAAGAAAAATGATGACCGTTTACTTAGAGAAAACTTTAGAACCAGAATTTCCAGTAAGGGCCTGTTTGGTTACCCTCTACTAAAATTTAGCTACTAAACTTTAGTCACTTTAGCTACTAAATTGCCAAACAAACTGACTAAAAAGGGACTAAAGTAGTTTAGTCACATTAGTCACCCAAGAGTAGCTAAAAGTGGGCTAAAGTGCCCAGTGGACAAGGGCTGCCCCTCATTATTGCTTGTCCCCATCCCTGATTTGGGTATTCATTAGGGGTAGTTTGGTCTTTGTTGAACTGTTTTAATGGCCTTTAGTCACTTTTAGTCACTAGAATCAAACAGGAGTGACTAAAGTTTAGTCATTGGTTTTAGTAGCTAAATTTTAGTCATGGGAAACCAAACAGGGGTTAAGAACTCATTTTCTGAAAGCAGACTCCAATACCTAAATTGGCATGGTACTGCATGCTCAATTATGAATTTGTAGCCATACTAGCATTATAAGTATACATAATGCAATAGGAAAAGGAACTGGACAAACCTCTAGGAGAAGTAGATCAACAAACATGTTCACTTCCCTAGGTTCCTTGTGCTGTTTTAGTTGAACATATAAAGAAAAAGGAAATGCAAATCTGAGCAACAAAACCAGAAAAAAGCAAAATCACCGAATATTCTGTTGAATACAAAGGCTAACCTTAATCCAAACCGGTGTTGTAAATCGCTTATTAAGAAGTTTAGAGATCTTCTGAGTCTTCATATTTATGTACTGCACCAAGGAACACAACATTCAGTTATTGATACTGCCAGATCAACTTTTTTTTTAAAATGTACAAAGGAGAAAAGGATTAAGCTATTTCAGATAACAAACAGTAGAGTTTCTGAGTATGTTTCTGATTATGCTCCCATGTCACGGGAGATTGACCCTTCACATGTAAACTGCGCCTTGGCTGCTTAGAGACTGAAAATGGTTGCTTTTGGAAACAAAATTCTAGAGAAAGTAATGGCATGGCACTATGGATACTATCTTTTCATGACGCAAGATATCATGCATGTACTAACATTGTTTACGGAGTTAAATGTATCCACAATGCTAGATTTATGGTTCTCAAAAATTGAAAGACTAAATAGTGCGCACACAGCACTTTCTCCCTGTTACAAGAATGCACCCAACTTTTTGTAACAAGGAGATCCAACCAAAAGTAGAAGAGAAAATACTACTCTGCAAGCCTTCTTTTCTATCTTTACGTAGTTATTTAATTCCATGCAGCAGTTGATGAGAAGCAAAGAAAATAAGCCACCATATGGGACAGTGAGATAAAACCTCTACATAAAAGCCAGTAACAATGAACAATAAAATGAAAAAGAACAGAAGATAAAGAATGCTTCCTACATGGTGTAAGAATTTCTCTCCTGATGAACGATATAGCCGACATATTTCTCCAGGCACAAAAGGTGGTCCATATTCGTAGCTACGTGCACCACCTCCAAAAAAAGAAGATGCTAGCTCCTAAAAAAGGTAACAGAAGCCAGAATTGTTTCATTATGAAGCTTCACATTGGACAGTGGCCAAGTGATTGGAAACGACGCAACGTACCTCTGTAACTTTAGGAACTGTTGTTTGTTCAATGTAAACACAGAGTTGTGCAAGCATAAGTACCAAGACTGTTGGGACCTTATCAATTTGCACAGAATCCATAGTTGACTCTTGTGATTTCTTTTTGCTTCTCCCAGAGAGAACATGAAAATGCCCATCAAGTTTCTGGAAAAAATCTTGAAAACCTTCTTGTACCCAATCAATAATCAAATCTCTCAGCTTTACAAGCAACTCTATATTGCCATCTATCAGATGATGAAATTCCTGGAAGCAGCATGGCCAGAAATAGAACATTAAAACAGAGCATGAGAAAGTCATGAACTTTGATTGCGTGTTACATTTATGTTGCTTGACAACATGACAAAACGGATGGGTGTTCAGAAGTTCTGAAGCTTCCAAGTATGTACCTGCAGGAGATCTATGCATCCTTGGGATACTTTGATTTTGCTTGCCTCCATAGCAGTTTGCAGCTGTGACTCTTCTAACTTCTCATTTGATGTTGAATGTGTCCTAACCAGTGCCTCTGCTCACCCATGTACAACATATGTGAATTTTTCTACTCAAGACCTTTTTCTACTTTCATACTTGTACCAGTACAAGCTAAACCAAAATAAGTTACTGGTAAATCACATCTGAACTTCAATCCGGAATGAAGTAAGTTCTGGAGAAAAAATGCAGAGTAAAGTATGGTGGGAGGTGGGGACCTGATATTTCACTTTGAAGATGGAGAAATACAGTTGCTATGTGTTGCCTAATAATGTCTCGAGTAGTCTGCCAGTAGAAAAAAAAATTGCCACGCGCAAAATCAGTATCAAGAAATATGAAGTGGACATCAAAGATATCAAAAGCAGCAATTACAGAAGGGTGTTTTTAAGTATATTCATTTGTCCCTGAATAAGAAAATATAAGAGGGAAGAAAATAAACCTTCAGTATTTCCAAAAGAACCATATCATATAACCTATACAGTAACACTATACAGCCAAAGTATACTAACAAACAATTCTCAGCTAAACATATAGTACAAAACAGTTTTTGCTGATTTCTAAATCAATGTATAGGTTCTCAGGCAGAGAGAAACTTAGTCTACTGAGTGGGTGCTGCTACATGTTACATATGAAAATAAACATAATACTATAATCACCATTGAGGAAATAACCCGATAAATAAATACTAGCAACTGATTTTAGAATATTATTTCCAAGACAATAGATCTAATAAATGATAATTATACACCCATAGCAAACCAATGCTTCAAATATGTCCCAACACTAACAGTAACAATTGACGTGATATAATTCTGAGAACTGGTGGCTACCAGTTATTTATCACTTCATTATAAAAAGAATGTTTGTAATTAGGATATAATAGTGACAAACCTAAATCTAGACATCAATTGGTGGACTTGTCCACTCCTATGACAGGAGTCAATGTCTTAAAGAACAAGACATCATTATCTGCCATATTATCCAATGCCTCCAGGAGCATTATACCAAACCCTAAACCATATGTCCCCTATAGTTAGTGGAAGCAGATAGCAATACTCAGCGCGGAAAAGCACTTTGGTTTAAGCCAAATTTCCATAGTAAGAAACTGCCAGGAGGACTGAACAGGAGTTACAGGACAACAACTAAGAAGTATATTATGCACATTTAACCACATAATTGCTACTTGATTCTAGGCAGAACATAAAAGTTGAGTGAAGAGAGAAAAGTGGAACATTAAATCTGATAGTAACCTCCAAAGAAAAAGCTGGTAGCGCAGCCTCTGGAATAACTTCATCGATGGCGGTTGCATCCTCCCATAAGGATCCTTTGATCACCAAAGAATAGTAGTATTAAATTTAAACAGTTCAATAATCTTACAATAATATCAAATTCTTAAGCAAGACCATTGTTGGCATTGCAGAAGCAGCACTTCAAAAGAATCCTATTCAAGTCATAACAGCAAAATCTCAGTACAATTAGTAAGTTTCAATGTCAATACAATACAGCATAGTGAACTCAACAGCTAACTGGTCCTAAAGTAAAAATATCACTGAACGAATGCCAAAGATGTTAAGATTAAGGAGGCTTTCCCACAGAGGGAACGTCTTTTGACATATGAATTCAAATTCCAAAGATCACTGGCCAATAGAGGTTTACACTATTGTTCTAAGCATATTCTGTAAATAAAACTGCAATTGTGCTATAGCATAGAATATAGATAAAGTTCTTACGTAGCATTGCCAGTAGATCTGTTGATGGAATTCTTTTCTTCAGATTCTCTCTGACTGATTCATATCGGCTTCATCAAAAGAAAAAGACAAGTGTATATGTGATGAATCTAGTAGAAATGTAAGATAAAACAACAAAGCAACCATAGGCCATATGGAGAAGATAAATGTGTCAGTTTATCTCATACACAGAACCGAGTATTGGAGTAATTATCTACTATCCCCATTGCACAATAAGAAAAATGTAACAGCTCATAAGTAGAATGGTAGGAAGCAGATAAAGAAAATATTCCCCATGGTTTTTTCACTCCCAATTCTCTCTGCATTTGAAAATATAGGACATGCACCAGGTTGTTCATACACGCAAGGCTCCTTTCCCATCTAGCAACAGGTTCAAAAGGCAGTTGCAGCTTGAAAGACAGCCTTCAACAGGACAACCAGGAACTCACACACAAAAGAACACACACGAACACAGTGTGTTTGGTGGCTGGAAATGACTTAATCTTTTCTAATTTTATCTTCTACTTATAGACAGCTGTGAGCAAATCAGGCTGTGATAGCCTCCTAGTAATGAAGAATATTGCACACTTATTCAGCCTTTGCTCCTATTACTCCATGCTGAAATTAAGCTAAATTTAAGGCTATGAACCTAGACACTAGCATGCAGAAGACACAGGATTATTTCCAACGAAGCTGCCTGATCAGCCTCAGCCCCTAATATTAGAAGGAACGGAGGTAGAATAGGGGGAAGTGCCCCCTAGTCCCCCGTCCCATGCCTCCATCACTCCCAGGCAGTGCAAATCAAAGCAGCAAGACCAACTTCGATATCCACCCGCAAGATGCTTTGGTCTTCTCAAGAATTTAGAATTTGAAATTTAAAACAAAGTGGGAAATAATCATCTGAAGTTGTATCTACAAAGCTTTATGGACACCCGTCAACTCACAGGCTTTATCTTTCAGGATTAGAATGTTGATATTATTAAAGGAAGAAGGCATGTCATGTATCTTCAGTTCTTCACATCAGTAATCTCGGTTTATATTCTGGACGCTAAAACAGAAAAGAATTGGCAGGATACAGTTAATGGTCTAAGGACAGCCGACTGTTTGATGGCACAGTTGCATAAGGACTGAACTAAACTTACTTTGAGAACAAAGCTTGTGTAAGTTCAATGAGACGCCTTTCTGAATCAGGAAATATTATTAAATAAGCACGGAATGTCTTTGAGATGTCACCAATTGAAGCCTAACACAAAAATAGCACGAGGTATTAGATGACTAATCAATACAGTAGGGCAAACGCGTAAATGGGCATTACAACTAGGCTGCATGTTACAGCATGAGCAACATCGCATTACATAGTGTGCAGACTTAGTAGTAATACAGGCAACAGAAGCAGTGCCGATCCCAAACTGTGTAACTTCCATACAATACTAAATGGAAACTGTTCAGTTGTAATATTCTGATATATACACATGCACACCTGCGTAGGCTCATTCTGGAAATTCAAGAGGCAATCTTCAAGCTTCTCAAGTAGATTCGATTTTAAGTTGTCCACCTGTTGACATATGAAAAAATAATAAGATGGGCATTTACAGGAAAAAAAGGCAAAACATGCAAGTAGTACATTGCAAGACAGAGAGGGGCTCTGGCATAGCCTCATCAACATGCACATTAATATAACTAGCAGTGATAAAATACATACCGGAAAGTTCAATTGTTTAAGGAGAACTACAGCTTCTGCTCTTGCTTCAATAGGTTCAGAATCTGAGTATAACTTTGCCTGTAATTTTTGGGCAGTAAATAGTATTAAAAATCTACACAATTAGAATAATGCAATTATGTAACAAACGATAAGTAGTAGATGGCATTTGGACAAATAATTATGTCATCTTCTGTACAAATCTGAGTCAAAATGTGCACAGTTACCTGAAGGTGTTGTATAACTAAATCCATTGCCTCCTCGGATGCCTTTTTACAGTCTTGAAAAGATGTATCTCCATAGGCCTATAATACAGAAGAAAGTACATGAAAGAGCATGGTAAAAGGTATTGCAGGGAGTTTCTAAGATGAGGAATTTCACTTAGCTCAAATTTACCTCAAAAATAGGTTTTACTCCAGTAAAAAAACTGACAGCATCAGCATATGCTTCTGTCTTGATGCATTTGTTAAGCCGAGTTGGAAGGTCATATATGAACTGCAACAGAAGTTGATGGAAAGTAACATTTTATCAAAAGTTTTCTTTTTTCTGCACCTACATTTAGTTAGTTAGTTATTATAATTCACTGGCGGTAGAAATGCCCTGGAGAATTTTTTTCAAAAAAAAAAAGTATACAGAGTAAACTATTGACCAAGCAGTCTCGAACAAACATCTTCATGGCATGTCTTAATGTGAAATTCCCTATGCAACACCAAAACTTCATGTTAAACTAAACATGTAGATCACTGGGGCCTCCCACAACACAAGGGCTGGGACAAAGACAATGACACATATATATACCACTTAGGATACTCCCAATGCATAATATCATGTTATATCCAAGACTGCCACATCATACAAAGATCACCAAATTCATGTGTAGATAAAATTCCTCCAACACATAGTACCATACTGTTGTTTCTTAAGAGTTAAAAGAATAATTAATTGCTGTTATGTTGTGTTTATGAGAGTGGGCCCAAGCTGTTGGGTTGGTGCCAAAATATTGGGCTTCGTGTTAGGCATTGTTTCTCTCCTATTTAATTCTGCATCAATAAAAAATTCTATGGCTATGTAGCACCTAATTGATGTGCATGATACCACCCATTGGGAGTAGCCTTAGGTTTAACCATATTATTATTTTATTGCAGAAATTTGCATATTTATGAAACTACAAATTGTTAGTTCTTGACACAACAATGACTAACGGAGCAGCATAAATGATAGTTCTAAGATTAATAATGTAAGCAGGAGAGTATATACTTGAACTTTCCGGAGCAGATTGCGTGTACGATGTAATTTCTCGATGTTTTCCCTTTTGTCAAAAAGAGATGTATTCACTGTGTCGCTTTTTGATTGCACTGATGTTATCTGGAAAAGGCAAACATAGGTTGGTTCAACCATGTAAAAATGAGTTGACCATGCACCACCAACGAGATAATGCATACCTTTGCAAGGAGCTGGTCCATATTTGCCTCCATTCCAACAATGTTAGTCTTCATCCTGTGGGAAAAAATCACAGATAGATAGCGATACACGTTACAACTATAGAAAATAATAGTACTAGTACATCAGACTCATTAACAGAAGGAGAAGTCTGAGCTATCAGTAAGGAAATAGCATCACCTTTTTATAGTGTCAGTTGCACTAATAAACTTGTTATAATTCTCATACACTAGCATCTGTAAATCTGTGTCTAGGTTCTTGATCTCAGCAGCCATCTTCACATGCCTTTGTAGAAGACCTTCCAGATTGGATTGTTGCACCTGAAAACCACGAGAGTAGTGAGCATGAGCATCCTACTCTTAGGTATCGGGACTAACAAACTAAACATGATATTATGTCACACTAATTTACGCTTTCAACAAACGCTGTTACACTAACAATAGCATATTAGGGTATGTAGTTTGGGCCCAAAAAATCCTGCCAATATTCAGTAATGGCCTATGTTTAAATGTCTGTGAAATTCTGGCAAGCACATAGCCCTTTTGGTCACATCTAATACAGTTTTTTACCAAACCTTGGTCAATTCATTGCCTCATCAGTATTAGAAAAAACTTGAACAGCTAGCCAATCATTTAACAAGGTCAGTTGAAGGCACAAACCAAAGATATCCTAGGTCCATATAGAAAAAGGGTCAAAACCATTTCAGCTTTCTTATAAAATCATTTGCAGCAATCCAAGTATGGAACAGTGTGAATAACTCAAGCCATTCAAGTGAAAATAGCAAGGCATGCAACAATTATATGCAGAACAAGGCCATTCGAGTGATAGGTCATACTAAATTTCATATAATCAGAATGCCAGTAAGCTACGTACAGAACAGAAAAGTGATAATATATTAAGGTAATACCAGTGTAAACTATGGGAGCAAATTATATGAGTAAACTGAAACTATAAAAAGGTAATGCTACTGTAACAAGTAGTCTAACTCTAACTACATAAGTAGCATGGTAATAAATTTAGTCTTTCTTGTTAGAATTAATATTGCTATTTACTTTAATCACCTAGTTACTTGTGTAATCTCCTAGCTTTAATCTCCTAGCTAGCTGTGCTGAGTTAATGCCCAGCTGGCCCCTTGGGACTCGGCTGGCCCTTTGGGTCACCCTCCTCCTCTCTTTATATATGTAATCTCTTCTGTAAACTCTATTCAAGGAATCCAAGCCTGTTAGGCTATTGTCTATCATGGTATCAGACTAAACCATCGATCCTTCTGCTTCCGCTCCCACTCCACCCACCCCAGGCTGCTGCGCGCGCCCATGGCCACCTCCAGATCCTCCGCCATGGCTACCGCGACCAAGCTCCGCGACGAAGCCCTCTCTGCTGCCAAGCACCTGGAGGATGAGGCCTCCTCTCTGCGCTCCACCAACACAGAGCGCAGCCAGCAGCTCGAGGAAGAAGCTGCCCTTCTCAAGTCCGCCGCCGCCGCCTAGGAGCGTGTCCGCGCCGCTGCTGCTGCTCTTGACAAAGAGCGCGCGCAGGCAGATACCCTGGAGCAGTAGGCCGCGGCCCTCCGGGATCGCCTCTGCTCCGAGCATCCGGACGACGACACCGATCCTGAGGATGACGACGTCCACTCCGCCTCCTCCGGGCAAATGCCATCACCCACCTCCACACTCAAGTCTGCTGCCGTCCGAACATCAAGAACCTCATCCCTATCATTCTTGATCTTCAATCCTCCAACTACTCCAAGTGGCGCGACTCGCCCTCTCTCATCCTCGGCCGTTTAGCCTTGAAGGATCACGTCCTCGGCGACGACTCCGCTCCCTACGATCCGGCGTGGTCACGCATGGATCGTCGTCCTCTCTTGGCTTTTCAACACCATCTCCGCCGACCTCCCGGGCGTCATCCATGAGCACGACGGCCTCACCGCCCGGACAGCATGGCTCGGGATTGAACAAAGATTCCTCAACAATCGCGAGTCCCGCGCGCCATGCTCCTCGACGCCGAGTTTCGCACTCTCTGCCAAGGTGCCCTCTCCATCGATGACTATTGCCGCAAAATGAAGAGCATGGCGGATGCCCTCGCCGACCTCGGCGAGCCCATCCAGGACCGAACTCGGTGTTTGAATGTTCTCTGGGTCTCAATGAACGCTGATTCATGTCCCATTAAATCACCCGCCAGAGGCCGTTCCGTCCTTCGCCGATGTTCGTGGCGACCTCCGTTTGGCCGAAAGCTCAACATGGGGGCGCCTACGCCTCTCCTTCCCGGCTCTCGCCGCCGCGCCATCCATCAGCCGCCCTTCCGTCCTCGCCAAGCGCCTCCACGCCATCATCGAGCATCGCTTGGCCATCATCATGCCGCTTTGGGCACATTCCAGCAACAACAACCATGGCGCCGCCGCCCGTGGTGGCGCGGTTCAGCGGCTCCCACAAAGAAGGCAGGCGTATGGATCGCACACCCCACACCACAGTGGCCCTCGCCCGCTCAACCCCGGACGGCTCTATCCACATGTGGCGGGGTCCACCACGGCCGGCACCTGTGGCCCTCCACCACGCTGCAGATCCGGCCTGCACCTCCTGCCTGTGAGCTCTGGTGGCCGGCGTGCCACCGGCATACTTCTCTCCACCACCGGCTTCCGGGTCCTACTACCCGCAGCCCCCTCAGGCACCTCCAGCTTGGTCGCCCTGGACGCCCGAGGGTCTCGCTAGCGCTTTCAGCACCGTCTCCCTCATCCTCCAGGCGCTTGGCAGCAGAGAGGGCTTCGTCGCGGAGCTTGGTCGCGGTAGCCATGGCGGAGGATCTGGAGGTGGCCATGGGCGCGCGCAGCAGCCTGGGGTGGGTGGAGTGGGAGCGGAAGCAGAAGGATCGATGGTTTAGTCTGATACCATGATAGACAATAGCCTAACAGGCTTGGATTCCTTTAATAGAGTTTACAGAAGAGATTACATATATAAAGAGAGGAGGAGGGTGACCCAAAGGGCCAGCCGAGTCCCAAGAGGCCAGCCGAACCCCAAGGGGCCAGCTGGGCATTAACTCAGCACAGCTAACTAGAAGATTAAAGCTAGGAGATTACACAAGTAACTAGGTGATTAAAGTAAATAGCAATATTAATTCTAACATTTCTAATTCACATCATTCATGTGTCTAGATCCCAAACTCTAAGGATACCTGTGCAGCATAACTCAAATATGCTGCATGGAAATGCTCCTAGTTAAAATAAATATGATTGAGATCTTAGTTAAAAAAAACAATCTAGACTTGCGTGTGTCAAGGGGTCGAGGGATAGGGTAGGCACACCCCAGCTACGTAGTTCGTAGCTGCGATCCGTGTTGGGGCGAGGTTTTACCCTCAAGCCCGTTTTGTTGAGAGAGGGAGAAGGAGAGATAATTATTCTTCCTTAATCCCAAATGATGGATTACAAGGACTCTTATAGGCCATAGCCTCAACAGACGCTAACAAATCACTCCTAAATCAAAGGCCCCTTGATTGGCTCTCCTTTAATCTAGCCACTTTCTAAACCGAGCCCTGCGTTGGTGCTGCCATGATGATGACCGGCATGGCATGTCATCATGCTGGTCTTGTTCACGACGCCACGCATCTCGGCCCTTTCTATTCTGGCGTAAAGCGGCCCCACATGACATCTCACCCCGTCGAGGAGTAGCTCGTCCTCGAGCCGAAGGCCGGGGTACTTGGCGGTGAAGGCCTCGGCGTCTTCCCATGTAGCCGAATCGCAACTTCGCCCTTCCATCGGACAGGACTGGCGCACACACCGCATGGCAATCGTCGTCTCCACACCTGGCTGCTCGACTCTGGAACCGACGCACCATGGTGGATGGGGGGCAGTGGTGGTGGAGCATCCGGTAGCGGCCCGCGGAACTTCTTGAGGAGACCGATGTGGAACACATCGTGTAGCCAAGCGCGAGTCGGAAGGGCCAGGCGGACAGCGACATCGTTGATGAGTTCGACGACGCGGTAGGGGCCGAAGTAGCGCGGCTTGAGCTTGTCGGTGACGGCCTGGGGAATGGACGAAGCTGCCCGGTGACAAAGACGAAGGAGGGCCCAATCGCCCACCTGATACGCGACATGACGGTGGAGCTTGTCGTAGTGCTTCTTCTGGACCGCCTGCGCCTGCTCCAGGCGATAGCGGATGTCCGCCAGGAACTCGTCACGCTCCTCCATGTTCCTGGCGACGGCGGCCACCCGTGTGTCCCCTGGCTCATAAGACCGGATGGTCCGAGGATCGCGCCCGTAGACGACGCGGAACGGCGTGTCCCGCAGCGAGGACTGGTAGGCGGTGTTGTAGACGTACTCCGCCCATGGCAACCAGCGCAGCCACTGTCGAGGTCGATCGTCGGTGAGGCAGCGCAGGTACATGACGATGACGCGGTTGGCAGCTTCTGACTGGCCGTCGGACTGAGGGTGGAACGCCGAGGTCATGTGGAGCTTGGCGCCCATCAGTGCATGAGCTCTCGCCAGAACGTCGAGGTGAAGACCGGATCGCGGTCGGACACCATGGACTGGGGAACGCCGTGAAGCCGCACTATGTTGGTGAAGAAGGCTTGCGCGACGGACTCGGCAGAGTACGGGTGCGCCAGGGGAATAAAGTGGATGACGGACTTGCCACGGACGCGCGGCAATGCCTCCACGAAGTCGAGCGCGATGTCCGTCCAGACACCCTAGGGTACGGTCAGGGGAAGTAGAAGTCCTACCGGGTGGAGGTGCTCCGATTTGTACCTCTGACATGTCACGCACGAGCGCACGAGGTCCTGCACCAGCTGTTGCATGTTAGGAAAATGAAAGTCGCGTCGGAGGCGATGTAGTGTCTGCTGGACCCCTTCATGCCCGTCCTCGTGCACACGCCACCATGATCTCTCGGACGAAGCGGGGCCGGGGATGTAGAGCGGCCGCCGAATCGACCATGCCGTCGACGAAGCGTCCATGGTGCGCCAGCGAGAACTCGCATGGAGCTCATCCCCAGATGGCGGCGAGCGGCGGTCGGTCGTGTCTGCGCTTGAGGAGGCGCGTGATTTAAGTCGAAACGCGGGGCGGAGATGGCGAAAATGACCCCCTTATCCGTGTCGCGGCGAGACAAGGCGTCCGCCACCACGTTCACCGCGCCCGGCTTGTACTCGACGGAGAAGTCGAAGCCCAACAGTTTCCCCACCCAGTGGTACTGGGGAATCGTGGCGAGACGCTGATCCAACAGGTACTTGAGGTTGTAATGATCCGTCTTGACGAGGAATCGGCGGCCCCAGAGGTACGGTCTCCAGTGCCGTATGGCGTGGACGAGGCCGATGAGCTCCCGCTCATAGGCGGCGAGGGAGTGATGGCGTGGCGCGACAGGGCGGCTGAAGAACGCAATCGGGTGCATGTCCTGGATGAGCACTGCGCCAAACCCGTGCGAAGAAGCGTCGCACACCACGACGAAGTCCTTGGCGAAGTCCGGCATCGCAAGGATCGGGGCCAAGGTGACCGCCGCCTTGAGCGCGTCGAAGGCCGCGGCGGCTGCGTCGGTCCAGGAGAACCCTTCCTTCTTGAGGAGGGCGGTCAGCGGTGCGGCGACGGAGCCGAAGTTGTGGACGAATTTGCGGTAGTACCCGGCCAAGCCGAGGAAACCACGCACCGCCCGCGCCGAACGTGGCACCGGCCAGTCATGGATGGCCTGCACCTTGGCCGGATCCATGGCGACGCCCGCCTCGGAGATGACGTGACCGAGGTACGAAACGGAGGCGACGCCGAAGGCGCACTTCGCCCGCTTGACGAAGAGATGGTGCTGGCGCAGCATGGAAAGGACGACGCGGAGGTAGCGAAGGTGGTCGGCCCATGTCTTGCTGTATATCAAAATGTCGTCAAAGAAGACAAGGACAAACCAGCGGAGGAAGGGTCGCAAGACGTTGTTCATGAGCGCCTGGAATGTCGTTGGGGCGTTGCACAGCCCGAACGGCATCACCAAGAACTCGTAGAGGCCCTCGTGTGTGCGGAACGCCGTCTTGTGGACATCACCCGGCCGCATGCAAACTTGGTGGTACCTAGAGCGAAGGTCCAGCTTGGAGAAGAACCGGGCGCCGTGGAGTTCGTCGAGCAGTTCGTCCACTACGGGAATGGGGAACGCGTCCTTGACGGTGAGGGCGTTCAGGGCGCGGTAGTCGACGCAGAAGCGCCAGGATCCCTCCGCCTTCCTGCCGAGGACCGGCGAAGAAAACACCCACGCGCTGCTGCGGATGATGCCCTGCTCCAACATGGCGGCGCATTGCCGCTCCAATTCGTCCTTGTGGGACGCAGGGTACCGGTATGGCCGGACCACCACCGGCTGCGCGCCCGGCTTGAGGACGATGCTGTGGTCGCGGGCGCGCGGAGGCGGGAGCCCCTAGGGCTCAGCGAAGACGTCCCCGAAGGATGCCAGCTTCGTCCGGAGGACTCGGCCATCTTATCGCGGTCGCGACGCCGGGCGCTACCGGTCGTCGCCACGCCCGGCCCAAAGACACTGCAGCCGCCACGACGCCGAAGGACATCTTCCGCGCGTTGAAGTCCCGCAGCACCGGCCCCAAGGTCGCCAAATGCCCAAGGCGTCGAGGACCGTGTCGTGCCCGCGAGTGGCATCACGAAGAGATCGACGCGAACGTGTCGTTGTCGATGGTGAGCGGTGCTCGCCGAATGAAGCCGTGGCGGAGACGCGCTTCGCCATTCGCCATCGCCGCCGCCCGTGAGCGGGGCGGCAATGCGGGCAGCCCGGTACGGAGGGCCGCGTCCTCGGCGATGAAGTTGTGCGTGGATCCCGAGTCGAGGAGCGCGGTGAAGACGGCGGCACCCACGGCCACCTGGATCTGCATGGTGTCGCTGAAGGACACCCCAGCGATCGCGTTGAGGGAGAAGTGCGGGGTCTCCTCCCCGACGGCGTCCTCATCAGCAGCGGCCCCGTCGTCGGTGTCGTCCTCGATGATGCTGTCGAGGAGGAACAGCTGCTTGCAGACCCGATTGTGCCCGCGACCGAACTTTTCATCGCAGTTGTAGCAGAGACCGAGGCGACGACGCTCCTCCTGTTCCGCCTGAGTTAGCCGACGAACCGGCCGGCCCTCCACGGTGATCGTGGCCGGCGCGGCCTTGTCCGCCGGGGGCGCCGGCAGGGCAAATCGCGGTGCGGGCGCCGCAGAGAGCGGCCGGTCGCGCGGGGGAACGCGTGCCGCGGGCGCGACGTAGCTGTTCCGCAAGTCGATCTTGTGGGCGAGGCTTATGGCCGCCACCAGCGACTGGGGATTGTGGATCTCCACATCATGGTCGAAAGCGGCGGTGGAAGGCGGCGGTGAACAATTTGGACGCCTTGTGTTCCTCGTTCAGCGGCCCGCGAGAAGCGGGGCCTCGAACCGATCTGGTACTCCTCCACGGTACCGGTTTGGTGGCAAGCCGCCAACTCGCCGAGGGGGTTGGATCGGAGGGGAGGCCCAAAGCGCAGGTGGAGGAGCTCCGTGAAATGGCGCCAGGAAGGAGTACCCTCGTCTTGCTGGACTTGGTAGTACCACAGCTGGGCGCCATCCTCGAGGTTGTACGACGCCATCCAGACTTTCTCCTCCATGATTCGCTGTTGATGAAAATAAGATTCACAGCGATTGATAAAGATCAGGGGATCCGACTTGCCATCGTAGCGCGGGAAGTCGAGCTTTTGGAAACGCGGCGGCCGATCTTGGTGGTGCTCCCCCGACCCGGAGTGTGCGGAGGTTGACGATCCGCCCGGCGGCGGGCGCGCGGCGTCCAGGCGCTGGATGGCCTGGGCGTTGGCCTCCACGGACGTCTGGAGGGTCCTGATGGACACGACCAGGGAGTCCAAGGTCGCCTGCAAGGCAGCGTTGGCGGTGTTGTTGACGGTGTTTTCACCCATGGCGTCTACGCGAGGCGAGGGTGACGGCGCGGCGGCTGAGGGTGGTGCGGCGGCTGGGGTTGGCGAAGGGGCACGGGATGAACTGGATCGCTTAGACCGTGATACCAGGTTGTCAAGGGCGTCGAGGGATAGGGTAGGCGCACCCCGGCTATGTAGTTCGTAGCCGCGATCCGTGTTGGGGCGAGGTTTTACCCCTCAGCGCCCGTTTTGTTGAGAGAGGGAGAAGGAGAGATAATTATTCTTCCTTAATCCCAAATGACGGATTACAAGGACTCTTATATGCCATAGCCTCAACAGACTCTAACAAATCACTCCTAAATCAGAGGCCCCTTGATTGGCTCTCCTTTAATCTAGCCACTTTCTAAACCGAGACCTGCGCTGGTGCCTGCCGCGGTGACCGCGGCGGCCGCGTCGCCCTGGCGCACTGCTGCACGCCGCGCATCTCGGGCCCTTCTATTCCTGGCGTATGTGCAGCCCCACATGACAGCGTGCAAAATTCAACGGTGTAGTTATGGCAAGCACACTATGTACATACTGATAGAAGTGCTCTAATGCACAATTTCAATTGCATCTGTTTTCGTAAACTTGTTATGGTTCATGTTACGTATGTAACTCACCGCCTAAGATATCATCTCTTGAGGATTCTATTTCCTGAGCACAATTACATTTATAATGACAATATACTGGAACAAGTTTCACCCAGAACTCAACTCCATGAGCTACACACACATCAGAAATTTTAGCAGCATATACACAAATTGCACAACCGACTTTGTTCAAATAGAAAAGTTAACAGCATCATAGGATATGACATTTTGGCTCGGTTGATCACGGGACAAACACGATGTGGGATAATCAGGTCAATTCCAGAAAGAGATTAATAAATTCAGGGGCTATTGCAGACCAAAGTTCATCACATTCATTCAAAGTTTACGCAACAGGTCCCCAACTATACTATCCGACCCAGAAGCAGGGAGCTGGATCTGAGAGACCAGGGAGAAGGACGGAGTGGGGATCAGACACGGGCACGAACCAGAACATTCATGTAGATGTCGGGATCGAAGGAGGTGGAGTTGATGGAGTCGAGGGGCGATGCGGGCGCGGCGGTAGGGGACGGCCGCGCCAGGGACGCGGGGGCCGCGGCCCCGGCGGCAGCGGATGGGTCGGTGTTGTAGAAGCTAGCAAGGAGGTCGCGCGTGCGCCGCGCCTTCTCGTCCATTGCCAGCGGTGCGGCGCCACCGGCTGTCGCCATATCGGCGAGGCTTCGCGGCGGGGCTCGCAGCCGGGACGCCGGAGAGACCAGAGAGAGGTTGTGGGAGTGGAGATGGAGAATGACAAGGGGTGTTTTGGAAGGTTCCGTTTCCAAGCGTAATTTCGCATATAGCTCTGTAATATTCGAAATTATACAGAGGCTAAAGATGCAAACGAGATTATTCACTTTTTACTGTGTGTTTGTTTGTTTTTGCAACTGCAGGTAAGCTCAGTACAGGCTTTTAAATCTAGCTCTTCGATTGCATACTATTTAAAGCTTCTTTTTTCCTTAATTAAAAAAATAAAGCGAAGTTGTTTTAAGCTTGGTGCATACTCATGCTAGAGTGTTGGGTTCTTCTCGTTGTGCTTCATCACTTATGCCCTCCTTAGACTATAGTCATCGTCTAACTCCCTTTCCAAAAAAAAAAAAAATCATCGTCTAACGCTAACGGTGTGACATGGATGTCTAGTGTGTGCCATAGCTCCAGCAATACTCTATCTAAAACACACTCGTACTACCTGTTGTGTTCACCGGCAACGCTACCTAAAACAGACTCCACAAATCCTTGTAGGTGAGAATGACATGTGGGACCCGACTGTCATCCTCTATCAGCTTCTTCCTTGCACGCACGAGCAGAGCCAGCGGGGGGCGAGGGGTAGAGGGAGGGCGGACGCCGGTGGCTGGCCGCGGGGCCTGGCCGCGTCCGCGTAGGGGAGCCACGCCCGCTGGGGAGGTGCCGCCGCATCAGAAGGCCGCGGCCAAGCCGCGTCAGGACGCCGCTCCGCCGGGGCTGGCCGTGCCCGCGTCGGGGCAGGCCGTCCGCGCGCGTGGAGCCATGCCCGCCGAGGCAATCCGCCGCCGCCCGAGCAGGCCACGCCGAGGAGGGGCACCGGTAGCACGCACGGTCGTCGGCATCGGGAAGGGCCTCGCGCCGGCCAGGAAGCGCCGCATTCAGCTCTACATCGGTGCTCGCGCATGCTCGAGCGCAGAGAAGAAGGGGAAAATTTTGCACGGTGAAGTAGGAGGGGCAACAGCAACAGAGGGTGAAGTGGCAAAAGTAGGGACCAACGAAAATAGAGGGCGCAGCAGGGGGTCTGCTGGAGCTGGTTTTCCGCTCCCCAAATCTAGCAAGCAGTGGTTATTGTTGGAGATGCTTTTATAGTAGCTCTGGTACTACCCGGAGACCGAAGGTGTGTTTTGCAAATTATACACGCTCATTTTCTCTCTCCGTCCGTGTGCCTGTTTAGTTTCAAAATTTTGAATTTTTTTTAAGATTTCCGTTATATCGAATCTTTGGACGCATGTATTAAGTATTAAATATAAATAAAAAATAAAACTAATTATACAGTTTAGACGAAATTCACGAGACGAATCTTTTAAGCCTAATTAGACTATGATTGGATAATAATTGCAAAATAACAACGAAAGTGTTACAGTGCCATTTCCCAAAAAAATTCACCAACTAAACAAGGCCCATGCAGCACGAATAGCCCAAATTCTGACTCAAATCCATTTGCACTGTTAAACTTTTGTCCCTGATTCTTAATGTGAACATCAGGTGCGCAAGAAATACGAGCGAAAAGATGACGACCATGAAGGTATTGAAAGGGATTAACAACAACCTGCATGCATCGTTCGCTTACTCATTTTCTATCTTCAAGCAATTTTCTATGTCTAAATGCTTGCATAGGGTAAAATGGAATCATGCCTATATTTTTTCCTAACCTATATTGAAGTATTCAACTATACCTAGATTATTGTCTAATAAATAGTAAATAGCAATCTGACTTTCGTATGGCTCAAATTCACTCTACATGATAATTTTTCACTTTATGTAAAAGAGTTAATTTAGAGTTGTTCCACCACTATCATTATTCACATAAAAAGCCTTGTTTGGCTGCACTCTGATCTACCTTAATCCACTGTACTAAGACGAATTTAAGGTGGATTGAAATGCAGTTAAGCAAGCCCTATAAGAGTTGATCCGAAGTTGACAATACATGCCTTATATATTTTTGTTTAAACAGCTAACAGGTGGGCTAAATCCACACAATCTTAACACATGGTATATGGGTCACTATGGACTTAGTTTAAGTAAAGCTAGGATGTCACGATCCACGATGTTTGATCCATTCTCTCTCTTTGGATCTCAAGTTCAATTTTGGCTTCTGAAAAAAAAAGGTTCGATGCTCATATATTGTGCTCGGTTCGAATTTTCAGTTTGATGGTTGGAGTTTTGATCACATTTCTTCTTATTAAGAGCGCGGAACTCGGCGAGTTTCCAGCCTATCCACGGTAGTAAATTTAGTTTACACCGTTCGATTACGCCGCTGGTTGCGGATTTACCGTTCGATTACGCTGCTAGTTGTCGATTTATTACGGCGTGTCCCGCTCGTTTCTGCGTCGTCGACTCCGTCTCTCCTTTAATTCCGTACGCGCGTGCTTCCCTCCTATTGGGCCGTCCCGCTCGTCCTGGGCTCCGTGGCCTTTTAGATCCGATTGGGCAGCCACCGTCCGGTCTCCTCTCCCTCCGCTCCGCTTCCGTGTCGCTTTTCTTCCTCGTGTTCCTCTCGTGCGGTCCGTCCTCGTCGCCGTCGCCATCGTTGACCTCGTCGCGGGGGCCCTGCTTCTTCCCTTCAGCTTGTAGTTATAATAGCGCCTCTCAAAAACCACATCTGTCATACTAATCTTAATTGGAGTATTAAACCAATAAATTTTAGATACTTGGGAGATGCTTTGGTTAGACATCTTTCCGTTGAAATGGTGGAAGTGCGGAAAACCATGTCATTTTTTCTGCAAAGAATTGTCCCTAAAATAAGGCACGTTAGTAAGTACTCCCTCCGTCCCTTAAAAAAAATCACTATGGAAATCGTGCTGGTCAAACTTTCTCAACTTTAACTAGATTTATAGAAAATACATGTAACATTTATATATCTAAATAAGTTTATTATGAAAGTACATTTAACGATCTATCTAATGATGCTAATTATATACCATAAATATTAATATTTTGTTAAATATATTTGATCAAAATTAAAAGTTATTGATTTTTTGAGAAGCGAGAATGACTCTTTTTTAGGATAGAGGGAGTAATCGAGTGGACATCATTGAACAAAGTGCAGGTACTATACGTGTAAGGGTACTCCAATGCAGAAATCATCATACTTTCTATGGACATTAATTATAGAGAAAATTGGTTTCATAGCACTAAAAAAACACGACATCAAAAAATACCATTAAAAGTTCATCCTAACCTAAAATACCATTAAAAGTTAGCCTCCATTCTAGAAACTAGCACTCTATTACTCTCGCTGTTAACGTCGTTTGTTGGCCTCCGTCCGAGACCTCCACTTCACTGAAAAACGAGCAAGAGCCATGGAGAACGTGGCGAACAACCTGTATGCCCGCATCAACCTAGGCAAGCCCGCAGCGCCGCAACAGTAGAGCAAGGACATGCCCATGGACCTGCTGCTGCTGAGCGGCGCGACAACCGCCGGCCGCGACGTGGGCTGCTCGCCTGGGGCTTGATGCAGCAGCTGATCGTCATGTACTCGCCACCGACCACCATCACCATGCACAGGTACCTCCATGAACCAGTGCCTTACTAGCTTGTAATCCAGTTCGTCACCGCGTTCACCGAAAGAAGACGGACCCACCCGCCGCCCGGGATGAGTAGCTTGAGTGTCGGCGTCTCGCACTCCGCGTGACCGCGTCCACTGTCTCGGCTCTCCTGCATGCCTGGAATTCCCATCCCAACTGCAACGTCGCTACTGCCGCAGCACATCTGTCGATCAGTCGATGATCGTGGAGGCGATGGAGAAGGATTCCTGTGATAGATTCATATGAACTGAAAAAATAAGCACATAATCGATGGAAAGTAAATACGAATTTTAACCAATGTATATACTATCGAGGATGAATGGATATATGTGCAGAGGATCACTCACGTACGCTTGAAGCTAGTCATGAACCTCAGACAGCCGACCATCGTTAGCTGCTGGGACTGGGAGACGATGCCACCGCAGGCACATCGGGGAGCATGGCAGAGCAGCGGCGGCTGTCGCATTACACGGTGACCTGTTGCGGGGGTTGCTGCTGCAGCTGTCGATGGGGCCCGTGGCCCTGATGCGAGTGGGCCACTGGGGCGAGGCGTGAAACGACGCCGCCGCCTGGGGTGCGCGCTGCCGAGAAGCTAGCGTGTGTGTCGCCCATGGCCTCTCCTGCCGCCCTCCTCTGCATCTGGGAGCAGGAGCTTCCCCTGGTGCAGTAGCTCTTTCCCGCGGCCGTCTCCTCCGGCGGATGCCCCAACACGACGAGCCCGGTGCAGGGTGTGGCCACTGGCCAGACAAAGCAACGCGCCGTATCCCAAGTGCTCGGCAGCGGCAGTGAATCAACATGAAAGATTGGAGAGAAAGGAAGGAGGTTGACGAGTGGGGTCCCTTTGTCTGCGTGAGCTGGAGCCGGCTTTGGTGGACGCCGTTAACAGCGAGGAAACAGAGTGCTGGATTCAAGAACGGAACACCACTTTGAGTGGTATTTTACGTAACGGCGCACTTTGGATGTTATTTTTCAGATGTCGTAATATTTGAGTGCTATGAAACTAATTTTTTCTTAATTGTACTGCTACCCAAGTGTTTTGCTGATGTGACAATATAGTTATTGAAGAGAGAGAGCAAAAATCATAGAAACCGGGTCTAACTTAGAAATCATGTCTACACGAGAACCAAGACATGAAGGGGTATGATTGGTAGAGAATAGAGTGAGAATGTACGTGATTGGATAAAAAAAATTGTTCAGTAGAAACTGTCCATTGAGACCATGGTTTCTATGAAAATTCATAGATATAGAAACTACATGTAGTTTTTAGCATTGGGACTGCCTAAATGATGTAAAATGTTTAGCATTGTTAGAGAAATCGAGCTTTTATGTGATTTTTTCAGTTATTTGCCCGGTGCCCTAGTCTTCCAAGTTTTTGGGAGCATAAGGGCAGTCCCAATGGTGTATTGATGATAGTTTCTATTATCATTAAATGACTTGCCACGTAGGCAAAACGTTGACATGGCAACGTAATTAATGAAGAAAGAGAGCAAAAATCATAGAAATTGTTTCCTCATGAAGAAATCAGGTCTACTCTTGACCTAATACACCAAGAAACCATGAAATCGCCATTGGGGAGAAACCACCAGTTTCTTGGGAGCTCGTGTCGCACTCCCATTGAAGAAAAAAGATAGAGTTGGGAGAGAAAAGAGAAAATAATTATTACTCATAGAAACCCTAGGTTGAAAAATAGTATTTTTTTTTTGCGGTATCCTATGTTATAGAAACTACTAGTTTCTTTTATTGGGACTGCCCTAATATCTCGTATGCTTTAATGTGAGCTAACAAGTCATTGCTTCTGGCTTACAGTTTTTTTCCTCTCTCATTAGAACACAAAATAGTTTACAATGATGGACCGTGTGGAAGCGTGGTTGCCTAGGGGTTTGACTATGCTCTCCTGTCTCTGGAACTTCAGTGCAGACCATACATAGCTTTTCACAAAACATACTTGAAGTTGTTGGAACTACTATAGCACTCAATCTATTTTGAGCAAAGTCCACATTTCTCTCCACGTCCATCAATTTGTATGTTTCAATTGCGCTTGGTCTTGTGCCTGTGCGCATGCGGCATATATACATGACACATGGGTGCTCAAATATATGCGTGATCCGATCGACGTCGGGTGTTTGATCCACTAACTAAAATTTAGGAGGTGTCATATGAGAGTGTCGCATGGGGTGTTCGGATACTAATAAAAAAATTACAAAATCCATCAGTACTCCACGAGACAAATTTATTAAGTCTAATTAATCCATCATTAGCACATATTTACTGGAGCATTACATTGTCAAATCATGGACTAATTAGGCTTAAAAGATTCGTCACGCAAATTAGTCGCAAGCTGTGTAATTAGTTTCATAATTAGTCTATATTTAATACTCCATGCATGTGTCAAACATCCCATGGGACAACGACTAAACTTTAGAGGAAAAACCAAACACCCTTTGACGTTTATTAGGATCAATTTTGTGTTCATGGAATCCTGGAATCTCCAAAACGTGTAACTGCTAGTCTGTTGGAGCAATGTGCATGCAGACGAAAATGATACTACTGTATATGGAAGCTCCTGTCCGGTCCCAAAGGCATGTCGGTTTAAACTTATCCACCGGCTTATCAGCTAAAATTTACAGTATTTTTCTCTCATAATAAAAATAACTTCAGCTGATTTATCAGCTAGCTTTAATATCAGCGCGAACATGCCCTTACCACTGGAATGAAAAAAAAATGCAGAGGCCTGGATTTGGCTACAGATCGCTGACAAGAGTCTGCAGAGCGCAGTGTCTGGCAGAGCAGAGCGGCAGAGATTGATGGCGTTGCAACCGAGAAGGATCTGTCTGGCACCGTCGATGGGCCAAGGGATCGCCGCAGCTCACGGAAACGGAGCCTGTTCGTTTGTGCTTGGCTTGGTCGGATCACCAGTTTCAGAGTGCCAAAGTGGGCGCATGAAAGAGACTGGCCAGATTCCCGGCACGCGTATGCAAGCAAGGCCGCGTTTAGTTCGCCGAACTTGACGCTGGCCGATTTGTTGTAGCATTTTTGTTTATATTTAATAATAATTATCAAATTATGAATTAATTAGGTTCAAAATGTTCATCTCGTAAAGTACAACTAAACTGTATAATTAATTTTTTATTACTATCAATCCTAGCGTTTTTTGCAGGGCCATGTTTAGTTGCCCCAAATTCTAGAATTTAGCACTATGCAAAAAGAAGATTCCCCGTCACATCAAACTTGCGGTACATGCATGAAGTACTAAATGTTGACGAAATCAAAAACTAATTACACAGTTTGGTTGTACTTTACGAGACGAACGTTTTGAGTCTAATTAGTCAACGATGGGACAATTATTATCAAATAAAAACAAAATGCTACCGTGCTCAACAGTACCGCTACAGTACCTAGGGTTCCGGTGGCGCCGAATCCGGGGCCGAACTAAACGCGGCCTGTTAGTTTGGCGTTCATCGACGTCGTTAAATATACGGGCCGGTCCCATCGCACTTTGCCTTTTGTTAATGGAAGAATATAGTACTGCAACGGACATTATTGATTGAAACTTTTTTTTCCAAATCGAGCTTTCAAATTGAACACAGTGACCATAACAAAATTGGTGTAAAAAGAACTGCTTGCTCGCGGGCAGAGCACGTTCCCAATTTTTTATAATTTAGTCTTTTTAAAAGAAAATTTACGTTTGTTCTCCGAAAGACTTAAACTCGTATTTAGATTCTTGGGGTAGGCGTCAGGACTCATGGCGTCGAGGTAACACGTCTTGGCGCCACATATCTTGACCCCGAGGTACCGGCCGAAGCACAGCATGGCATTCTAGGTGACATTCACGTGTCCGGTACCTCGACGCCGGGATACATGGCACCGAGCTCGGCACCATAAATCTTGACGCCGAGCTCGATGTCACATATCTTGGCGCTGACCTGACGCAACCACTAGTCCACCTCTAGACGCAATCACGCAACCACTAGTCCACAGCCGCCACAGGGCCACATACCACAATACGGAGTACTAGTAGTATACTCCATTTCGATTTGTATTCCATTTTTATATTTTCTAGTAATAATAGTATAGAGATAGTCCTATACTACTAGTATTACGAGTACTTGTATAGGCCTGCCTACTGATGTGACAAGTAGGAGTACTAGTTGACTTTTTAAGAAGAAAAAAATGACTCTTTTGGTGGGAGGGACGGCGGTACTCCGTGAGAGCGGGAGGCAACTGTAGTGAGACCGTGTACTTGTATTATAGCCATCAAAGGATTCAAGTGTAGAAGGTCCAATGGTATTATACATATTGCGAACTATATAGGAAAACATGCTCCCTCCGTCCCAGAAGCAGATGACGCTTTTGACTTTTTGACATCTTAAATGATTGTCATCTAGAAAAAATGCTGGCGAATAGGCTTAGGCATAATTGACCGAAGACCAAACCAACTAACCGAGACTGAGACCGAAGTCAATGATATCAATTTTTTCGGTCACTATTTTGGTCCGGAGTCCATACTACCGATTATTTTTTTTACGATTAGTTTGGTTATTTTTTAACGCACGTCTTTTGGAAGAAAAAAAGATCATATGCAACCTATTCAACACAATTTTTTTACATCATCTGTTCCAAATTAACAAACTTCGCCCTAAAAATGTGTTCAAAGTATATATTTAATTAAATTTAGAAAACTTTGACTTGATGGGTGTTTTTAGAGAGAATGCAATACTTCACGGTAAACAGGGGCAAAAACGCAGTAGCGGTAAGGCTAGGCATGTGAATTTTAATCATCTTTTTTATACTCCCTCCATCTGAATTCCGTAGCAGTACCAGTACAGGAGTATACTAGCCATTTGAATTTCGAGAAAAATCTACAAAATCTCATTCGGCGACGAGACGGAGATGTGATTGGGACGGATGGGGCTGGCCTCGTGGCCGACATGAATAAAGAGCCCTGCCAGTCGTCGCGTCCGCTGGGCTCGCCATAGCCCCAACGACGAGTCCCATCCGCGGACATGCCTACACGCCGCTCCGCACCGCACAAGCCGCACACAGGCGCGAGGGGGCGCATGCAGCAGCCGCGCGCCGCAGTCTGCAGTCCGCCTCGTGGCCGTGTCTGCCGCACCCATCCCGTCGCTCGGGTGCATGCCAGGTCAGCGCCAAAATCTATGGCGTCGAGCTCGGCGTCAAGATCTGCAGTGCTGAGCTCAGCGTCATGTATCCTAGCGCCGAGGTACCGGACACATGAACGCCACCTAGAATGCCATGCTGTGCTCGGCCAGGCACCTCGGAGTCAAAATCTATGGCGCCGAGACATGTTACATCGACGCCATGAGTCCTGATGCCGACACCAGGGTCTAAAGATGAATTTAAGTCTTCCAGGAGGCCAAACATAAATTTTCTTCAAAAAAGGGTTAAATTGTAAAAAGTTGGGGAGGACGTTTGAAAGGTCCTAATGACTAGAGGGGGGTGAATAGCCTATTAAAAATTTCTACAACAACACTTAGCAAACTGGTTAGACAATTATGAGGCGAAACAAGTGTTGCGCTAGCCTACTAAAATTGCAAGCCACATACCACAACTCTAATTTATATAGTTTCTATCCACACAATAGCTATATCTCTACACTAAGTTAGTGCGCTCTCAAATGCTAACTAAAGAGCCACACTAACTAAACTAACAAGCTCTCACAACTAGCTACACTAAAGAGCTTGACAACTAGTTTGCGATAATGTAAAGATAGTGAGCAAGATGGTTATACCGCCGTGTCGAGGAAGGAGACAATCAATCACAAGAATGAATACTAATGAAGACCAATCAACTCGGAATCAAATGATGACACAATGATTTTTTACCGAGGTTCACTTACTTGCCGGCAAGCTAGTCCTCGTTGTGGCGATTCACTCACTTGGAGGTTCACGCGCTAATTACCATCACACGCCAAACCCTCAATAGGGTGCCGCACAACCAACACAAGATGAGGATCACACAAGCCACGAGCAATTCACTAAATTACCTTTTGGCTCTCTACCAGGGAAAGGTCAAGAACCCCTCACAATCACCACGATCAGAGGCGGAGACAATCACCAACCACCGCTCGACGATCCTCGCTGCTCCAAGCCGTCTAGGTGGTGGCAACTACCAAGAGTAACAAGCAAATCCCGCAGCGAAACACGAACACCAAGTGCCTCTAGATGCAAACACTCAAGCAATACACTTGGATTCTCTCTCAATCTCACAAAGATGATGAATCTATGATGGAAATGAGTGGGAGGGCTTTGGCTAAGCTCACAAGGTTGCTATGTCAATGCAAATGGCCAAGAGAGTAAGCTAGAGCCGGCCATGGGGCTTAAATAGAAGCCCCTATGAAATAGAGCCGTTGTACTCCTTCACTCGTCACTGCACGGGGTGACCGGACGCTCTGGTCATATCGACCGGACGTAGGACCCCAGCGTCCGGTCGCCCGATGCTTGCCACGTGTCATCGGCTTCAAACGCTGATCGCCCGATCTCAACGGTCATTAGTACATTTAATGAGTGACCGGACGCGCTGCTTAAAGTGACCGGACGCACCAACACCAGCGTCCAGTCATTTCCAGTAAGGTACCAGAAGCAAAAAATCATGACCAGACGCTTTCGGTCATGCCCGACCGAACTCACCCAGCGTTCGGTCACTCAACGTTTCCCCTGTGCACTGCATATGTCATCATACGTCATACTGACCGGACTCAGGCCCTGAGCGTCCGGTCATTTCTTGCGCCAGCGTTCGGTCATGAGACGAAAACCACACACTCACTGCTGCCACTGACTGAACGCGCCGGTCCTACCGAGACCAGCGTCCGGTCACTTACAGTGATGTCCATTCACCTGGGTTAAGCCACCGGACACGTCCATTACGCTCTGTGAAACCCTATCTTTTCTGTACAGTGCGCCGGTGGCACCGTCGGATTGTCCGCACTCTATGGGCAGATACTCCGCCGGTGAAGTTGCTAACCCTTGCTCAAATGTGCCAACCACCAAGTGTATCACCTTATGCACATGTGTGTTATCATATTTTCACAAACATTTTCAAGTATGTTAGCACTCCACTAGATCCTAAGGGTCCGTTTGGTTGGGCTTTTGGCCCCAAAAGCCAAAAGCCCAACCAAAAGGGTTGCTTTTGGAGGTTCCTTTTTCAGAAGCAGCTGCTTTTCCGTAGTACATTTTTGAAAGCTGATTTGACCCTGCTTTTGGTTTTTGGCTTTCTGCTTTTCAAAATTGGTGGAATAAAAAGCTCTTCCATAGTTGTTTCAAGAGAGATAAAGATAGAAGGTGTATTTTATACTTGTTTAACCAAACAGCTTTCAGCTTTTCTACAGCTCACAGCCTACAGCAGCTTTCCCACAGCTCACAGCCCATAGTAGCTTTTTTCTACAGCCACAGCTCAACCAAACACACCATAAATACATATGCAATGAGTTAGAGCATCTAGTGGCACTTTGATAACCACATTTCGATACGAGTTTCACCCATCTTAATAGTACGGCTATCAACCCTAAATGTGATCACACTCGATAAATGTCTTAATCACCGAAACAAAATGGCTCCTACAACTTATTCCTTTGCCTTGAGCCTTTTATTTTTTCTCTTTCTTCTTTTCAAGTCCAAGCACTTGATCATCACCATGGCATCGTCATCATCATCTCATGATCTTTATTTGCTTCACCACTTGAAGTGTGCTACCTATCTCATGATCACTTGATAAACTAGGTTAGCACTTAGGGTTTCATCAATTCACCAAAACCAAACTAGAGCTTTTAATCTCCCCCTTTTTGGTAATTGATGACAACCCTTTCACAAAGATATGAATTGAAATTCAATTGAATTCATGTTGCTTGTCCAAGCATATTTACTATGTGTAAAAGGATATGGAAAAGTTTTATGAACTCCATATGGTAGCAATTGCTCCCCCTACATATGTGCTAAGAGTTTGGATTGTAGCTTGCACATATACTTAGATAGAAAATATAAGAGACAATGTCTACCAAATGATGCTAAGGTATAAAAGATGGACCTTTGAAGTGTGATACCAATCGGAATGCACTATTATACCATCCTTAGCACCATGGTTAGTTCGATACCACTTGGAAATGAAATCACTAGATAACCTATGCATGCTAGATTTTCATTTCATCATTCAAACCTACAACTAGCATACACCACACAAGCATGGATATTGAAATTTAAAACTTGTGCCATGCAAGCAAACATATGAAATGCACATTCAAATGCACCATACAAGTTCATGAGCTTACTCCCCCTACTTGTGTGCTCAAAATTTTAATTGATCCATTTCCTTTATCATATCTCTCCCCCTATGTCAAGTTCTCCCCCTTTCTTGTCTTTTCATTATCTTAGTACACAAATATCTTTGTTTTTCTCCCCATGTAGTAATATCACTAATATCTTTATTTTTCTCCCCCTTTGTCATCAATGACCACAAAGATTCAAAATATAGATAGGTTGAGAGTATCAATGTCAATCAATGGGGTGAGGATTATTTTCTCAAATTTGGTCCAATCTAGAATACTTGCCGAAGACATTTAACTCGGTTTGATCCAAGGACAATCTTCTTCACACCTCCAAATAAGGGTTATCTTGTACCATGTTGAGTTAAACACTTAGAGCTCATTTTCTAGATTAAACACTAGGTTTACAAGCCCACAAACATATCATATGCTACCACTAGACCAAAATAAGCATAGAAGCAACAGTAGTACCATACAATCATCAAAATCATTTGATTTTTCATGAATGAGCCTATTTAATGTGAGAGATGACTAGATGCACTAAACATGTCCTTAACAAAGATGTATGCTATGCCAATCAACTTTTACCTTGGATTGCTCGAAGGAGAGGCATGCCATATAAGTGGAGGGTGCATCAACATATATTTGAGAAATCCAATATGTTCAACTCATTCCTTAGCTTGCAAAACCTTTTCTCATCCAATGGCTTGGTGAATATATCGGCAAGTTGATCTTCGGTGCCTACACTTTCAATGCAAATGTCCCCCTTTTGTTGGTGATCTCTTATGAAATGGTGGTGGACATCAATGTGCTTTGTTCTTATATGTTGAACCGTATTATTGGTCAACTTGATTGCACTCTCATTGTCGCATAGCAATGGCACTTTCTTGAACTTGATTCCAAAGTCATTCAAGGTGGCCTTCATCCAAAGTATTTGTGCACAACAACAACCGGCGGATATGTATTCGGCTTCGGCGGTTGATAATGCAACACTATTTTGCTTCTTTGATGACCATGAAACAAGTGATTTTCTCAACAATTGACATGTGCCCGAGGTGCTCTTTCTTTCAACCTTGCATCCCGTATAATCTGAGTCGGAGTAACCAACTAGTTCAAACTTTGCTCCTTTGGGATACCACAAACCAATATTTTATGTATGCTTCAAGTACCCCAATATTCTCTTAGTAACCTTCCAATGACTTTCTCTTGGTGAGGCTTAAAATCCTGTACATATGCATACACTAAACATGACATCCGGCTTTAATGCGGTCACATAGAGTATGCTTCCAATCATAGACCGATACAATTTTTGATCCACCATATTGCCACTTGCATCACTATCCAAGTTACCATTTGTTCCCATTGGTGTACTAATGGCTTTGCTATCACTCATGCCAAACTTCTTGATCCTGTCCTTGATATACTTGCCTTAACTCACAAATATACCATTTTTCAATTGCTTGATTTGAAGACCAAGGAAGTAACTTAACTCTCCAATCATGGACATCTCAAACCCATTAACCATCATCTTTCCAAACTCATCACAAAAGTCTTGATTGGTTGATCCAAATATGATCTCATCAACATAGATTTGTAACACAAATAAATCTTTTCCAATCTTCTTGATGAAATGAGTGGTGTCAACCTTGCCTATCATGAACCCTTTAGAGAGTAGGAAGTCCCTCAATCTTTCATACTGTGATAGAACCGCCCAATTTATACAAGATCAAGTACGGTTGTCCCCGCTAACACGTTGACACACCCATACTTTCACTCATATAAACCCGGTAGTCTGCCGAGTGTCCCGAAAGACCTCGGTAAATCAACATCACAACCAAGATCGCGTGATTAAGCAAATACACGTCACATACGTAGAGTTGCAGCAGAAATAATGTTGGGTTCACAAATAATAGTACAAGTTTGGGTTTCAAAACCAATTATTGAAAACAACATAGCTTTCAAATGATTACATTAATATAAGTACCAAATACATTGTTAGCATAAGTGACATCATCTGATAAAAGCATATAGATGAGAAGTAAGTATAGAATCACCGAGCCCACCGGCGGTTAGCCACCATCATCAACAGGTCGAGAACATCACCTGCAACAAGGTGGGATAAACCCTAAGTACTCGAATGTACTTAGCCAGACTTACCCGTCTTAAACCAAAATAAAGCGATACTGAGGATTATGCATGGCTTTCTTTAGTAGGCTAGCTGACTTGTTTGTGAAAAGCATAAGCTATCATGAAGAAACCATTTTAAGTACTTTGCATCATCTTTATTATGACCTATCCATCTAGGTAAGCATCTGTACTATAGCAATCACTTGATTAACCAATAACATCCAGTTACCAATTTAGATATAGCATATCCCATATCATCCAGATAACCATCCTTGTTCCATAAAAATTACTACGATGCCGTAACTTGAGTCAAGTGCTCACTATCCAGGAGCGATGGCGATTCGAATCGATTCCTAACCAGCTGGTGATTTATTCCTTACACAAACCTCACTCACCCGCTAAAGTGAGGTATCAGTCACCGAGTCAACTATCCAGGAATCTCGAGTTTGCCAGGAACCACATGTACCCGGGGGCCGACCGACTACTCTTTGGTCTTATCTTCGTGCCCCCGTGTCCTACCACACCTGCTCCGACACAGTGTGCTACGGGCAATCTACTCGGCCCAAATAATCTCCCAGCTTCGCGGTCGAAAGGTACTTTATTCGGCCAGCTAAATGTAAGGCATGCGTTCAACATGACTCGAGGGCCAACAACGGTCGGTCCTTAATCGACACAGACGGAAACTAACAGCACCCCAGAACCCTGTCTGGTTGCCTCCAACTTTTCCGTTCGGTCTCCAATTATCCATCACACATGGTTACTTCTAGGATATCATTCTTTCCATAGCTAAATTCTTTCAGTAACCACCTATAATGTAGATGACCGGATATCACCGATCGCTACCGGTCTAAGCAAGGCTAAGCAGTTATTCGATCCTGACCTAACAGGGTAAAAAGGTAATAAGGTAGGCAAGGATAGTAATAAATGCATTAACGGTTTCAATCAACTCCTACAACTTAATGCAATAATATATAACTCATATATAGAAAGAATTGCTTTTATAAATTAGGAGACTTATAATGCTCCGGGGCTTGCCTGGGGTCCGACACAAGTTAGTTCCGTTAGCTTGCACCGTCATGGTGACATCTTCGGTCCTAGCACTTGCCTAGTCCTTCCATCTTCGGGATAGATCCTCCATACACCGTCTTCGGGTTCGGCTCCAACATCACGTTCTTCACGTGGTTCATCTAGCGCACCTAGATGAGATGCAAGATGCATGCATATGAATGTGATGAATGGTAACACAAGATGCATCACATAAGCATTCAAGACAAACCAGTTATTCACGACAATCACAGAGTCAAGGCTGCAACAGCAGCAGCTAATTTTACTCATAACAGGAGTTGTACTAATCCAAAAGACATGCAACAAGACAATCTAGAAAGCTTATGGAATTTTCTACAATTCATATTCAATCCTCTTAGCATTATTCTCAAGTTAACTAAGTCAATTATACCCATTTATAGAAACTGGTCCACAATTGATAGAAAGCAGCCATTTCTGAAACCCAACTTCAAACAGACATAACTCACAAACCACAAGGCCAAATACCACCAAATTTTAACAAAAGCTAGATACATGAATTATCTACAACTTTGTTATTCTCATATTAAGATGATTTTACAGTTAGAAGGGTCAACTAATGCAATAATTGCATCTCTGTCCAAAACATAGACAGAAACTGACATGCCACTTTAAACAGCTATAAATGGAGTTATACATGTCCAATAAATGTGGTTCTAGACTGTTTAGAAAGCTTAGCAAATTATGAACAACTTTGTTGTAAACACCTAAAGCTAATTCTACTACTAAGAAGGCCCCACAATAAGAACAAGGAAAACCCTCTCTGGTTTTGGGCAGAAACAACCACAGAGATTTAAGCAAGTATAACTCAAGATCTACTTAGCCAAAAATCATGATATTTAACTTTTTGGAAAGCTTAAGAAAAGTACCACAACTTATATATTTTCACCAAGTCATGATTCATTACTTAACTGAGCCAATTAATTCAAACATGCAGAACTATTCAGAGTAGAAGCAAAGCAATATAGGGCATTTGTTATTTTTATAACTCTTAAACTATAAATCCTAAACTCCTGAAATTTTTACCAGACAACAAAAATCACCTTAGTAGCACTTCACAAAAATTTCACATTTATTGGAGCATAAAAACTGCAGTTATGAAAAAGACAAGACACAACTAACATTAAAAACCTAACTGCATAAATCTATTTTTACAGCAAAATATTTAAACTAAAACATGCCATATTATAGATCTAGCACATATAGAATTTCACAAGGATTCCAAAAAGTCCTCATTTACTATTTTACGATTTTTCTACAAATTACTACGAATTTTCAAAGTGGAGCATTCAAATCTGCCAAAAATCAAAAGAAAAGGAATCTAAATCTTGCACTGGGGTCCCTGAAGTTTCCACAAATAAAACCCGAACGAACAGATCCTTTACTGCACTATTCATATGTGTCTAAGGATTGCAGATACACCCTTTCCATTTGTCGAATTTCTATACGAAGTCCTTGACGCGGATCAAAACAGAGGAGCTCGCCGGGCTTGTTGTTGCTGGCCGAAGGAAGCTCATCGGCGACGATGGGGTGGCGGCACAGCATCAGGGGGTCCCCGCGCATCCACTAAGGCTCTCAGCTTGGCCGGAGATGACCCAAGGTGGCCCGGCCACGCACACCAGCTGCAGCCGCGACGGCGGCACCGGTGGCGGCGAGCTACAAAGGCGAAGCCAGCGAAACAGCTCGATGGGAAGGTGCGGCGCGAATGGAGGAAGGAGTAGGCGAGGTTGGTGGGGCCTGAGGAAAAGCCGGAGCTGAAACGGGGCGGCCATGGAGCTTCGGCGGCAGCGGCCATGGTGGGCGAGCTCTGGTGTGGCCAGAGCGCGAGCGAGAGAGAGCGAGAAGGGACGGAGAGGGACGGGGCAGCTCTGGTGCTCGATTATGGTGGATGTAACAGAACCGACCAATTATACGAAATTAAGTAAGAAAATCATCCACCAGAGCAGACGATTGAGCAAACTTAAGCCCGTATAACCCGGTAGTCCGTGAAATCGCAAAGGATTTCAAACCAACTCGTGTCCCAGCCATGATCGTAATAAGTTTAGCGGTCACCATCACATATTACATAAAAGTTTGCAATCTCAGATACATCAGAGTTTCAACATAGTTATTATAAAACCAGTTCGAATAAAAGTAGCGGAAGTTATTTGTTCAAACCACACACACACTCACGCGGAGTTTAAATATAGTGCCAGCGAATGATCATCTCCAACAAAAGCATTAGATGAGACGTAAGGAATGACCATGCCCATGGTCCTAAGCATCACCCATCGCAGGATATAGGCAGTTGATACAGTAGCCGTAATACATCTGCCCATCTGCAACAAGTGGGAATAAAACCCTGAGTACGAGAAGGTACTCAGCTAGACTTACCCGACATAACCGAAAATAAATGACACCAAGGAATTATGAAGGCTTTATAGTAGGGTAGCTGACTCATTTGCAAAAGAAGCATTTTTAGCATTTCAAGAACCTTTCTAAAAGCATTATTGTCAAGTTAATTATTATTAACCTGTCGACTAGATTTGCATCTATACTAGAGTAAACATGTGATTAAGCAATTAATGATAACCACTGATCATTAAACAACTTTCATACTGTCATATTCACTATAACTGTCCAAGTGTTCCATAAACATTTACTACGATGAAGTAACTCAAGTCAAGTGCTCACTATCCAGGAGCGATGGCGATTCGAATCGATTCCTAACCAGCTGGTGATTTATTCCTTACACAAATCTCACTCACCCGCTAAAGTGAGATATTGATCACCGAGTCAACTTTCCAGGTATCTCGAGTTTGCCAGGAACCACATGTACCCGGGGGCCGACCGACTGCACTTTGGTCTTATCATCCCGCCCCCGTGTCCTACCACACCTGCTTCGGCACAGTGCGCTGCGGGCAATCTACTCGGCCCGAAAAATCTCCCAGCTTCGCGGTCGGAAGGTACTTTATCCGGCCAGCTAAATGTAAGGCATGCGTTCAACATGACTCGAGGCCCAACAACGGTCGGTCCTTAATCGACACAGACGGAAACACTACAGTCCAAAACTCTGCAAGTCTCCGTCCGGTCTCAACTTCATTTAACACTTAGTTATACCATGACTTCATAGCCATCCAAGCAGATCCAGGTAACCACCTATAGCTCGCAGGTGACAGGAAATCACCCGACTTCTACCGGTCTAAGCCAGCTAAGCATTGACTCGACTGCGGATACCAGGGTAACAAGGATATAGTATAACAAAGGTAAACAAGGTATAATGCAGCAACGGTTGCAAACAACTCCTGAACGTAATGCATCAATTTAAAGTAAAGCATTTAATGAAATCATTGCAAACCGGGAGAAAGATGCTCCGGGGCTTGCCTCTCTCGAAGGAGCTCGGACGGTGATCGGGGCACTCCGGAAGTTCCTCAACGTCCTCCTCGTCGGCTTCTGGCACTTCCTACTGCTGCACCTCGAGCTGCTCCTCGGGCTCCTCGGGTATGACGACTGGGTTCTCGGTTTGCGATCCTGTATGATGCAATGCGCGTAAGTGATTATGCAAACGGTGCATCGAAGGAGATGAATGCAATGGATATGTTGAAATGCAAGGTAGTCAACATCATCCAAGAAACTATGCTACAAGCACATGTCATCTACTGCATTCTCTTCTACTACCAATATGTTAAGTTAACATATCTTATGAAATGCTTCAAAGATACACCAAAGCTTTACTAATTTTTTAATCACACTTAAAGCAACACTTGCTTAAACCCTAATTAATAATAGGTTTGAATAGCAACATATATTTCTGATGCTCCTAAAAATCTGAGAAAATTACAGTAGCATAATACTACCCTAAATAGACTACCATAAAAATTTCATGGCATTTGGATAAGTAAACTATCCTACATAAAAATGACAAGCTATAGCATAAAAATGAGCATGAACTTACTTTGTACTATGAAAAGTGTCAAACAACAGATTGAGTATTTTTCCTATGTTCTTTATAGCATATAATCACTGTACAAAAATTGTCATATGCATGTTTTATGCAACTTTGGCTCTTTAGCAAAAATAACAAAAGTCAGCCATTAAAGGCACTTGAACTACACCTCCTAATTTTTCTACAAGACATGCATGGAATATATTTTTCATAGAAAGTAAATCACTCAAGGAAACTAACAAAACTGGAACCATATTTTTCTGAGGTATATTCTATTTACTAGACATTTTCTCAGAAATCAAAGATTTATTTACTTTAAATAAAGCTACACATAAAAGTATCACAAACTTAACATGCAGTAATTTTAACAGATAGATCTAGTCACAAGAAGCATAACAAAATTTGTTTCATACATTTTGGAGCAACACAAATTGAGATATACATTTACTAAGCATTTGAATCAATTTTTGAAACCATTTCTAAAACCCTTTTCCTTAAAACGAAAAACCAGCGAATGCAAACGTTGGGTGCACCCGTGCTGTGCACCGGGGTTTTCCTCGTCGCTGCAGCAATGGGCCCCCGCATGCCAGACGGGCCCAAGGTGTGATGTGGCGACACGTAAGGGGAGGTGGTTTCTGCTGCTCGCTGCTGGCTGCTATCTCTCGCCGGCGACGAGCATTCCGACGAGGCCGAGGTCACCGGCGTGCCCTACTCAATAATGCGCAACGATTGGTGTAGGTGATGGGAGAGTGGAGCCGTTGGAGGTAGCCCACCGACGCACATGGCGGCATGCGGTGGAGGAGCCGCGCCGCAAAAACCGCCATCTCCCATGATCAGAGGCCAGCTAGGCTTGAATCAAGCACTAGGGCACACTGGGAACGAGACGGGAGAGAGCGGAGGGATGAGGTACTCCAGGTGGGGGCTGGCCACGGAGCACCCCAACTCCGGTGAGGTTGCGACGGCGCGGAAACACCGAAACGGCCTCACCTGAGGTCTGGTGGATCTGCGCAGAGGTGGCGAGTAGCTAGTGGAGGTCTCGGCGGAGTTGCGTAAGTGACGGAGCGAGGCGAGGTACGGTGGTGCTTACGCGGGAGCTCGTAGGAGCTCACGGCGGTGTAATGGCGGGGCGCTTTCCGGCTCGGAGTGGACTGACGAGGCGAAGGGACGCGGTGAAACAAATAAGCCAGCTGGGCGCGTGGCGTCTTCGTGGCGGCGATGGCCTGACCGGTGGGGGCAGCGACGGCGTACGGCCACCACTTGGCCGCTGTGGCCTGACGATGTCGGCCAGCTAGCCGGCCTGAACCGTCCATCAGAGACCGCCGAGACCGACTAACAGCGCGTTTTCGTTGATTCCAAACTCCAAAACGGTGGCGAGTTAGCAATTTCTCCTTGAAGCAAAGTTGTAGATCTACAATAGGGCTACAATTGTCCTATAGAAATCCTAAGCTAATTCGCAAAGGACAGAGAGTAAATTCATGCCAAAGTCGTGTTCATGAAACTGAAAAATGGAGTTTTGTACTTAGAAAATTTCTAAGTGTTGAAACCAACCCAAATTCTGACTTGTGGGACCACTTTGAGCATGTTGTGTTCATTTTCATGAGTTGGTCATAAAACAACTTTTGTTCCTTATAAAATTTGCTACCACTTTGCTTTAGGTTGCTTAGACATGCAAACATTCGAAGCGGTACTTTTTAAACAGTCAAACCAAAAAGTCCTAGGGTCAAAACAAGTCAAACCATGATTTGAAATCTTAATTGGGCAAAATGATCAACATGAACATTGTTCCTAATGACTTTCTAAGCATAGCTAAGATGTTTAACAATATATTTAGCTATACCACACATTGGTCATACAATAATCAAGCACTAAAGGTACTAAAATGATGAAAAACACTTGAAATGATACTCTTGTTTCATAATCATGTTTCACATGTTTCAAGTGATATATGCTCATGAATGGATGAATGATGCTCATGATCATGAAATGCAAGTGCAATTAGGCAAGACTAACACCAGGGGTGTTACAGTGGAGTAGGGTGTTCAGCAGCGCGTGGCACGAGGTAGGACATGCGTTGGCCATGGCGGGACGCGCTCCGGTGCATGGCGACCACGTTGGTGTTCTGTCGAACAGGTGGCAGGCGCTGGAGTGGGCGAGGTGGACGCCGGATTGGGCCAGATCTGGGCCGATTTAGACCTTGGGACCAAAACATAGTTTGAAGCCCATGAGCTGCTCTACATTTTCTATTTAGAGACTAAGGTCATTAGAGCTTTTCAACAATGGGTAATTAAGCCACAAACTGCTAGTGTCAGCGTATTAACAGCGGCAAGCAAACGTTCAAATTGATGGTGAAAACGAGGTCAAACTGGTGCCATCTTTTTACATGCCCTTCTCCATGAACTTAGCTCCAACTTTCATTTTGGGGTCAAGTCAAGTTACTTAACGAAATTTGGAGAACGCGAGACGTCAATGCCGATGGCGATGAATTTCTAGACTTAGAATATTTCTAAGTGCTGAAATCAGCAGCAAATTCGATCTTGTGACCTCGATTTGACTTACTTCCAAGATGATCTAGCTCTTCATCCAAAAACAAAGTTTGTTCTACATGATATGGACTACAACTTTCATTTAATGTCCAACCTCAAAACTGGTATAGATCCTGCTGTTCTACTTTGACCAAAGTAGGATCACGATGAAGCTTAAATTATCCTTTTTTGATCCATTGGAGCATTTTCTTGGCATTTTCCCAACATGAATCTTTCATGACTTTTGTTGTAGAGTTCATCTAGAGTCATTTGGGCATGGTTGCAAGATTTGGTTGACGATCGAGAATTTCATTCACTTTATAAAATAATTCAAGCAAGGACATAACTCGTCATTTCATGTGACTTCTTGATTCCAAACTTCACGAAACTTTTCCATGGACCAATATAGATGGGTATTGATGTGAGACTCACGAAGATATTCCAATAACACCACCCAAGCATATATCTTGAAAAGGGCCTATATGTAAAGCAAGGGTGCAATATCTAAGTTTAGGTTGGGGCTCATTTCCATAGGTTTGACCTTGACATCTTCATCATCACTTAATATGCCATGTTCGAGCTCAAACCCATTGCTTAACTGGTGGCAAACACCTAGGGTGTTACACATACCATGCTCTAGGTGCTTGCTTCAAGCCATATAATGCCTTCTTCAACTTGTACACATGGTCAGGTTTCTCATCATTTTCAAAACCGGGAGGTTGCTCAACATATAATTCTTCATTGATGTAACCATTGAGAAATGCACTCTTAATATCTATTTGATAGAGTTTGATGTTGTGGGCACAAGCATAAGCTAGCAAGATTCTAATTGCTTAACAACCGGGGCATATGTTTCTCCAAAGTCAAGACCTTCAACTTATGTATAGCTTTATGCTACCAATCTTGCTTTGTTCCTTACTACTATCCCATCTTGATCTTGCTTGTTTCTAAAGACCCATTTGTTTCCAATTACATTGTGTCCCTCTGGTCTCTCTACTAATTCCCATACTTGATTTCTTATAAAATTATTCAATTCTTCATGCATAGCATTCACCCAATCAACATCCTTCAATGATTCATCTATCTTCTTTGGTTCAATGGATGACACAAATGAGAAGTGCTCACAAAATGAAGTCAATCTTGATCTAGTTTGCACACCTCTTGAAATATCATCAATGATAGTGTCCAATTGATGATCCCTTGCAACATTGGTTGGTTGGAGGATTGGAACTTGATTACTTGCACTTGCTTGATCATTAGGTTGAGATGATGTACTAGCCACATGATCTTGTTCATTATCATGAGAGCCACTTGTACTAGCTTGATTTGTATCATCTTGCATATTTGAGTTAGAGAGCACTTGCACTTGATCATCATTCACTTGCCTAGGTCTCAATTCACCAACATCCATGTTCTTCATGGCATTTGAAAGTTGAATGCAACTAACATCTTCCAAGTTCTTATTCTCTTCTTGTGAACCATTGGTTTCATCAAACTCAACATCATGAACTTCCTCTAGTGTACCACTATCCAAATTCCAAACTCTATATGCTTTGCTTGTAGTTCAATATCCAAGTAGGAATCCTTCATCACATTTCTTGTCAAACTTGTCCAAGCTAGTGCCTTTCTTCAAGATATAGCATTTGCAACCAAAGACCCGAAAATATGCAATGTTGGGCTTTCTACCATTCAAGAGCTCATATGGTGTCTTCTCTTTCAATGGGTGACAATAGAGGCGGTTGCTACAATAACAAGCCATGTTGATGGCTTCGACCCAAAAGGGTTGACTCACATTGTACTCACTAAGCATAGACCTTGTCAAATCAATGAGTGTTCTATTCTTTCTCTCAACAAGGCCATTTGATTGTGGAGCGTACTTGGCCGACAATTGATGTCTAATTCCAAATTCATCACATAACTCAACAATTCTAGTGTTCTTAAACTCACTACCATTGTCACTTCTAACTCTCTTAATGGTTGTTTCAAACTCATTGTGAATATCCTTGACAAATGATTTGAATGTTGCAAACACATCACTTTTGTCCACTAGAAAGAATACCCATGTGTATCTAGTATAATCATCAACTATCACAAAGCCATATTTGTTACCACCAATGCTAGTGTATTGAGTTGACCCAAACAAATCCATGTGCAATAACTCAAATGCTTTACTAGTGCTCATCATGCTTTTCTTAGGATGGGTATTTCCAACTTGTTTGCCGGCTTGACAAGAACTACAAAGCTTATCTTTCTCAAACACTACATCTTTCAAGCCTCTAACCAAGTCATGCTTAACCAATCTATTTAATTGTTTCATTCCAACATGACCAAGCCTTCTATGCCATAACCAACCCATGCTAGACTTAGTGAATAAGCATGTAGATAATTTAGCTTCACTAGCATTGAAATCAACCAAGTATAGATTCTCATATCTAAAGCCTTTGAAGATCAAATTAGAGCCATCTACACTTATGATCTCTACATCATCTACCCCAAATATGCATTTGAATCCAAGATTACACAATTAAGCCACGGATAGCAAATTGAAGTTCAAGTTTTCTACTAGCAATACATTGGATATGCTCATGTCATTGGATATTACAATCTTACCAAGCCCTTTGACCTTGCATTTGCCATTGTCACCAAATGTGATACTATCATAACCATAATTGCCATTGGTGTTGATTGAGTTGAACATTCTTGCATCACCGGTCATGTGTTGAGTGCACCCACTATCAAGAACCCAATGCCTTCCTCCGGCTTTGTAATTGACCTACATAAGAAGATCAATTCTTTTTAGGTATCCAAAATTGCTTGGGTTCTTGAAGGTTAGCCACTAAGCTCTTTGATACTCAAATGGCTTTCTTCTTTAAACCCATCCATGGTTTACCAATAAACTTAGCCTTTACACCATTTGTACCCTTAGTAAGCACATAGAAGGAATTAATCTTAATTGAGGATACATTAGCATTTTTGCTCTTGTTCTTACACTCATGCTCTTTATGATCAACTTGCTTATAACTAATGCAAAACTGACCATTGTTCTTCATAAATCTAGTCTTATGAGGAGCAAAGGCCGCCTTACCTTTCTTGGGGGTATAGCCCAATCCCTCTTTATAGAGAGAAGCTCTTTGGCTACCCAAACACATAAGCAAACGGTCCTCACCACCATAGGCCTTAGCCAAGGTGTGAATGAGCTTATTGACCTCCTTCTTGAGGTTCTCATTCTCAACCATTAGTGAGGCATCACAAGTGAGACCATCACTACTAGATGAGGTGGAAGTAGAAGTACTACAAGAAGGGTTAGCGGGAGCAACAATGATAGGCATAGACAATGATTCGTCAATTATATCACAAGTTAAGCCTATATCACAAGTCTCAACATGCTTTTTTTTATTTTGTTCATTAAGCAAAGAGGAATGAGATTTTTTAAGCTTCTTATGAGCCTTGCCAAGCTTCTCATATGCTTCCTCTAGCCTCTCATGAGTTGCATTGAGCTCATCAAAGGCTTGCTTAAGGGCTTTTAGTTTCTTACGTAAGCTTTTGTATTCCCTTCTCTTAATGTCGAAGTGTTCTTTAGCATCTTTAGCATGTCAAATAGTTCATTCTTAGTAGGTTCATCATCATCACTATCACTATCATTTTTATTTTCATTATCATGTTCTTCATCACTTCCATCATCACAAATTTGTACCTTAGTGGCCTTAGCCATGAAGCATGATGGTGTGTCAAAGAGAAGGCTTCTCATTGATAGCAATGCTTGCAAGTGCCTTCTTCTTGGTGGTCTTGTCATCATCACTATCATCATCATCACTTGAGGAAGCATCACTATCCCAAGTGACCACATATGAACCACCCTTCTTCTTGAAGGTCATCTTGTCCTTCTTGTCTTTCTTTTCCTTCTTGTCCTTCTTCCTGTTCTTTTTGTCATCATCTTTGTCGCTATTGTATGGGCATTGAGCAACAAGATGATCTTTGCTTCCATAATTGAAGCACCTTCTTGACTCTTCCTTATTCTTAGATGAAGACTTCTTTCTTCTAGCACGGTAGCCCTTCTTCATCATAAACTTGCCAAATCTCTTGACAAAGAGAGCCATCTTCTCATCATCATTATCATCCCATGAGCCATCATCTTCACTTGATGTATCTTGCTTTGCCTTGCCCTTGGATGATGTGGCCTTGAATGCCACACTCTTCTTCTTGTCATCCTTCTTCTCCTTCTTTTTCTGCTTCTCATTATCATCTCTATATGTATCATCGGTCATTATATCTCTCAACACTTGGTTTGGTGTTATGGTGTCCAAACCACTCCTCACTAGAATAGTGACCAATGTGCTAAATCTTGAAGGTAAGCATCTCAAGAACTTATGGGAGAAGTTCTTGTCCTTCACCTCTTCTCCAAGTGCTTTGAGATCATTGACAAGCACTTGAAGCCTATGGAACATCTCCGGCACACTCTCATCCTTCTTTATCTTGAAGGTTGTAAACTTCTCTTTGAGAATGTATGCCTTTGCACCCTTCACGGCTTGAGTGCCCTCAAATGATTCCTCCAATTTCTTCCATGCCTCATGAGCTCTCTCAATATTCTTGATTTGCTCAAATGTTCTCTCAACCAAAGCATCATGGATGACACTAAGAGCAATGTCATTATTTTGGTGTAGCATTTCTTCGACGGCGGTGGGAGCCTCTTCATCATCAATCTCAATCTTGGTCTCTACCACCTTCCAAACCTTCCTATTGATTGACTTGATATAGGTTGTCATCTTAGCTTTTCAATAAGGATAATTTGAGCCATCAAATTGGGATGGCTTCTTGGTGTTGTTGATTTGAGCTATTTTTACACCAAAGGTTGTTAAGCCTCAAATCACGATGACCTCGGCTCCGATATCACTTGAAAGGTCCTAATGGCTAAAGGGGGATGAATAGCCTATTAAACATTTCTACAACAACACTTAGCAAACTGGTTAGACAATTATGAGGCGAAGCAAGTGTTGCGCTAACCTACTAAAATTGCAAGCCACCTACCACAATTCTAGTTTATATAGTTTCTATCCACACAATAGCTATGTCTCTACACTAAGTTAGTGCGCTCTCAAATGCTAACTAAAGAGCCACACTAACCAAACTAACAAGCTCTCACAACTAGCTACACTAAAGAGCTTGACAACTAGTTTGCAATAATGTAAAGAAAGTGAGCAAGATGGTTATACCATCGTGTCGAGAAAGGAGACAATCAATCACAAGAATGAATAACAATGAAGACCAATCACCTCGGAATCAAATGATGGCACAATGATTTTTTACCGAGGTTCACTTGCTTGCCGGCAAGCTAGTCCTCGTTGTGGCGATTCACTCACTTGGAGGTTCACGTGCTAATTGGCATCACACGCCAAACCCTCAATAGGGTGCCGCACAACCAACACAAGATGAGGATCACACAAGCCATGAGCAATTCACTAAAGTACCTTTTGGCTCTCCACCGGGGAAAGGTCAAGAACCCCTCACAATCACCACGATCAGAGCCGGAGACAATCACCAACCTCCGCTCGACGATCCTCGCTGCTCCAAGCCGTCTAGGTGGCGGCAACCACCAAGAGTAACAAGCGAATCCCACAGCAAAACACGAACACCAAGTGCCTCTAGATGCAAACACTCAAGCAATACACTTGGATTCTCTCCTAATCTCACAAAGATGATGAATCTATGATGGAAATGAGTGGGAGGGCTTTGGCTAAGCTCACAAAATTGCTATGTCAATGCAAATGGCCAAGAGAGTGAGCTAGAGCCGGCCATGGGGCTTAAATAGAAGCCCCTATAAAATAGAGCCGTTGTACCCCTTCACTGGGCACTGCACGGGGTGACCGGACGCTCTGGTCATATCGACCGAACGTAGGACCCCAGCGTCCGGTCGCCCGATGCTTGCCACATGTCATCGGCTTCAAACGCTGATCGCCCGATCTCAACGGTCATTAGTACATTTAAGTAGTGTCCGGACGCGCAAAATCACGACCAGACGCGTCCGGTCATGCCCGACCGGACTCACCTAGTGTCCGGTCACTCAACGTTTCCCTTGTGCGCTGCATATGTCTTCATACGTCATACTGACCGGACTCAGGCCCTGAGCGTCCGATCATTTCTTGCGCCAGCGTCCGGTCATGAGACGGAAACCACACACTCACTGCTGCCACTGACCGAACGCGCCGGTCCTACCGAGACCAGCGTCCGATCACTTACAGTGACCTCCGTTCACCTGGGTTAAGCCACCGAACACGTCCATTACGCTCTATGAAACCCTATCTTTTCTGTACAGTGCATCGGTGGCATCGTCGGACTGTCCGCACTCTATGGGCGGACACTCCGCCGGTGAAGTTTCTAACCCTGGCTCAAATGTGCCAACCACCAAGTGTATCACCTTGTGCACATGTGTGTTAGCATATTTTCATAAACATTTTCAAGGGTGTTAGCACTCCACTAGATCCTAGATGCATATGCAATAAGTTAGAGCATCTAGTGGCACTTTGATAACTGCATTTCGATACGAGTTTCACCCCTCTTAATAGTACGGCTATCAACCCTAAATGTGATCACACTCGCTAAGTGTCTTGATCACCGAAACAAATGGCTCCTACAACTTATACCTTTGCCTTGAGCCTTTTGTTTTTCTCTTTCTTCTTTTCAAGTCTAAGCACTTGATCATCACCATGGCATCGCCATCATCATCTCATGATCTTTATTTACTTCACCACTTGAAGTGTGCTACCTATCTCATGATCACATGAAAAAACTAGGTTAGCACTTAGGGTTTCATCAATTCACCAAAACCAAACTAGAGCTTTCAAAATTCTCCCTAGAATACCTATAGGGCTCCTCCAGAGAACCACCATCCACGTCACCTCTAATTTTTTTCTGCCGTCAGATCTTCGATTGTGCGGCCCAGATCGCTTGGAGCGGATTCTGTCGAAAGCGGCTTCTCGCGCTTCTCCTTGGCTTCTCCCGCTTCTCCTCTGCATCCTCCGCTTCTCTTCTGAATCTAGAGAAGCAAATATATACCCTAGCTTCTGCTTGTCTATCCAGCTTCTCACCCCCTCCTCTCTCTTCTTTGTTGTTTCTCTCGCTCTCCCCATCTCTCCCCGACGTGGGTAGGGGTGACGACGGTTGCCACGGCCGAGGCTCGGCGGCTGCCCACCCTCCTCCTCCTCCTCCATTCCTCCCTTCCCTGCCTGCCTCTCACCTCCGTTCCTCCCACCCCTTCCTCTCTCTCCCCCTCCTGAGGTGGCGGCGGGCGTGAGGCGACGGTGCCCCCACGGGCGGCGCTCTAGTGCGGGTGTGGCCCGATAGCCCCCTCCCTCTCCCTAATTCTCCACGTGGGCTCCTCAACGCCTCCTCCCATCGGGGAGCGTGTGCTTCTCTGCTCGACAAAACCCTAGCTACCTATACATGTTCTTGTTACTTCTTCTCATCTAGTTTTATTATTGTTTTCGGGATTGATTTTAGCTTTTTCCTTCTCTTCCTTAGGGTTCCCCTAGGATCCCCAAATTTGATGCCTTCCTTGTCTTAGATCCCTGCAATAGTAGGTGTGATGAACACCTCCAGAGGGGCTCCGTTGCTTTTGACCTTGGGGACGTAACGTGTTAAAGGGGCTGGATCAGCTCTGGAGGTTCCAGGATCCGTGCTCCTCCTAGTCTGCTCATCCCTGCTAATTTCGTGCATATTTTGTTTATTTTCGTACTTATCCATTTATTAGTGCCTTCTGATACTTGCTTGTCCATTTAGTACACCCATGTTTCTGATTTTATTGATGTGTATCTTACTTTTTTGTTCCAGGTGCATCCACACTTCATTTGGTTGTAATATATGTACCTAGGAAGCATAAGCACCTGGTTAGTTTGCCATCGACCTCCTCCTTTGGCCACCAGTTACTTATGCGTTCATGACCTGTTATATGCTGATGATTTTACTGAAATTGAAAAAACTGGGAAAACCATTGCACAGTATTTGCTTAAGGTTGTTTATGAGATTGCAAATTTAAACATTCTTCAAATAGTGAACGATAATGCATACAACTGCAAAGTAGGTCCATGTGAGATTGAGAAATGATGGTTGCGGCCAAATACCGAATTGATTGATATGCCACTGTCCTATACTTTAAATTTTTAAATTGTAGTTTGTAATATATGCTTCGATCAAAGACTATACTGCACTGATGACTATTGGTTGAAGGAGTGCAGCAGGACGATTTGGAGACAATCCATCTATTGTTCTCCCACTTTTCTCTTACCAATCTAGATGGTTACTGCCTTACAACATATTTTTTTGTATTGTGTATCGTGTCACCTGCTCAGTTCGGCTGGATCTTGAGACTACTAGGTATTGTGCCATATATCTAACGATATCACCATGTCAATGATATTTGTTCGATTTCTTAAGGCACTGCAGTGCTCATGATTATATGGCACATATCTGAGGACATGACCATGGCAATGATATTTGTTTTGTTTATTAGTTGACAACAGTGCTTATGATTTTGTGGCTTATATCTAAGGACATCACCATGGCAACCATATTTGTTTCATTTCTTAGTGCACTGCAGTGGTCATGATTTTGGTAATATCCAATGATGAGTACACTTTCCTCTTGTTGTTAGATTAATTTGAGGGAATAGGGTTGTGCTGTGATGAATACACAATAAATGTTTAATGTTTGATGCAGTGATCATGGGCTATCGTTCCACAATTTACACCTCTTTCCTTTTCTAGATAACTAAGGCAATGCTCATGAGCTATGATGATTCTTCCTTTCATGTCTCTCTACTGTGTTCATAACTGAGGTGGTGATCATGAGGGCAGTTGATTTTATTTTTCCTATCGCTTTCTACCTGCTCAATGATAACTAGAGTCGATGGTCACTTGGTTGGTTCTATTTTTTTCGATGGTTCCTTTTACATCTCCATGCTATGTTGATAGCTGACACAGTGACCACGACCAATGCTGATTCTATTTTTTGCACCTCTTTCTGCCTCTTCCATGAGCACTAAGGCAATAGTCAGTTGGTTGCTTCGATTTTTTGGTCTCTTTCTACCTATTCTATTTCATGTATTTTGGAGCCTTTCTGCTTCTTTCATCACAACTGAAGCAATGGTCAATTGGTTATGTTGATGACTGAGGCGGTGATCGTGACCAATGTTGGTTTTATTTTCCCGTCTCTAAGTACCTGCTCAATGATAATCGAGTGTGGTAGAACCACCCGAAATAACATGCTTATGGAGGTGCTCATCTTCTACCAGACACTAAGCACCCTGAAGGCAAGCTACAGCGGGCGGTATCCGTCGGGCACACCCCAAGGGAGAACCCGAAAGATCCACATTTTTTCCAAGGATCCAATAATGAGAACGAGTTACAATACTTGTCTATTTCATACATCAGAGTTTCTTAAAAGTACATTATTACAATACCAAATATCGAGTGCGGAATGATAAACAACGGAATTTAAAATAAACATCTAGCGATAAGAACGAGGATCCGTATGAGCCCACCAGAAGAATCCTCCACACAAAGGTATTTCTCATGCATCACCTGCAATAGGGGTAAATAAACCCTGAGTACACAATGTACTCGCAAGACTTATCCGACTAGTGGGAATAATTTTCCGACTCCAAGGAATATGAGAAGCTTTATGGTTTGCTGGTTTATTTTAGTAGAAAGCAATACTAATAGTGAGTCCTTATTTATGTTATTATTATCAGCCGTATTAAGTTATCATCTAGCCAGTCTATATAAGCACCTGTTCTACTTTCAAGCAAGGGTTGAGCAATCAGTTCCATTTCTTCTCCTTTCAACTTTTAGTTTTTACTATGGTGCTAAACCGCAGACAAGCCGTACCGGATTTCCCGGCGATTCGTGAATCAATGTGCCCAGCTGGGTGCCCTGAAGACACACGCCCCGCTTGTACCCCAGGCACAAGCAGGACTAACCCATCACTCTCCTGTCCTGGGTGTCCAGGTCCTCGTCTAAACTTGGACTCCAAGCCCCCACTCCTGAGTCCTGGATTTAGTGTGGTGCAAGGACCTCCACCATCTCCGCCTCCAATCAGTCGGTCCGGAAAGAGCTGGATCTACGATAAGAGAGCAACAAGTCTTCCCTGCGCCCATACCCAAGTAAGCGCTCGGGATAATAAATCTGTGACTTGCCTAGAGTCATATGCAACGACCGGTCCTTAATCGACACAGACAGAGAAAAAGTGTAACCGAGCTATGCCCTGTTGGCCGTAGGACACAACCCTTTACACCCACCAAAACCCAATTATATCCTTGCCCGGTCACCATTTTCCTTTCCACCATTTTATCATGAGTGATCATGTTTATCACCTATTTGCGAGTAACGGCAGGTTACTCACGCTACCGATATCCTGAGCATAGCAGCTACTCGACTTGTACTAGTAGGACTCATAGGTAGATATATTTATGCATGTAGTTTTCATAAAATGCCTGTAACATAAATGCACATCAAAGATATATATTCAGTGATCATTAAAATAGGGGTTATGCACCGGGGCTTGCCTTCAGCGGGCACGGTGTCAGCAAAGTCAGTGACGGGCGACTCCGGAACGTCCTCCTGCACGAGGATCTCCTCCTCGTACTCTTCGATGACTTCGTCGTACTCCTGCTCACCGAAGGTCATGATCTCCAGTGGCTCGTTCTCTATATGCATGCAGTGATGATGATGCAACGCTTAGTAATACGGCAACATCAACTCTTAAAATAAGAATACATCTACCAAGCTACTAAGCTAACTCTAATGACTAATACGTAAAGTTACCTATTATTCCCACTAAACAGGTATAAAATATTTCATGTATTATCTTAGCAACTAAAGGCATCCTTATTGTTAATATCAATTTACTATATATATAATAAAACAAGGTGCACTAGCTACCATGCATCACAAAAATTCATTCTCTAAATAACCATAATAATAATACGTATTTCGAAGTAATAAAGTAGCCCTAAAGGTATCACTGAACTATACGAATTAATTACACTAACAGATAGATCCTGAATTTAAGAATCTAACAAAAATTATTTCACAATAAATAAATAAATTCAAATGAGCTCTAGAGATGAAGAAAATGATATTATTGGAAGAGGCTAATCATGCTATTGGACTTGTTGACTTGCACAAGACGGTGGATCTAGAAATACTGGATGAGAATGAAGGAATCCTTGCAGGTTAGCTACCTCGGCCGATTACAGCTCGGAGAGGGAGATCGGCAGAGCGCAGCCTTCCCAGGCAAGAACAGAGAAACTCGATTTAGAGAGTAAGATGGTGAGCGGCGGAGTGGGACGGCTCGGCGGGCTTGGCGTGTCCTTTATAGGCAGGAGACGCGGGGCTAGAGGTGGAGCTGGCATTTGGCTAGCTAGTCATGTGAATTGGATTTCACGTGATGGACTTGGAGTGGGTCTTTGGTCATAAGTGAATTAATTTAAATGATGGATATCGAGTGGTCTTTGGTCATGAGTGAATTAATTCAATGATGGACTTTGAGTGGTCTTCGGACTTAACGAGCACATCAGGACTGGAGTGTGCTTTGGGCTAAACGTGCTTGGCGGTGGGGTGCTGGTTCATTGATGCAGGTCAAGGAATTAATGGGGGAGGAGACCGTAGGTCAAGGAAACATTAGAGAATGAGAAGATCAATTGCAGACTAGCTATCTCAGCTAATTATTACAGCTCAAGAGAAATCGATAGATGCAGCTTTCACGGGCAAGAACAGAGAAACTTGATTTGAGATAAGCAAGTGAGCAGCGGAGCGGAATGGCTTGGCGTATCCTTTTAAAGGTAGGAGACGCGAAGGCGCGACAGCGACGCGTTGTAAGGTTAGTGGCTAACTAGCTTGCTTAAAGGTAACAAAGCGCTGCTTGTGCACGACGTGCTGCTCGGGTGAACAGTGTTTCTACGGTGAGCAGTGTTTTCCACTGTGAACAGTGTTCCTGCGGCGAACATCGTTTTCCATGGTGAACAGTATTTTCTACGTTGCTGCAGTGTTGGCGTGTGGAAAAATGTGTCTGACCTTCATTTGCAAAGCAACTGAGCAGCGAGCAAGCGGAGTGCTCAGCAGGCCGAGCTTGTGAGTGATATTAATGCGTAGCGTGTGCGATACTGTTGCTACGGTCGGTCGTCGCTGTGCGCGTGCTGCATGGGCTAAGCAGAGCGTGTGCCTTATGCGTGCTACGGGGATTAGGAAGAAGATGAATAATGAGAGATGGAGTTGGATCAGGATGACAATAGTGAGTTGAGCTATGCTGGAGAGTATTTGAACAAGGAATAAATTCGAGTTCAATTTAAGAATCAGTGCAATAAAATTTAATTTCTCATTTACCACATGCAATAATACATAAACATGATACTCATGACATGGTTTTAGCAAAAACTGTACAATGTAACACCGAGGGCGTTACATCGAGACGATGGTCAATTATGACCAATAATGTTGATTCTATTTTTCGCACCTGTTTCTGCCTCTTCCATAACCACCGAGGCAATGGTCAGTTGGTAGCTTCGATTTTTTACGTCTCTTTGTACCTAACTATTTTGTGTATTTTTGAGCCTTTCTACTTCTTCCGTGATAGCTGAGGCAGTGGTCAATTGGTTAGTTCGACTTTTTTCCTCCCTTTGCACCTATTCTGATAATTTCCGTTGGTTTTGCGCTCATATTTGCTTATGATCATTTCCTGTGATGTCAATAGCATATAATTATGCAATTTGAGCTTCTGCTTATTGCCTGTGAAGTGCTAGATATATTCTTCTTGATTCTAGGCTTGTCATCATTGTGTGTGACCATTGCTTGTGACGTCGGGTTATACACTTTTGGTTCTGAGCACACACCCTATTCCAAGAAATGGCATTGTCAGACACTTTTGTTTGTGATGACTTTTGCTTCTCCTGTTTCTTTGAGTTCTCACTGCAACTATGTGTTGATATAGGTCCGTTTTAATAGAGGCAGTATTTTTCTAATTTCCTGATAGTGCAATAACTTTCTACTACCAATATTACCTGAACATGAGCTATCTCTACAAAGTATCTCATTTATCGACTTTGTGGAGATTGGTTCTAATGTGTTTTGGGGGCTCTTGTTGTAGTGCCAGCGTTTTGATATATAAAAATGCTCGCCATACCGGTTCGAGGTTGCGCGCTATTGCCTTTGCTGCTTGCTGCTATATAGGTTCCTCCGCTCTGAGGCTTGCTATACTCTACCTATTTAGCTATTTCAGACCAATTAAGCTCTATACTACAAATAGGAATTTTGGATTCAACAAAAAGATTGTGGATTAGATTTGTTACATAAACAATAGTCCGTCGCCTAATTCAAATTAATCCTGTACAGACTGTCGCATTATCTCTTTTAGTAGTCTAAACTCCACCCATGAAGGGCAACATTCCGGTGCTTCTTAATCTTAAATTACAACCTTTTTAGTAACCTAACCTTGCTTAGTTGAATAGTTAGGATGCAGTGCCAGGCTATCAGCTATCAATTTCTTCGTGCTCCTCATATCTTCCTAGGGTGAATAGTCTCCTTTGTTCCATATCACCGTATCTAGATTCTTTTTTTAATGCATGCAGTTTACATGGATGTGCTGCTTTGGTTAACAAGGGAACTGTTAATCAAAGATTTAAAATAAATTTAATTATGTCCGTTGTTGTATCAGTTTCTTTTTGCTTTTGGATGAAGCAAATTTAGGTTCCAGCTTAAAAAAATGATGACAGTGGATGGTTTCCCAAAGGTGAAGTGAAAATCATGAAATGAGAGGTATGTGCTTCTCTCCGGTTATTAGTGCAATGATACATTGTCAAGTGCAACTCAGTATAATGCTCTATGTCTCCGATCCCTTGGTTTCATTTCTTGCACGCATGAATTTATTTTGCTCACGCATAACGTTTGTGTTCTCGCAGAAAAATCGGACCTTGGCTCAATGCACTGTGTTGCTGTTGTACTCTTTTCATCAGTATATACAGGTGTGTGCCTCCCAAAAGTGAAGTGAAAATCATGAAATGAGAGGTATTATTGCAATGATATGTTGTGAAGTGAAGATCAGTGTTCTGCTCTATGTCTCTGATCCCTTGATTCCATTTTCTGTGCGTATGAATTTATTTTGCTTATGCATAAGGTTTGTCTTGTGATAGAAAAATCAAAGCTCGTCTCAATGGTAGTCTTTTCATCACTATATATAGGTGTGTGCCGGGTGCTGCTTTATTTATTTTCATCTTAGCATATGCTATTGCTAATGGTGTACCTACTGCAACTTGAGCATATGATGATATCTGTGAGGTACTTCTGATAATATGCCGTCATGATTATCACTCTTTTGTGATCATTTGTTTCACATTGCAGGTGGGGCATCCCCATATGTCAAATCTGGCAATATTTCCATGTTATTGCTATTTTGCGTTTTTTCCGCCACATGTCAATGACAATAAGGTGTCTAGATTATGGATACGTGCATGTTTGCAGGCGTCCTTCCAATCTTAAAAGCAGAACAACATATGGTTGGCTATGTATCTAGACTACCTTTTGGGTCTACTGTATTTGGGGCTAACTAAGATTTGTCACCTCAAATGTTAAAGAACCAAACTTATACTAATTTAGCTCCACCAAGTATTGAATCAAAATATCGATTTAAATTACTCATCCAGACTGCTGAGTTGGGCATGACAGTTTTGACTAGATTTCTGCTCATATGTGCATATATAGCTGCTTGTTACCTTTTCGTGCTAATATGTAAGAACATGGGCTTCAATAAACAATGTGCATGTATATAACAACAATATAATATTGTTTGAGGGTGGGGGCTTCATAGTAGATGTGACAAACAAATCGGTGGTCATCTTATGCTTGAAACATACAGAGTAAATTCAATTGTGCTACATGTTATCGTACAACATTGTAATGATTAGTTTGTTTTTTTAACTAGCTTCCATTGCAACTGATCCAATCCTTCCCTCATTGTAGACCGTTGAGTACAAATAGCTGCGTGCTTCGCAGATGCAGTACCTTCACACTTGGTCGACCGGACAGCGGTTCTTTGGACTGAGTGGAGTGCAAAGGCAACTTTAGTTAACATCCATCCATGACCCACCTTACATGCAGGAGAGTTTTAAAACATGGCCTGCTTAAAGTGTAACTTTTGCTACAGCTCATTTGTGGTACTGCTCAAAGCTACCCAGAATACTCTTAGTGTGCACTTATTCTAAGCAAATTTAGCTCCCGGTACAAATGCACGATTCAGTTGAAATTTATGCCGACCACATTTGTGGTTCTGTCTGTCAGTGTCCCACTTTGTTCTCATAATCTTTTTTCCTTTTTGTCATAGTTTAGTTTTCAAGGCTTGCACTTGCAAAGAAAATAGTATCCATTCCTGTTGTCAGGATCCATTAACATCTACAGGTTTGCCATGCTTACGTGAATAAGGTATAAGGTATACCGATCATAAGATTAGATGATCACCTGTGCTCGTGCGCAGGGGCGCGCGGCTTCTACTAGTATACTCCATAATAAGGACATGACGTCAGTAGCTAAACAACTTATTCGCTGTTTGGTTTTTAGGTTGATAAGTCTAATTGGTGCTGGTTTATTGTGAGAGAAAAATATTATATCATAACTGATAAGCTCTGACTGAAACCAACCAGCGAATAGACTGATAGAGTCTCCGAAATCAGAAACATGCCTTCCAGGAATTAAAGAAAAGGATATATATCCAATTGTCCAGGCGGCGGCTGATGATGCACATTCTGACGCTGATGGCGCAGTGGCGAAACTGGAGGTTATTAGCTGGAACCATACGAGCCACTATTTACCGTTACTGCTGCTTTTAGTGCCTGTTTACTTTTCAAAATTTTGCAAAATTTTTCAAGATTCTCGTCACATCGAATCTTTGGACGTATACATAAAATATTAAATATAAATAAAAAATAAAACTAATTACATAGTTTTGACGAAATTCACGAGACGAATCTTTTAAGACTAATTAGACTATGATTGGATACTAATTGCTAAATAACAATAAAAATATTACAGTATCATTTTCTAAATAATTTCGCCAACTAAACGAGACCTTAAGCAAAAGCTGAGACAGATAGATCCACAAAAGAAAAATCTCACATGGCACCATTGGACCTCAGGACCTGTGCTCAAGCAGCTCGCGATCATCATGATGATGACGGACGAAGCAGCAGAGCTACTGCCCCTCCAGCCTCCCAAGGCCTGACGAGGGCGACGACCAGGGATCTTGACAATCCCAAATTCCAACGCGCTGAGCGGCGTCAGCTGCCAACGCCGCCGCAGCAGCTCAAACGTGCGCCGCAACCACGTGTCCCGCCGCACGCCCCGCGTCAGCGGCATCTGTAAAGCCCCCCTTGTCGCCGCTCCGGCGTCCACCCCGACCCCGCGCTTTTATTCCCCACTGCACCGCATCTCCCCCTCCCCTACGATGCCGTTGCGCACCTCCTCTCTCTCGCCGCCCCGAGACCCCCACGCTTCCCTCACCGCCCTGAACCGTGGCGCCTCCACCCGCTGCCACCGCCGCCGCGATGCCACTCGCGGCAGAGCCCGACGACGCTCATGAGGATGGGGAGAATCAGCAGCTGCTAATCACGACGAAGGGAGGGCCCGGGCTTGAGGGACTGGTGGTGGGGAGCTACTGCCACGATGTGCTGATCCGGGGCGGGCGCGTAGTGGGGGAGACGCTCGGCGGGGCCGCGGCCTTCGTGTCCAACGTGCTCGACGCCGCCTCGCCCCAGGACACCGCGCTCAACGGGACAGCCCCCTTCGTCGTTGTGGCCAAGGTGGGCCACGACTTCGTCTACGCCTCCGCGCCGGCGCCCGCGCGGCATCCGCCTCTGGTCTGCGCGTCGCCGACCACCTCCTTCCACGCCCAGTTCTCGGAGACCGCCGCCTCGGCGCACGCCCCCGACCGGGAGCTCCGGCGCGTGCGCGCCTGCGACCCGATCTACCCCGCCGACCTTCCCGACCGCCGCTTCGCCTACGGCCTCGCCGTCGGCGTTGCCGGGGAGGTGGTACCGGAGACGCTCGAGCGGATGATCCGGCTCTGCCGCGCGGTGCTCGTGGACGCGCAGGCGCTGATCCGGGCGTTCGACGGCGACGGTGCCGTCGGCCACGTGGCGCTTGACGATACGCCGTATGCGCGGCTTCTGCCCCGGGTGGCGTTCGTTAAGGCGTCATCGGAGGAGGCGCCATACGTCGGGGTGGAAACAGCGAGGCGGTGGTGCTGTGTGATCGTCACGGAGGGGAGGGACGGGTGCCGGCTGTACTGGGACGGCGGGGAGGCGCGCGTTGCGCCGTTCCCCGCCGTCCAGGTGGACCCTACTGGCGCCGGAGACAGCTTTCTCGCGGGTTTTGCAACCGGACTGCTGTGGGGGTTGTCTGCGACAGACGCCGCGCTGCTGGGTAACTTCTTCGGCGCCGCTGCCGTATCGCAGGTCGGCGTGCCCACCTTCCATCCCAAGATGTTGCAGGTTTGCACCATTTGACTTGTTCAGCTCCTTGTACACTCGGATTGGGAAGAATCATTCTGTTCATGTTGATCAACCATTTTTGTTAAATGTGTCATTTATCAGAGGCAAAATCGTAACTTTAACAGACTACAGCCTCGAAAATACACGATTTCAGATGACATTTCCAAATGATTTATGCTGGAGTAGTATTTGTCTGTTAGACAAGATTTGAAGAGATGAGATCTTTTGAAAATGAGTCTCGACAACTTTCAAATGTTGACTTCTGACTATATTATTAAGGGCTGAATCATCTAGCCAGTAGCCACCATTTATTCAGGTGTCTTTGAGGTTGAAGGAAATAGCAGCCATAAAAGAGCATGATTAAATCATCCAGTTGAATAGTTACTATCTATTTATTTACACATCCTTTATTGCTCGACAGTTGAATAGAACTAAATTAATATTAGTTAGGGATATATATACCTCAACATTGTTGGCTTGTATTTGGTGTACCAAATGTTTCACTTCTATGGAATTACTGATCCTTTTCTTATTTCAACTGAGTGCAGGCAGTTAAAGAAATACTTGAAGAGAAGACAACAAAACGACATAGTCCATGTATAAACGGCACTAGTTTTACCTTGGAGAAGTCAAATATGCACAATGAGTTACACGCAGCTCTCCAAGAAGCGGCGATGCTGATGACTGAACAGCAGCAGGCTGATCCGGCGAACTGCAATGGTGGTGATATTTGCTCGCCATAGGAACTTACTTCACAGTGAAGCAGTCAGACGCCAAACTGAAAGTTTGTGGCAAAATAACCCAGCACTGCAATACAGATCTCACATTGAGGTCTGTAAACACGTTGCCAACAAGTGGAGAAAGTTTGTACATTAGTACATACGCTCTCTCCGGCTTATACTAGTATAGAGGGTTCGTTTCTACCTGCTATTGCTGATAAGAAAATGAAAACAAGTGAGCAGTTGTTGAGCTATGGTGCTTGTACGTATCCTGCTTTCTACGATGAACAAGTATGCTTTTTCGAGCTTTCGGGCATTCGTGCGGTTAACCTTTTACCGTTCTGGCGTTTTTACCCTGCCTGGAGACAAGGAGATTTGTCTGACTGGACCGAGAACGGGACAACACGCAAGTTAGCGCGTCACCGATGTCTGAATTCGCTTTCAATTTCTAGCATTTTGGTTACTGAGGAGTTTTTCTTTTCATACATAATCTTTGGTGCCATGACAAAGCTCTACAGATATATACAATTATAACTCAAAATCACTGGCTAGTTAAAAATGATTCACAACAACAGGCAGATCATCTTGGATTCGCCAAACTTATAATGCTACATCAGCAACGTAGAAACTCAATTGTGGCTGACTTCCAAACTTAATAATTCTACATCCGCAACGAAGAAACTCAATTGTGTCTGACACAAAGTCAGCCATATAAAATTTCCAGTCCTCCGAACGATGGAGATAGACGTCCAATGTTAGTATGTTATACACCTCTTAAGTTTGTATCCTGCGGCAACTATACCTTTGCAGCAATGAATACGTTAACAAAGGTACAATACCCATTGGCAGGAGCCGCATAGCCTCGTCACAAAATTGCTTCGCCTCAGGTATATCTGTCTCGGTGCAGAAAGAAGCTGAGCTGCTGTGCTAGATGCGAGTTCAGTTTCGATCATTTGCAGAACCTGAATGAAATGATTAAATGAAGCTGCTCCACTCAATAATGTGGTACCCCCTCCATTCCAAATTATAAGTCGTTCTGGTATTTTTAGATACATAGTCTTTTCTATGTATCTCTAGACATGACGTATATCTATGTACGTAGCAAAACTATGAGTTTAGAAAAGCCAGAACAACTTACAATTTGGAATGGAGGGAGTAGCATACAAATACAAAATAAAAAACACACTAGATAGAGTAGCAAGAGTAATCACCGCCGCATTCTTACACCAAGCCACTGCTCTGAACATATGCTTTCTAGCTGTTGCTGTAGAGAAGGTGTTCAGAATTAAGAACTGAATAGAACATGATCAAATATGTGAGCTGGCAGTACAAGGCGCTTACAGTTGGGCATCAGCAGATGTTCTTTTTGATTTGTGCTTTGACTTCTTTTCTTTCTTCTTATTATGCCTGTAGAGATGCGTGGAACGCAAAAATGAGCATGGTAAGTTATAATAAACCATAGAAGATGCTGGCACAAAGAATGAAAGAAACGAGAGAGCCTACTCATCATGTGAGCTTGGATCCCAACAATGTTTCAGCTTGCGGTCAACATGTCTCATGTCCTTAACAGTAGGTATATTAAGCTGGTCAACCTGCAAGATGCACAAAGAATACAAAGAGAACGACAAAGTTACTGTAGCTACCAAAATGATTGTGATATACAGTATGTAACAAAGAATAGCAGAGACGTGCCTATATGGTTACAAAATAAAGAGCAGAATTGGCATACTAGAAGAGTCTTCTATATTTTGTACCATATTAATGACACATGAATTTTAGGTATGCACTAAAGACATTTTTTAGGGGGCACAGAAGTCAAAAGGGAATCTTAAGAATAATAAATATAAATCAAGGACTCTTTACTGCAAAGACAAAATTTCTCGCTACCTCATGGGGTCACGGTCTAGATGGAACTTAAGTCGAGCTTCTATATTTTTGTGCCAAACAGAAATATTTTACTTGGATAAAATACACCTCCTATGCATAACAAGATACCATAGCATATAGCATAGTACAGCAATACCATAGTGGCACTGAATATTAAATTTTGGAAAAAAAAACTGATGTGCTTTGTCTTGCTGCCTACATAGGAGTTAGGAGTTAGCACTCTCACAGTCTCAGTGCTCAGTATTTGGCTCTCGTGAGCCTTTTAGTTTACCATTGTGAATTCTCTTTAAAAAGCGACCACATGTATGTCCTACCTTTTACTAGCAGTGATAAAAAAAACTCCACTTGTCATGATTTAACCATCAGCAGATACATCTGGCTCTAGTCTTGATGTTTATCATGCATGACTCCAAAATAACATGGGGTTTTAGAGATCATACCATATCTGTTAAATAGATCATCAACAGTTTTCTGATAATTTATACATGTTCAACTATCTATCAAGTTTTCTAACCATCCTGATTAACACAAAATTTATGCTAGGCAACCGAAGCATGACATCAGTACTTTTCTTAGTGATAGACTGATAGGTTATATTATATCATCGGGAATTAATACTGGCACAACCCACTTGTACATAAACTTTATCGCCCACAGCCAAATCCTTACCAAGTAATTGATTGCGTTGATCGACTGAACAAACTGTTCAACCGGACAATCAGAATGTTGCCTTGAGAAGATAGTTTCCAAGTATCTGTAACCAATCAATGAATTTAGTAACATGAAATAAATATAGAGAAAGCAACCCATATTGAAACACAAAACCCTGATATATGGTATTCATAATAATTCAGATCAAATGTTCATGACCTTTCAAAATTGACGACCCTGAGAAGATCATTGGACTTGTGAAGAGCAGCTAGTGCCAACTGCAAAATTTGAAACAAAGTATATAATGAGATCAGTTGAAAAATTGAAGTTTGAGCAAGCTAAACTTGAGAAGTATGCACGTTGGATGCTTTCTCAATCAGAAACAAAACCAAAGCAGTAAATTCATCAAAATGGTAACGTTACCACAACTAACAAGAGTTAGTGTAAGGTTACCTGCCCAGGAGTATAGAGAAGAGGTGCATCAGTCAACATCATTTTGTCAACATGGGATATAGCAGCATGGCGCAACTCCTATAAGCCAATCAGAGGCAAGGATGAACACTTTACAACTTAAAGAATATGGCGTAGTAATTATTTTTTTTCTAAACTGAGAGCACATAGGGTGTCTAATCCAGCTTGGAAATTCACAATTCCTCATCTAATGATGGTTGGAGTATAATGTTTAGAAAATATATAAATGGTGTATCTTCACTGCAGAGAATAGCAATCTTATGACTCATGAAATCATGTGCCAATATTCAAATAGAAGCAGTTCCTCTGATGTCAAAGTCCCGGAAACTTGGTCACTGACACATGGACCCCAGTGCCCAAGGTTCCACCTCAGTGACCAAATCTCGGTGACTTAACATCACAAGATCCCATCGCATATTCAATTGATGTGCCTTACTGAAGGGAAAATAAATTAATGTCCAATAGTGAGCCATGATAAATACTCCATTCGTCCCAAAAATAACTACAGTTTTAGAGTTTGGATTTTGTCCCAAACAAAAGAGTACAGTTTTAGCCTTTAGCCACCTAATGGGGCCCACTTAGTGAACTGAATTGGCATCGGGAAAAAGAAACGCATGCCTTATCTACTCAGCATACACAAGCCATCACAGGCTCCCACCGGCCTCTCAGCCGCCGCTCCTCTCTCTTGCACTTTCCCTCCACGCCCTTCCCTTCCCTTCCCTTCCAGGCGGCAAGTATGGTGGCAGAGGTGTTGACAACCACCAGAGCGAGCGGATGCTGTTGTGCGGCGTTTGCTGCTGCAGCAGGAGGCTGAGTTGGGGCATGAAGCAAAGCGGCCGATCTGCGCCCGCAGCCTCCGGTTTGGACACGGGGGAGGTTGTAGCCATTGGCACGGCTTCAGGGAGATGCCCACCTGCCATTCAGGCCCTCAACCCCTCCCTTCCTGTTATGCTCCTCTACTGATCGAAGCTCGCGTCGGAGGGATACAACATGCCAAGGGAATGCGCAGGCCTTCAGTTTTAAATTGTGCATGTGCATTAAATTCCTTTGGGAACCAAAAAGGCAACCAAATCTACATGGCAGCAAGTGTTCAACTAACTAGAGGCACATGCGTCATTACCCAGCACCACTAATTGGTCTGAAAAATTGTAAAACTTCAATTTTTTTGGGACGGATGGAGTAGTATCCTGCAAATTGTGTTTCATCTACTATGTACATCTTTGGCACCCAACTCAATTTTTCTGAGTAGATTTGCCCTATTCCATCAGTGTTGAGATCACCGAATATGAAATACAAACACTGTAACCAAGATGATTCAAAGTTTGCCCTTGTCACATGCAGAATTATTAACATGGTAGTATTCTAACTAAAATTATAAACTTCTAATCTAATTCTAAAGGTGTGAACTAATGTTACAATCTTGGTACTAGTACCCCTCCTAGCAGCATCAACCCTGTGCAATTACAATACTACATGTGTCATAATCACTCACAATTTCTAGATCGATTTCTGGCATTTGTAAGAGACTGCGACAAAGAAAGTGGCTGGTAGAAAATATTTTGCACATAGACATGGTTTACCTAAGCTTGTGCACACTGGAACACGTCCAAAAAAAAAAGAAGCAAAAACAGCAAATGTTACCTTCAAACGCTGGAATGGACCATTACCTGCCCTGCAGAAATCCTTCATACAAAAAGCAATAGTATTAGACAATAAACAGTGCAGTGGAAAGATTGAACTGTGAAGAATTCATAACAGTGAATGCCATGGAACTCCTAAAACAAGGCAACACAAGAAACTCTACTTGTTAATTTGCAGCACAAAACAAGTACAAACTTACCTCTAGGTCATCAATAAATCCTTCAATCGATCGATATGGAGCATAAACAATGAGATCAAAATCTAAAGTCTGGAAGCCAACAAGAAACTTAATGTCATATTCAGGTTGCTTGGAGGTACTAACAAAATAAAATGTGGAAGTGGCATACTTTAAGAAGAATCATCTCATTATTTAGAATGATCTGGTGGTCCTGCTGAATTCCTTTACCAAGTTCCTCAGCAGAAACATGGTTTTCTTCCACTTTGCAAGAAGCATATACACATGTTAACCTGTGATATGAAAGTTGGTTAGCTTGAATTTGCAGACAAAACACTAAATACATTCTGGAAATCAACCTTGAATGTATAGGCATAGAACAAGGCACGGCACACTCATAGTTTTCATCAAGACACACGCATCACTCTTCACATAATATGCTTAAGAAAACTTCGCTAAGCATGAGTACACTAGAAATCAACCTTTACATTCACAAACATAGAACCATAATTGTTATCATTACTGCTTAGTGCCCTGCTTACATAATATGCTTTGGGTGATGCTCCATTACAGACCATTGTAAATAGAATCTCTTGAAATATATTATTGCTGTAGCCTGCAAAGCAATAAGCAACCATGAGCAACCAGAATCATAAGCTCACAAAGGTTCCATCTTGGAAGAGGGGATTCTTTACCTGGATTTTGTGAGGGAACTTGAATGCAGCGCATACTTCCTGAATCTTCTGCTCGTAAAACACCCGTGTCAATTGCTCCTCTTCGTAAGACAGAGGCTTTACACTCGAGCTACCCTCAACTGAACCAAAGAAAACTATTTCAACACTAGCGTGACGAAGCGCCAGAAGAAAAATCATGAAAGCGCAGTTCTTTGGAGTGAACCGGTGATGCATATTTCATATTTTGGAGTGCTACACATAGCACGGGTAAGTTATAAACCAACCGATGTTGCATACCATGATCCGGTGCGGGCTCTGGGTAGGAGACCGAGCCATCAAGCAGGTCCACACTAAGCCGCGTCGTCCCATACTTCACAAAGAGCACGACAGGAACGATGAGTAAACTCGGCATCAGCTAATCAAAACTGCTGATCAAGTAGATACGGCTACTCAGGGGAAGCAATGCGACCCAACCTGCGCAAGGGTCTGAGCAGCCCGCTGGTTTGCCGCCGCCCACCTCTCCATCTGCGAAGCACAGCATAAGGGCGCGCGCGCGCGCCGTATTGTCAGAAGGTCAGAAAGGCGACGAGACCGTGACAAAGCATAGGAAAGCAAATCCTGAGCGCCCGGGCTCACCAGATCGTGCGACTGGAAGATCCACCTATCCCGTTGGGTGGAGGTCCGGAAATCAGCCATCTTTGCGCTCCTCCTCCTTCACAGTCACCACAGCCGATCGAACCCTCGGTTCCGATAAGCGGCGAGTATAGCGGGACACCCACCACTTAGAGCGGGTGTCTGTGGAAAGGAATGACACAACAGCAGGATGCGCTGTTTGTGCGCGAATAGCGGCGGCGACCGGCGGAAAAGCGCGCGGCGACGGATGGCAGCGGCGAGCGCCGGGGAGGTTGTGATGGTTTTGCGGTGGGGGAAGGGAGAAGCGAACGGAGTCGGTCTTTCTACGTGGCGTGGATCCGGCCCAGCCCAACCGTCTGGCCTGTTCTAGGCCCAGTAAGGTCTTGGAGCAGTTCATCTTCATCACGCGTTTCGCTCTGGCCGACCCTGTCTGTTTCTCCGACTCTTTATCACGCTTACCGTGTTGAACCGAGCTCCTTCCGCCGTCTCCGCACCGCAGGGCCCCGTCTCCGGCTCTCGGCTCACCTCTAGTCGCTCCTTCCGCCGGCGAGTGGCCGTCGCTGCAACGAGGAGAAGAGACCGGAGATGGGCGACGAGCGGGTGAAGGCGGAGGCGCTGCAGATCCTGGGCCTCTTCCAGGTGCTTCCCCGCCTCGTCGTCTTCGACCTCGACTACACCCTCTGGCCCTTCTACTGGTCCGTCTCCTTCCTCCTTCGTCCCGCCCTCTCTTCTCAGTTCTCCCGACCCAGCTTCGCTGGTGAGAAGTCTCCAATTTGATGACCGCCGCGAGGTGTTCCTTGTTTGTTCGATTGACTGGTTTCTGATTTCCGACAGTGAGTGCCGGTCCAAGAGGGATTCGCCGAGCCTTTTCAGGCATGCCAGGGGCATCATGTACGCCCTCAAGGAGAAGGGGATCGACATGGCGATTGCGTCTCGCTCGCCCACCCCGGACATAGCCAAGGTGTTCCTCGACAAGTTGGAGCTCCAGTCCATGTTCGTCGCCCAAGTAAGAATCCTTATTCCTTCCTCAGCCAGCCGGGCCTAATTTTCGTGTGAGTTGTTGTTTCCCTTTCTGCATATAAGAATTCCTTGGTGCGCCATAGTTCAGGCAAATTCTTCTTAGAAAACAGGGCGATCGATAACATATGAAACTGGAAATGGCCCTTATGTGGCTATACCGCTATATGCAAGCAAAGAGCAATGCGAATGCGTTACTTGTGTAGGTTTTTGAGGGTTACTGGCTTAGTTTCAAAGAGCACATTGGTAATGAACAACTTATATCAAAATATTTTTTGTTAATTGGCCACAAAGAAAATAATGAAATCTCAGTCGTCCAATTCTAGAATTTGCAAATCTCAGTCCATCTTAACTAGTACTACTATACTGTAGTCCTATCTTCCTCAAAAAGTGCACATATTGCTGTAATATTCTAGGAGCAACTCCAGGTGTTTCCTATAATTAACTTGATAAACCAATAAGTTTAGCCAGTTAACAAAAGAAGTAGCAACCTTAATTTATTTCCCTCTCCAATAGTTTCCTATACTAGCTTCCTAAATGATTTTGCATTGAGAACCCCGAACTATTTTTAACCAACCAAACCTTTTTGAATTGTTTCTTTGTCTCTTACCACTTTCTACCCAGGAATCCTTTATTTTCTTAATTTACTTATGCGTCCAGTTTATTCTGATCTCCTGAGAAAAACGCCGCACAGGGAGCGGATATCAACTGTGGAAACTTATGAGTTGGAGGGGCAATTTACCAAGTTCTTACTTTTAAGGAGTAGTTTTACCAAACTGTTGTAAGGATCTTTTTTCTCTTTTTGCCAGAAAATCTAAGTAACGAGTTCATTTAGGAAACTCCTGGAGTTGCTCTAAGATAGTGGCCTATGGTACAGTAAATTCGGTTATGTAACTATCAAAAAATTCCATGCCCAATGATATGTTCCTTTAATGATCCTGCACGCCACACGATTCTGTGTTCCTTGCTCAAGTTTTTTTTTTCTGGATCAGATGCCTTTTCTGGTGTAAGAACAGAATGCTGAGTACTATATTATTTTCTCTTGGTCATTGTATGAAGGAAATATTCTCCAGCTGGACTCACAAGACTGAGCATTTCCAAAAGATCCAGAGGAAAACTGGAATTCCCTACAAATCCATGCTTTTCTTTGATGACGAGGACAGGAATATTGATCCGGTAATCACTTATTCGCATTGTGCTCGCCTCATTCTAGCTATATCCAAAATTTAGAATATATTTTCAGCGACTTTCTGTTATATTGCTGGAGGCTATGGATATTTAGACGTGCTAATTGATTCCATGCTCAAGTATTCATGATTGGAAGGGATGCGTAGCTTACTTCATAGAACAAAAACGTAAGAGTGAGCTGAATTATATGTTAGTGGGTCTGCTCGTTCTTCTCTGCACTATATGATTAAAAACAATATTTTGGGTTTATGTGGATCAAATGGCTTGATTATCGTAGAAACACACTAAAATAACTACATACGTTTAGGTATAGGCTATTTGGGCTCTTGCATACACCTTGGTTCCCCAAAACACAGCACTCCTCTATAAGGCATAAGTTTGTAGGTGTGGTCATATTGTAATTGCGCTTGCATACATGTCCATCTCAATTGCATGTAATGCTCACATAGAAGTTACTTTTATGACACTCCTGGCTTCACGTCACCTTGACTGATAAATATATTCATCTCTTGTTTTCAGGTATCAAATTTGGGGGTGACGAGTGTTTTAGTAGAGAACGGGGTGAACCTTGACATGTTTAAGCTGGGTCTCAGTAACTTTGCAACTAACTATGCTGCCTCCAGCAGAAAGGAAGACAAGTAACCTCGAGGAGAAGTGATACATTCGAAGAAAATACCCTCAAAACATTGTACTTGAATTTCCTGTAATCAATTGCCCCTATTCATGGACAATTTGTTGCTGAAGGATGACCTCACAAACTAGCTATTGAACTGATGCAACGCTTGTCTAATATTTATTTGAAGGCAAAGCATCTCGTGTCTTTATTTCATGTGCCAAAACAATATATTGGAGCATCTGTTTTGTTTTATTTTGTGTCAGAATGGTGGCCCTATGGGATATCTATAGTCGCCATATGTCATTTCATAGCTGGGGCTGCGGTATTTGTAAGCAAGGATGGAGTGGAGTGGTGCTGCACGATTGATGCCACTTATGCCATCTAGGTTGGGATCTTCATGCTCATAATTGTTTACTTAAGTTTTAAGTTGGTAGCAATGCCGATTAATCTGATGGAACAAGTGTGACCTCGACTGTCTTATTTGAGGCTGCTCAGACTATCGGATTCGTTGCCTTAGCTTGTTGATTGCTCGGATCATCCTGTAACACCGATCATGTTGTTTCTAGTCAGATCACATGTTGTAGAAGGGGTTTTGACCTCTTGGCCCATGTGCTTGGTTCATTTAGGCCCCGTTTTGCAACAAAAAATGTTTCACATTCTGGCGAGAATCGGTAGAATCACTATTAAACGGGTTAAGTTGAGAAACGTTTCACTCGAGAATCACTAGAAACGTTTCTCATTTTTATGCCTAGCGAGGAGAAACACCTGTTAGGTTTCGCATGATTCTGATTCTTGTCTCCCTTTTGTATTAGCAACCATAATTTTTTATTTAGTTTTTTTAAGCAAAATAAGTTAAATTAGGTTGTATTTAAGTTATTCTTTGCCCCAAAAAAGTTCCGAAATTTTTTGAATAGTATTTTTTTATATAATTTTTTATGAAAAAATATTCTTTTGAATCAGAATCCAGCTTACCAGCCAAACAGTTCACGAAATGATTCTGATTCATCACCAGAAACATCTCTGGAGAGAATCTGGATTCGAAACGTTTCTACGAGAATCTGAACCCTACCAAATGCACCCTTATTCTTTTTCCCATTTCTCTGACTCTAGCATTTACATTGTTGACCCATCAAGTCTTGAGTGCTTGCAATTTTAAAGGGTGAACCAAATGAAGACATGCCAGTCCAATCACTCCACCGTCTCCACGACTTCATCATTTTTGCCTACTTTGTGCTTAGTGACTTCATATGCTCGACAATATATGGTTCAGTAACTTCATAAAATTGGGTACATGAAATGGGGTGTTACTTGAGTTTTGATACTAGTCCTGGTATCACCGAAATGACTAGTGTTGGCTGGAGTGGCCAATGTTAACTAGTACTGCCATGTATAGACGTTACTGGGACGGAACTACTTATGTATCGGTCTAGATCTAGTCATCTGTACGATACTAGAATGACAATTTGTCTGATGGAGTATGAACAACCTGTTCAGATACATCTGGACGATATTTTCTTAGAGAATATTTTTCTAATGAGGTTGAAATATTTTTTTATCAAGCAGAACAGTGTCTTTGGTTTATGGCCTTATGGTACAACTGGTTCATATTTAGGATAAAAATGTTCCTGGTTCAGATTCAAGATAAAATGTTTCAAGATCCATCCATGAGAAAAAATTCCACCTAATAAACAATTTAAAACAAAAAATATTCCGCCACCCATCGTTTTTAGGGAAAGAGTAAATAAAAATTATATAGGATTAATAAAAACTACTAAAAAAGAGGAGAAGGAAAGAAATAATAAAAATCTGAAAAAAAAATGTTTGAACAATTAACGGCCCATGTCCAGTCCAGCAGAAGGCCCGTGCGGTTGCGCTCTCCTCGGCCGAACAGCTCCCCACTGGGCGTTCTCCCCGCGCGTGCTCTCTCTCTCCCTCTCTCTCTCAGCGCCCGCCGCCGCCGCCACCGACACCGCCGGCTTACGCCAGATTCCCAGGTCTTCGTCGGCCATGTCTCCGGCAACGATGGTATGCCCGCTCCTTCTCTTCCCTTCCTGCTGTGCGAAACCGAGCAGCAACCAAAGCCTAACCTAAGCTATTTGGCCCGCCCCTTCTATTCACTTCTGCTGTGCGAAACCGAGCAGCACCCAAAGCCTAACCTAGCTAGTTGGTTATTTGTAATGGGACCTAATCTAATTGCAAGCGTATACATGAATGATGCCTACTAACTTCGATTCTCTTTGCCTCCAAAACTCATGAGCTGCTTGCTAGCTGCAGGAAGTTTGGGTTTTATTTCGGCACATTTTAGGGCATTCAATTGGTTGAACCAATTTGGTTCAGAGCAAAATGTTCTATTCTTACCAATGCCACAGAACGAGTAAACGTTAATTTGACCTGTGAAACTCTGATAGCCAGGGTAGAATTACCTTAGGGCACCCTGGATATTAAGACACTATACATTCCCTCACTGAGGGCCTGTTTGGAACAGAGGAATGTAAAACGTAGGAATCGGAGAAAACACAGGAATAGGAAAGGAATAGAGGTGTAAAACAGAGGATTGAAAAATACAGGATTTTTATAGGAATTGGTGTTTGGAACACAGGAATACTAATACCATAGGAATCTATTGGTTTGCAGTAAGCATAGTTGTGATAAGCATTGATCTCTCTTAAATATACTACAGTTTAGGCATCCACCATGGCACAAACGTGATAAGCTTGCGGCCAGCCTCAGATTCATCTCGTACTTCGTGAAGGAAACACAAACAAGAGGTTGCGGTGGATTTTTGTTTTCCTCCAAAACGTGCGGGTGCAGAAAACTTTCCTACGGAAAGGAATGAATCAATCCTGTGTTCCAAACACTGCTACAGGACGCAGAAGTATAGGAAAGCTGATTCCTTTGATTCCTTTGAAAATCCTATGATCCAAACACAGCCTGAATTTTTTAGTAAATAATTTATAGTGGGATTGATTTTTTGAATGCAGCAAGTCCTTTTGTTCCTGCATTTCATTCACTTTTGGGAGCATGGAGTTCTGTTTCAAGGGGCTAGTTTATGTTTTGGAGGCAAGGCACATACCCCATATGTTCCTTATTCCACAGCCCAACATAAATACGCACATAAGAGCCCATACTTGAAAGTAGAGGACTAGAGGTGTATGAGATTCAAATCATGACAGACCTTTGTGTGTGTGTGTGTGTGTGTGTTTACATCCACAACCTGTCTGTGAGCTTAAGTAACTGTAGCATTTAGTTTTCTTTTGTAGTCCCATCTAGCAGTTTTCATGGCGTTGATTAGCTTAGTGGCTAAGAAGTACAAGTCTCCTTTTTTGGTTTTTGAGTGAGCCCCATGTGGCCTCAAATCAATTAATAAAATGTCGTATATATGGAGTAAAATTTTGATGGTAGTTGCTGAAAAAATTATTTCTGTTGGCAGAATGCTTTGGAGCAGTTGGCATCCATTGATCTCATCGAGCTATGCAAGGAGGCCAGAATTGAGCGTTGCCGTGCAACTAGAGACTTGAGTAGCTGTGGCCGCTATGTGCATCATGTGCTTAACTCATGTGGCCATGCCTCATTATGTGCTGAGTGCAGCCAAAGATGCGACGTCTGCCCAATTTGCAGGAGTCCAATACCGGACAATGGAAATAGGGTTCGGCTACGTCTTTACTACAAGTGCCTGGAAGCGGGCCTTATTTCTAATCAGCACGATGAAAGGTTTCAGGAAAAGGAAGACCATGGCAATCCTGTTAGCATGGATGTCCAGCGGCTGCATTCATTGTTCGATGTTGCAGTCCAGAACAATCTTACTTCCCTTATTTGCCACTGTATCCTCTTCAGGAGGCTGCTTATGCATTTCTATATCAGTATATCACATCTTCTTTCTGTTGTTTTCTTAACATTTTGATCAGATATCACAGATGTTTGTTTGGATGAGAATGCTGTGTCAAGTGATCCACTTCTGGCTTTTCTTTTGGATGAGGTGGTCATCAAGGACTGGTGCAAGAGGGCTGTTAATGCGCTCATTACTGAGATTGGCGTGATCTGTATCCAAAAATGTTCAATTGACTCTAGATTCAGTTACATGCTTTATATATATTTTTTATTATGCTTCGCGACCCCGCACAGAGCGGGAGCTCTCTGCACTGGGTACGCCCTTTTCATGCGTTCAGGGCCACGCATGTTGAGGGAGTGGTACTGCAAATCTGTTAAGTAACTAACCTTAACGATATCTTAGATAGGTCTGGATTAGAAACGATGAGATCTAAGTTATCCCAACTGCAAAAGTTTGCCACACAGTTAGCAGGAATTTACAGTGTACTTGAAGTTATGGTTTCATCTTTCACTGATGCAGTTTCAGCGCATGTTAATGACCTGCATCAACTCATTGAGAACACATTGAAGGCAAAGCAGGTCTTTCTTTCTTAATCCCTCTATTGCTAAGGATTTTAGACCACTGCTTAAAACTAACACTGAACTAGTCTAGGTACTTCAATTTGTCCATGCATTGCTGAAATTTCTATAAGATGAGTGTCCCACGGGGCTACTTTTCATTATATAATTTTGTGCACACATTGGAACAAAACCTTTTTATCTCCCTTTTGCCTTAGTCTCATCCTGATCATGGACAAGTATTGACATAACTGCTTAAGATAGTTTGCTAGTTCATTTTGGTAATAAGTACTCTCTCCAATCGTGAATATAAGTCATTTGCTACATTGATAAAACCCACTATGTGGAGCTTTGACTAACAATTTTCATAAAAATATCATATTTAAAACAAAAGGGGTTGTATATTGTGAAACTAGCTTCATGATAAATCTACAAAAATCAACCTTACATTTTCAATCTACCTAATTCTTTATGCATCAACACTAAAAATAATTAGACCGGCAAGAATACTGAGACGACTATATGTACAATCAGATGGAGTATATGTCTAGCACTTTTCTTGTTTATGAAACCTTGTGCTTTCTTACACTTTGATGCTTGCTAATGATGTAGCGTTATGGCATTAGATCATATAACAATTCTGTACCATTGGTTTCGTGGAGTATGTGCTATGACAGCTTCTAACGCATCTGTTAAACATGCCTGTACATCAACAGTCCTTTTAGTTGATTTTGTAGCATTACTTTACTTGATATATAATCTCTAATTTAAGGAGTCACTCACTCCAATTGGTGATGTCCTATGTTTCCCATTCCTCTTCCGCCACTCACTACACTAAAGTTGTGCATAATGCCTCAATAAACTCCAATCTTGAAACAATATGTATCTTAGGGCCATGTATATCCACTTGTACGTCACTGAAATGCTTGAAAGGATACACTCCATCCAGAATAATCATTATATCCTGGTAAAGTATTAATTGTAGCTTTTTTCTACAGCATTTGGAGGCCATGATCTGGTGTATCAGGCATAGATTTATTCAGGACATCTGCTCAAGGTACACTGATCATACATCATGGAGCTCTGATGTGATTCAAAGGAAGGCATATGCAGAAGAAAGAAAATGGCCTGGATTTTCTGATAAAGGGTCAGATATAAATGAAGCCAATCAGAGTACACTATTCATCGAACAGGCCCTACAAAACCTTGGGATTGAACAAAGTTATAGGGATAAGGAGGAAGAAATAGCAATCACATGTTTACAGAACGAACAATCATCATCTATGTTCTGTTCCACAATTACAACCGATCATTTTAGTATTGACAGATACCCTTTTAAGAATTTGTGCGAGGCAGTTGATGTACTCTTTCTACACGGAGCATCAGACATGGTGATTGCAAAGCAAGCTATTGTATCCTTCAGCTTTTTTTTTATCTCGTACTACCTTTGGTCTCTCTCACTTGTCGCTTGGGATATCATATTTACATTGTTCCTCAGGCATGCTACATCATTAAATTTCCTTAACGCTTCTCAGTTATTGTATTATCTATTTGATCGACATTGGAGTAGACCAGATTCAGAATGGAGGTATCTGGTGGATGATTTTGCTGCTACCTTTGGGATTACTAATAGAACATTGCTTGAGTGCCTTGTATTTTGTCTTCTAGACGATCATTCTTCAGAAGCCTTGGAGGTACCTGCTCTGTACCTGTTTTTGCTGGACATTTAAATTTGAATTGTCATATATATTGTACAATGTCCTGGATGTGGGTGTTGTATTTGCTCCTAACTACCTGTTTGCGTCACTTTTGTGGAGTTTGAGCAGCTATTTATGTGCATATAAACTAGTCCTCTATCAATCATCTTCTTACTGTTTGTCCAAAGTTGTTCAAATTATAGTTTCTATGTTCATGTACTCCTTTCATGGACCCAAAAATAAAGGGAGAAAGAAAATATGAAAACAGAACATAGGAAAGAGACAACTGGTTCCCACAGTACTTCATCTCACAGTGCCACTTTATCATGTACGTATCCTGTTATTCAGGTGTCCTTATCTTGGAATGTGAACTCCGGGCGTATCTAGATGAAAAGGTCATTGGTGTCATGGGGTGGGCACAAAACCCAACAACCGAAAACCAAACCTGAAAACCCGGAACCTGAACCCCAAAAACCCAAAACCCCAAAAATCGGATACTATCTTCAGTAATAAATCTAGAAACCCGAACTTTCTTTGGGTAATTTGAGTAGTGTCTCCTAGTACCCGAATTTTAGCAGTGCAGTAGCCCAACATGCTATTTTATACTTTTAGCCCAGACCAATTCCCTATGCCCCAGCCCGATCTCACCGCCTAAACATACCCTAGCCGTATCCCACCCGAGCTCCTGTCGTGCCCATGCCCAGACCACCTCATCACCTTGCTCCTTGTGCCCTTTGCTGCCTGATGCTGCATCTCGTGGCTTGCGCCCTCCGCCTCTCGCTTCCCGCCTGCTGCTGCTGCATCTCACCCCTGCCTCTCGCTGCCTGGATGACCATGGTGTTGCCAAACATCGCCTCCAGATGGTACAGTTCTCAAGCAAGAATTGTTTTGGAATCAATTCATGGATCTGAGTTGTTTCTTGTTGTATTTGATCCGGTTGAATCTATGAAAATTTGTTTGATTTGTTCATTATATATGCTGCAACAGGGTGGTTAGGGATTACCTGAAACACGAACCCGGATTCCGGGTACCGAAATGTCGGGTAGCTATTTTTTTGGGACAAACTTTGGATATCATTTCTGAAAACCCGAACTTTCCGAAACCCGAAATACCCGACCCAAAATTTTTGGGTAACCCGAATGCCCACCCCTTCACCTCCATATAATCATGATGTCATCTCGTTTAATCAGCACTAATAAACATTCAGTTCCTATAGAGGTTGTGAAACTCAATTGCTGTCCTAGGGCAGCACGGAATGAGCCTGGCTCTGCCCCTGAATTCCCTATTTCCATACAGTTATCTTAAAATTATTTGGTGTCCAGGAGGACGCACGTCCCGGACATCAGGTCCGTCACCTTGGATTGCCGGGATCAATTGACGGCAGACTTCTTCCTCCTTCCTCCTCGCCTCGCTTTCTTCCTCTGCCCTCCGCTTTGCCTCCCTCTCGACGCCTCTGTGACAGCGTTCACGTCCCCGTCACCACAGATTCCGCGCCCTGTGAGGTTACAGGATGGGGTTTGGGGTTTGGTGATTTTTGTGGCCTCCAGCTGTAGAGGGATGGCCTGGGAGCCTCGCTGATCTGGTGATGGTGGCTGATGGTGGGCGGGAAGGTGGCAGGGATGCAGCGGTGGTGGAGGACAGCTGTCGGGCAGGGAAGGAGGTGGGGGCGTTGTGGCCAGAGCAGTTAGCGCCGGCCATGGTGGAGGGTGGCAGCGCTGGTGCTGGCAGAGCTGAGGGCGAGGAGGCAGGGGAGTGGGATGCATGGTGTGCTGGGTGGGGATGGTAATGGAGGAGACGGCGGTGTATGGGTGAGGAAGACAGACAGATGAAGCGGGTCCATTATCCTCTGTTACTTTTTTTTTCTGGAGCGGAGCTAGGGTCACGATGTCCAGGACTTGCGTCCTCCTGGGCACTGTTTCTGCTTTGATGCTTATGTGCTACTTTAAAGGTTTTCCCACCTTGTACAGTATTGAACTCACTTTTGAACTCTAATCCTTAGATCAACATAGTTAGATTCTTGCAACCTCTACTATAACCCAAAATAATGCATGCTACAATTTTCAATTAATAATTCTCTTAAAAATTCACAGTACTTAATGAGCATTGCGATTGCAAGGATCACAGGTGTATTGTGTGTACATTTTTGCGATTGCAACCGTTCTTTTGGTTTGGTTGCCGCCTGCGCTTACCTTAACACATTTGCATTGTAGGGTTTTTTTTAATTGTGTTATAGTTTGTGTTACATACTGCTATGTACAATGATTTGTTTTTTTTCCTGTTCATGGTATCACTTGGATCTCGTCTGTATATCTATGCACAGTATCAGTTTCATGGGTTTTGTCTTCATTATCTTATGTTCGTGATGCACCCCTACTTCCTGTGCAGGAGGCCTGCTCTCTTCTTCCCAAGATCTCTAGCAAGGAAACACATCCAAAGATAGCACAAGTTCTTTTGGAACGTCACAAACCTGATATGGCACTTCTTGTGCTGAAGTGCACAGGGCGTGATAGCTTCTCTGCTACAGAAAACTTTGAAAAAGATGGCATTTCATCTCTTAGCGAGGCAGTGACTGTGGTCCGTGTTAGAATTGAATGTGGGCTCCTTACAGAAGCGTTTATGTATCATAGGAGCTACTGCTCTAAGGTGAAAGAGCAACGCTCAGCAGATGTGACACATTCTGAGGATGCATTCAAAAGCTCTTGGATTTATCATGTTGAGGTGATGATGACCGAATTTTGTACTATCTGCATTGAAAGGAATTTAGTTGATAAAATGATTGATCTGCCTTGGGATTCTGAGGAAGAGAAACATCTTCACAAGTCCCTCTTCGAGTCTGCTCATGAAATGCCCATGAAACCAAATGGTAGTCTGCTTGTTGTCTACTACCTTCGGGTAAATATTCTGATTCTCATTTTTTTTGTATTTAAAAGTTAAAACCAGATTAAGAGGCACTCTGGAAATTACTAATGGAACTAAAACTTTAGGATATCCTGGTATGATGAAATTGTCAGGCTCATTTGTGTCATTTCTCATCTATATACTGATGTATTGCATTTGTTTTATTTAATATGCATGTCTTTCAGACATTGAAATTACAAATATGACAGTTGTATGTAATTCAAAGCAACAAGGATTATTCAAAGCAACAAGGATTAGCTGGTGTAGCATTTTTTTCATGCATACAGAATCTGACGTATATGATTATTTTATATTAATCTAGGACAGAAAAATGGTGCTTACAGATTCTTACATATATATATATGCATATTCAAAAAAATAGACCGAACAGAACATTCACTAAAAGCATCTCATGTTGATGTACTTCTTTTAGAAGGCATGGTTAAAGGCTTCCTCAATACCTCTCTTTTTGCATAAGAAGATTTCTATCTTCAAGTTTTATTAACTATTTATCATGTTTCATGATGAAGATCTTCCATACTTTTGTTTGTTGTTTAAATCTTTAAAGGAGAAACATTCATTTACAGTTTTAATCTTTTCCTCTTTCCACTTCATAATGGAAGCATGCTGGTGCATAAATACCTTAGTAATTTACCTGTGTTTGCTGTTCTGTTAGCGTTATCGGTATTTGGAGGCATATGAGGTTGATCGTAGTCTTCAGAAATTTGAGCAAAAGAAATTGGAAAATACCACTGAAGAGATTGCTTCAAAAATCAGAGCAATTGCTCAATGGAGAGAAAGTTTGATTGTAAGTACTGTCACTTTATACTTCCACAGTTCTGCTTTATTATGCATGTCTAATTGTTATGTTTTATTTTGTCAACTCATCAACTTGCAATTTTTTTCTCTTCATAATGTAATCAGAAAAGATTACACTTGACACTTGATATTAGGAAGGATACTGTTCGCAACCAAAACTGACAGCCGCGCAAAACGCACGCACCGGACAGTCCGGTGCGTGGACTGTCCGGTGTGTGTATTTTAGGACATGTCCGAGAAGGACTCAATTTCTATGTTTGTTTTGGCCTTTTGGGTCGGTTTCTCATGATGTATTTGGACTCTACCCCCGGGATAGACCTCCCACCCTATTAATATAAAGGGCCATGGCCGATTGAGACATCCAATCGATCAATCAATACAACTTTTATCTTTTTGCCTTTACTTTTTATTCTCTTTTTTCCCTAATCTCCTCCAAACCCTAATATGTTGTTCTGCAAGCTTCTCGGCAGAGTTTGTGGGCATTTTAGGTGACCTTGCCGACCCTAGAACGACCCTAAGTGCGTCTTCACGGTGGAAATCAACACACTGGACAGTCCGACGCTAAGCATCGAACAGTCCTGCGCTCACGGCAGCCACCGCTGAACAATCTTTTGCGTGCTGCTGGAGTTGCTCTTATTAGCACAATGGCATTAACATTTCTTTCTAAACTAGGACAACACTCTTTGCAAGGGTTTTCAGCACCTAGATTCCTATCAAAATTAAACTTGCTATTGATTAAGGTTTAAGTTATTGGTTAGGTTCTTGTGGATTAGTATTCTGTCTTTGGAATAGTGTGCCCGTTAACATTCTCCATGATATTTGTCAAAAGACAGCCTTGGACCTTGCCATTAGCATTTTCTTTGCTTTTCCTCATTCTAAGCAAACTAATAAACTGTACACTCTCTACGGACCAGTGGAAGCCTGCTTTCTTCAACACAAAATAAATATGTTTTGCTTGTTATATTTATGCAATGCTTTGATTTTCTTTATTTTTCATACAGGCTAAATGCCTTGACATGCTTCCGGAGGTCCAGAGAGAGATTGTGAAAGCCATCAACAGCGGAGAACAAAGTCAATTTGCTCGAACTGCTCAAATATCTTCTCCAGCTCATGTGGGCAAATCACAAAATCCTGTCATGGACTTGAGCACAACTTTTACGACTGTTCTTCAAAATAAGTCAAGCCTCCTCTCAAAAAACAATGCATCGATTGATTCTGGTGGTCTAATCCGAAGCAGCCGCTCAGAGTTTGGTAGAAAGATCCCATCTGTTCTGCAGACCGGGGCATCACCCCAGGGGCCACCTACATCCAATATGAGATCAACTGCAGGGGGTATGTTCCCCACAGTGGGCCAGAATGTCGAGTCTCCATTTTTTAGGGGGGCTAAAGATATCAGTTCTAGAAAAGGAGGGTCAGGTTTCAAAAAAGGGATTAAATATGCTGATCATGATCCACTGCCTATGTATTTGAACTTAAGTTCTGGTGATACACCTACGAAAGACTACCGAACAAGTTTGTTGAAGACTGAGGTTAACAAAACCACTTATTTTCAAGGAAAAGGTTCTGTTGTAAAAGGAGAGTTCCAGTTTGGTTCACGTGCTGAGAAGCCTTTCATCTTAAATGGAACTGGTGTAGGTCAAAATGGCCTCGCTAAGGTCTCCGGATATGCTGGTTTTCGTGAGGATTATAAGGTACCAACTAAGGAGAACATCTTGAGGTAATCATGATTCTGCACTCTGCTTTCTGGCAGTATGTTTCGTTGTGGTCCTTGTTGGTACCTAGTGTGAACTTGGCTTCAGAGTTCAAAACATAATATTATTAGAACGAAATTTGTGTGTTTTCAGTAACTCGGGTGTAATTCTGGTACACCAGGAAAGGCTGATATATCAGCCATTCTTTTACTGATTAGTTTTCAAATACTATAGTTAGATGACTGCAGTGGCTGGTTTCCAGCCTTTTTATTTTAGTCCTCGTCTATTCTTTCTCCTACCTGTCAATGTGGCCGGTTTACAACCAAGTATGATTTTATTCTATGTAGCTTTAGCAAGAAATCTTCAGTTGATGGAGCAGAAGCCAGCAAAGGTGTGTCAAGGTGGAGATCCGATGAGTCTAGTGAAGATGAAGAAGAGATAACAAACCGGGAGAGCGCAGCTTCTCTTGTTACTACTAGAAGGCGACCAAGATTTTCAAGAAGATGATATACTTTAATTGTTTGCCCACATCCTCAGGGATCTTTAATTGTTTGCAGGGGAGGATTGTTTTAATATCTCCACAGTTATTACACCCTAATGTAACAATACTTTGTTTCAAGGGAAAAGTGTATGCGACTATCATGCATACTTTACACTGCCATGGCCGAGATGTAGTTTCGAGTGTCACCAAGGATGCTAGAAAACAAAAATGAAAAGGCATAGGCATGTTGTACCAAATTATATTTCTCCAACTTTTGTACCAAAAAATGCATTGTACATGATGTTCAGCACGTTAGGTGCAAGTCCGATAGTCGTGCTAATCTGATTTCTTTGCTGTTGGTACTTTGTACTGTTGTCTGCGTCAAAAAGTTCCAGGGCCAATACGTACGACGTGTAGTTGTATGTATGATATCATATATCTTATGGTATTTATTTATGAAATCATTGTGGCAGAAAAGCAAATATGAGGGGCCTGCAATACGACACTAATAAATTTGCGGCCTCTAGATGGATTGCTGAAAAACCAGCGAGTCTGTAGTACCAGTGTACGGAGTAGGTGAGAAAATGGTTGAGATCATGAGATGCGGACGCATGGGAGCCTGGAACACGACAGGCCCGGTGACATCAGTTAGTTGATCTCCGCCAACAGCCTATTGGATTCTTGATCTGCGTCCTGATCAGGGGCGTTCAACCTTAATGTGGTTGGTGGGCTCCTGTCGCACAACACTATAAATAGAGAAGTGGGGAACTGGGCTCGACTAACGAAGTTGACCGGAGCCGCCCCAATCCCACCACAGAGAAACCTAACCCGATCTAAAGGAGTGCTGCCAGCGACGGGATGCCCCACCGCACCGCCATCGCCCTTGAACGTCACCACCGGTCCACCGCATCGCCACCACGACGCCAACAACCCCACGGTACCGGCGTCTACCCTGCCGCGGTGCAACTACGCAAAGGCGAGGAGGCTTACCCTGGATCTACGGTTACAGAGGTACACTATGATCCTAACATTGGTACCAGAGCCAGGTTGCCAGTGTGTAACCCTAACCCTAACCGGGTAAAAGCAAATTGAAAAGAGTCCGGGGGTGGCGGACGTCACTGGAACCCCGGTCACCACCGCCACCGCGCGGGGAAAAGTGCCGCACAGCCGTCCTCGCCGGCGCGCGGCAAGAAAACAAGAGAAGAACATCCGTGTTCGGATCAGAGAAGAGATGGGGGTCTCGGCACTTCAAGCCGAACCCTAACCCACGAACAGAAAGAAGAACAGTGGGGTCGGAACCCTAACCCTAACTCGTGACGAGGAAGGGAAGAGAATGTTTCGGTATAAATAGAAAAGAAAAGAAATCAAAAGAAAAGCGAAACCCTAACCCTAGATCTCGATTCGGATGAACTCCGAAAAGAAAAGAAATCAAAAGAAAAGCGAAACCCTAACCCTAGAACGAATCCCCATCCCAAATCGGTTCAATCCGAGCACCAAAAGAGAACTAGAGAAGAAAACCAAAGAAAGAAGAAGAACAGTCCAAACCCTAATCCCTATCACCGGTTCGGATAAGAGAAAAGAAAACCAAATTAGAGAAGGGGAAAGGGGGGAACAGACCTACCTCGCCGTGCATCGGGATGACCCTTCGCCGACGCAGGAGAAAAAGGGCCGAGCCGGGGGCAGCTGCTCGCCGGGCTCGGCCAAGGGGGCGCCACGGCGGGGTCACCGCGGCAAGGCCGCTCGATGGCGGCGTGCTCACCCGTTGGGGAGCACGCACGCCGGCGAGGGGGCCGGCGACGGCGCCATGGCTGCCTCGCTCCACCGCCTTCGCTCGCTCTCGGTTGTGCTCGCTGCGCTGAGAAGAACGGCGAAGAAAGAGAAAAGGGGAGAAAGAAATGAAGTTAGGGTTTGATGGGAGCCGCTGCTGTCGCGGTTTGGATCGTGCGACTCGCGCGGACGACCGTAGGATCTAAATGAGCGGCCGAGATCGACTGGACCGTAGGCCGGCCTAGGCGGGCGCGAGCAGTAGCGCGGCTTTGCCGGTCCAGGCCCAGGTTGCGGCCTGGTGCGGGCAGTGCGCATGCGTGGGCTGCTGTGGCAGGCTGGGCCGCACACTGTTGTTGATCGGCCGGTTACTGTTCCTACAGGCCGGGCCAAAATGAATAGAAGAGTATATAAAGGTTTTATTTAATTTCAGAAGCTGATTTGAATTAATTTTGATGAATTTCAATGGTTTAAAATTTCTAGTAAAATTACACAACGTGTTATTTTTCCAGAAAGTAGATATGAACCAGAAAAGCTTCTGAAAAATAGATAATGAATTTTTTCATGCTTTTTCTTTTTTCAGTAAATGTTTATTTCCTGGAAATTGATTAATAGCTTAAAGAAAATGGAAAAGAGAGTTTCCCTTTGGGTAAAATTCAAGAAAAAGAGAGTTTTTCCGCTGCTAAAGAAATTGTTTATTCTCCAATTATTTTGAACCAACGTGTTATTTTAATTGGAGAATAAGAGACTTTGACATGATTATGATGTTGTTATTTTCTGACCAACGTTGTTAATAACAATATTGTAATTTTAATGATTTTATACATTAATTATATTTCTGTCCAACGGTGATGTAGAATTAGTGTATAAGAACAGTTGTGAATTTTAATAATTTATGCATTAATTCTATTTCTGCCCAACGGTGATGTAGAATTCGTGTGTAAGAACAGTTGTGAATTTTAATGATTTTATACATTAATTCTATTTCTACCCAACGGTGATGTAGAATTAGTGTATACGAACAGTTGCATGTTTTGATTTTGACCGACGCTAAAATTAAGGCATGTAAATGGTGTTATTTTTATGTTAAGAAAATGTTTGACCTGATTTTTATCTTGTCTAAGGTGGACTAGGTAGTCATCACGTCATGTTCCACAGAGCCTGTGGCACCGGTGAGGGAGACAAACGAGGATGATGTCGTTTGGGCAACTAAAGAGAGGGATTTTGAAATCCCGAAAGATGTCCTATGCCCTTGTGCATAGAAAGTGGGTCACTGCCAACAAAAAATATTTGACTGTGATAAAGAACACGATTGAGTCTGCAATTGTGGGCTCAATTCCAGAGTATGACACGGTTAACGAGTACCTTGATAGAATAAAGAGTCAGTTCACTGGCTCTTCAAAGACATATGCTACCCAGCTAATAAAGCAGCTGGTAACAGAGAGTTACTCTGATAATGGTGGCATAAGAGAGCTCACAATGCGTCGTCGAAATTATGACACTATCGTTTAGGCCATATTTCGAGGAGAAGAATAGAAAGACTAGTTAAGAATAATATTCTTTCTCCATTAGAGCTCTTAGAATGCATAAAAGGAAAGTATGTAAAGAAAATTGAGAAAGATGTCAAACGAAGCGCAGGAATTTAACAGATTATTCACACAGACATCTGTGGTCAGTTTTCTGTAAAGAGTGTGGATGGTTATGTTTTGTTCATAATATTCACAGATGATTACTCCCATTATGGCTACATTTATCCAATCAAAGAAAGAAAAGAAATATTGGATAAATTTAAGATATTTAAGGCAAAAGTTGAAAATCAATACAATTTAAAGATTAAGATAGTCAGGTCCGACCGTAGGGGGTACTACGGTCGGCATACCCCATATGGCTAAGTTCCTGAACCTTTTGCAAGATTCTTACAAGAGAATGGCATAGTAGCCCAGTATTCTATACCGGGTGAACCTCAGCAGAATGGAATAGCTGAGAGACGGAATTGTACCCTGATGGATATGGTGCGCAGTATGATAAGTTACTCCACCTTACAGTTGAGCCTGTAGATGAAGGCGTTAAAAACCACCATTCATATTCTCAATAGAGTACCAAATAAGTCGATGCCCAAAACACCGTATGAGTTGTGGACAGAAAGAGTACCCTCACTAAAATACTTAAGTGTGTGGGGGAGCCCTGCTGAGGCTAAAGTATTTAACCCAAACATTAGGAAGCGAGATCCTAAAATAGTAAGTTGCCATTTCATTGGCTACCTAGAAAAGTCAAAAGTTTTTTATTTCTACTGTCCAGAGAGACATACAAAGTTTGTGGAAACGAGACACACTGTCTTCCTAGAGGATGAATTGATGAGGGGGAGCATGGTAGCTCGAGAAATTGACCTTGAAGAGAAGCGGGTGTATGCGTCCACTCCAATCATTCATGAGCCAATTTTCTCACTACCTGCTGTCGCTGCACTGACAGTGCAAGATACTGTGGTGCCAGCACCTGTTGTTATTCCGCCTGTGACAACAATGAATGACGATGAGAAACCTGTTCTTCAGGATCCTATAGAACCAATTGCCACAAATGAGGGGGAGCAACAACAGCCTCAAACAGAAGATGTGCCAAATGTGGAGGCCCCTAGAAAGTCTCAGAAAGTTAGAAAATCAGCTATTCCTGCTGATTATGAAGTGTACAATACTGAGAAATTTCAAATGGAGTATGATCTCACCTCATTTGAAGAAGCCATGAGAAGTGATCATTCATCAAAATGACTTGAGACCATAGAAGATGAAATAAAATCAATAAATGCTAATAAAGTTTGGGACTTGAAAATAATTGCTAAAGAAGCCAAAGCAATAAGCTGTAAATGGATCTACAAAACAAAACTTGATTCTCAAGGGAATATAGAGAGATATAAAGCGAGACTTATGGCAAAAGACTTTACGTAAAGAGAAGGGATTGATTACAATTAGACCTTTTCTCCAGTCTCATGTATGGATTCCTTCAGAATCATAATAGCATTAGTGGCACATTACGATTTAGAATTACATCAGATAAATGTAAAGACGACATTTCTCAACGGGGACTTAGAGGAAAATGTTTACATGGCACAACCGAAAGGTTTTGTCATGGAAGAAAAAGAACGAATGGGATGTCGTATAAAGGAAACCATTTATGGATTAAAACAAATTTTAAGACAGTGGTACTTGAAGTTTGATCAGACAATAAAGAATTTTGGGTTTAAAGAGAATGTAGAGGACAATTGTGCCTATACAAAGTTTAAGAATGGAAAGTTTATCTTCCTTGTCCTATATGTGGATGATATCTTACTTGCTAGTATCGATGTCAGTCTACTACTGGAGACAAAGAAGTTTTTTGTCCTCAAAATTTGATATGAAAGATCTTGGTGAAGCTTCGTTCGTTCTAAGGATCAAGATTTACCGAGATAGAAGTAAAGGGATATTAGGACTGTCACAAAAGGCATACATAGAAAATATCTTAAAGAAATTCTGTATGCACAAATATAGTCCCTCACCTGCTCATATAGTCAAGGGCGACAGATATGAGGATTTTAAATGCCCTAGGAACCAATATGAGATCGATTAAATGAAAGTAGTTCCATATGCTTCAGCTGTCGGAAGCTTGCAATATGCTCAAGTATGTACGCGCCCTGACTTGGCATTTGTTACCAGGTTACTTGGTAGATTCCATAGCAATCCTGGAACAGAACACTAGAAATTAGTAAAGAAAGTCTTGCATTATTTGCAAGGAATGAAAGGCATTATGATGACGTATAGAAGATCTGATTCACTTCATATAGTGGGATATTCATATTCTGATTATGCGGGAGATGATAGAAAATCCACGTCGGGATATGTATTCACTCTCGCAAAGGGGAGCTATTTCATGGAAAAGCTCAAAGCAAACTGCCACTATATCGTCCACAATGTATGACAGTTTGTAGCGTGTTATGAGGCAACGGGGCAGGTGAACTGGCTAAAGAAGTTCATACCCGGTTTGAAGGTGGTTGACGATATCTATAGACCATTTAAGTTATACTACGATAATAATCCGGCAGTACAGTATGCTCACAACATAAGTCAAGTGGTGCTGTCAAACACATTGACATAGAGTATTATGTTGTGAAAGATAAAGTCCGAGATCAAGTCATAAGTCTTGAGCATATAAGTACAGAAAAGATGCTCGCGGATCCGCTTACAAAAGGCTTACCACCCAACGTGTTCAGAGAACATGTAACTAGCATGGGTTTAAGGGAAAGCTTAAAATTCCTGGACAAAAGAAGACCCAAAGATAAGTATCTATTTCAGAACAGAGTAGTGTGTTGTAGCTGTTAAATCCATTGTCAATAGACCGTGACGATGAGATATGCTCTATGCGCTAATCTGTAATGTAATGAACAAAAATAAATGATATGAAATTGAAAGATAGTAATGAGATCAAGGGAATAATGTTAATTGATCTCCATCAATAGGCCCAATGACCTATTGGGCCCTTGGATCTACGCCTTGATCGGGGACGCCCAACCCTAATGTGGTTGGTGGGCCCCTGTCGCACAGCACTATAAATAGAGAAGTGGGGAACTGGGCTCAACTAACGAAGTTGACCGGAGCCGCCGCAATCCCACCACAGAGAAACCTAATCCGATCTAAAGGAGTGCTGCCCGACAGGATACCCCACCGCACCGCCATCGCCCTTGCAGCGTCACCACCGGTCCACTGCATCGCCACCACGACGCCAACAACCCCACGGTACCGGCGTCTACCCTGCTACGGTGCAACTACGCAAAGGCGAAGAAGCTTACCCCGGATCTACGGTTATAGAGGTACACTATGATCTAACATCCGCTCTATGCCAAACGTGGGACCTTGTCTCGTTAGGAACGCTGGATTATTTTTTTAGGAAACGATTTTCTTTTGAATCGTGTGTTTTACTATGAAATTGAATTGATTTTTGTGAAATTACCATATGATGATTGCTGTATAGAATCTTTACGTTCTGAATGAGCCTTGACATGGCCCAAGAATCGTTATCCTGGCTGCTGTGCAGGTTACATGCATTTGATGGGTTAGCTATGGGGTCTGTTTGGCAGGACTGAAAAATAAGTCAAAATACTATTTCGGCTAACTATTGTGAGAGAAAAATATTGTTCCGTCTGAAAATACTGTTCATAAAACAGTGATTTTGTGAGTGGGCTGGCAGCCAGCCACGAGCCAGTCGAACAAGGCCATGGTTTGTAGCACTGATATCTGTGTGCTGCATTTTGTCAGCATCACACCAGCAATCACTCCGTTCGTTAGCTCGTATCTGGCTTATAAAGTATGGTTTATCAGTCAACAAATAATATTTTTCTCTCACGTCAAACCAGCCAACAGTACTTTCAGTCAAGGCTTATAAGCCAAACAACCCAAACAAACAGGACGAATACCGTGGACAGGGCTGCTGTTGCACTATCTGTCTATCCTCAGTCATGATGACAGAGAGTTTTGATTTTGCGGCCTTTGTTTGTTGCCACTTGCCAACCATAAAAGGGGCTAACATGCTTCCAGCACAAAAAAAGGTCCCGTTCGGCTCGTTAAAACTTGGTTGAAAGTGGCTGAAAAATACTATTCTGGCTGAATTGTTGTGAGAAAAAAATACTGTTCTGGCTAAAAAAAAAAGTCGAACAAACCGAATTTAAGGTAAGCCGAACGAGCCTTAGAAGAAGAAAAAAAATGCTCAGATGGTACCTAAAAGGTACTGTAGCTTTGTTGTACGTCCTGTTCGCTCGGATCTCAAAACTAGGAAGAAGAAAGCGGTGTGCGGGGGTTCCAAGATTTATTAGTGCATGGTTTACGCCAAACCAAACCATGTGCGATTTGCTGCGGCTCAGAAAGTAACCACGGACTCCAGGCCATGTTTAGTTCCCGGATTTGGGAGTGGCCAAATAATTAATGCATACTGTAGCGTTTTGTTTGTATTTGTGAATTATTGTCCAAACATTGACTAATTAGGCTCAAAAGATTCGACTCGTAAAGTACAACCAAACTGTGTAATTAGTTTTTGATTTCGTCTACATTTAGTACTCCATGCATGTACCGCAAGTTTGATGTGATGGAGAATCTTCTTTTTGCATAGTGTATTTTTTAGAAGTTTGGTGGGAACTAAACATGGCCCCAGTCCTAAGCATTCGCGCCCACGTTGATGATGGCAGAGTGGTGGCGGCGTGGGACGGCACGGCCACGGTCGGCGACCGACCGTCCGTTCTGAGGCTGGCTGTTTACCGGCCCGGCCGGCCTCCCAGTTTAGGAGCCAAACTGATTGGGGGCGCACGGACAGCAGGTCGGCGACACGCCCGTGCGTCCCTCTCCCTCCCCCGCTAAGCTAGCCTGGCCCGCTCGTGCTCGTGGATAGGGCGGTAGCCGGCAGGCACGGCACGAGTGCTACGCACTCGAACCGCGCAGCCTAGAGCTCTCGAATCTTGGCTGAAAAATATTGTTCTAACTGAATTATTATGAGAGAAAAGCACTGTTTTCAGCTGAAAAAATAAGTCGAACAAGTCGAATATGAGATAAACGAACACCGTAATCCACTTCCACTTCCGACCCTGCCGGCTGCTGCCACGACGTCCACGTACGGGCGTCGGTGTTTCCGTGACTCACTCGGAGGCGCCTGTCAGCCCGTGAAGCGAAATCTTTACTGCTTCGGGCTAGGAATCTACCGAGCGTGGAACGCGTTACCGCTTACAGTACCACCGCGGTGGAGAGTGAAAACGCAGCGATTCCATCTCGGGCAACCTAGCACCTATAGCACGCTCGCGTTCTGTAGTCGAGTAGAGCTAAGAGTAGGGTCAGACACCCTGTTCGCTCGTTGTTTCACCCAGCTCAAACTAGTCAGTCAATAATATTTTTTTCTCACATCAAACTAACACCAACCAGCCCAAATCAACGAACAGACCGAGAGACGGACAGGACGAACTTGGCGAGAGCAGAAAGGTGCAGATGAAGAATCCAACGCAGGGAACCCACGAAGCGGTCCCTACCGAAACCCAATCCAATCAAGATATTTCGGCGCCACCAGCTCCAGCAGCAGCGGACAGCGACGACAAGCAGAGCGACGGAGTGGGTAGAGTTCCTTTCATCAAGGGTCGGGCTGGCAAAACGTCGGCGTCACGGGGTCGCACCGCACGTCCCTCCATCTGTTCCGGCCCCCGCTTCCACCGATCCATCCGCTTCTCCTCCCCGTCCCGATTCCCGAGTCCCGACTTCCCGAGCCGACGAGGCACCGTGACGGCGACGCCTGTTTTGTTTACGCGCGCCCGTGACGCCGACGGCGACCCTCCCCTGGCCCTTTGCCCCGTGCACGTACTGCCCGCCACCCACGCTCCCGATGCCTCCGTCCGTTTGGGGTTGCGTCCTCTCTAATCCTTGGCACCTGCCTGCTGTCATGAATTCATGATTGATTATTACGCTAGCAGTGGTACTACTACCAGTACCAGTACCGGGATCCGTTGCTCCGCCTCCGCGCGGTGGTCTAGCGTTGGGTACTTCGGTTGGCGCGGCCATGCATGTTCTTCGTCACCCGGGACCGGGACGACTCCACCCTACGCGCAACCGCGCAACAGCGATGGCTTCTCACTTCTCGGCCGGCCCGTGGTTTCTTCTGCCCCTCCGGTGTGCACGGCTGACTGACCGGTAACAAACCGAAAATCAAAAATAGATGGGTAATAATCGAGCGCTGGCCTGGCCTGTTGCGCAGCTCATAACAAACAATATTTCCAGTTTCTCAAAAACAAAATATATATTTCTATTATTTAAAAAAAATATTTCTCATAACAAACAACTCGCATTATAAAAAAATAAAGCAAAAGAGCAGACAGGGCCGTGTGGATAAGACCGACGGCACATGACTTCACCACTCCCGATCTCCACCCGCAGAGAGACGTCGCTTTAATTAGCGCTCATCACCCTCGCCTCCTTCGTCCTCCTCTGCCCTCCTCCACTCCCACCACCCTCAACTCCGTCTTCAGTTCACTGCGGCGCGGGGCTTCGCTTCGGATCGGCTCGAGCAGGTAAAGCAGCGGCCGAACCCACCCCACTTTGCTTAAGCCTAGGCTAAACGGACCGATGCCCCAACCGTGAACTGCCTGCTCTGCAAGCAGCAAGCCTAGAGGCGTCATGATAGGTGTTTCTGATGGAACTAGTGTTGCTTCGGTTTGGACCGGGTAAAGCTAGCCGTGCGTTCAGAGCGTTCTTTCTTCTTGCTCTAGATTTCTATACACGGACTGATCTGTTCCTCTTAAGCTGTAAAGGAATGCGAGCATCTCTGCTCTCTGCTCGCCCGTTTCGTACCAAAAGAAAGAAAAAAAGAGTTTTTGGGCAAGTAAAGGTAGCTCGACGTTTACTGTGGTCTCGCTTTGTGAGAAGAGTATTCTTTTCCCCCTTGGTTTCTGCACGATCTGCTATTCTGCTTTGTTCCTCTGCGAGCAACTCTGCTCACGGTTTATATATAGCAAAAAGAGAGTTTTTTAGGCAAAGAAAAGAAGAGAACACTGCACGCTAGCAACTGGGAGGAAAGACAATGAAAGAGCATGTTTTACTTCGTTTCTCTGGCTATTCAGTGCCTGATCTGTCCCATCTCTGCTACAGGTTCCCATCACCTGATCGATGCCTTCATTTGGTATCTTTATCGATGCACATAGATTGCTTATTCGTTTTTATCCCTTGCAGTAGATACAGATCGAGTTTGTGTCTAAAGCCTCTCATAGAGAGATGGAGTTTTACCTTCTTTCTTTTGTTTTTTGTTGGCTCTGTTTAGTTCTCGTCGCTTCGAGATTTCAGTTTTGTATCGGTGAGCCCTGCTGCATTAATTCTTTTTTAAACTTTTTTTTCTGTACAAGTTAAAAGGAAAAACTCTACTTAGCTCAGAATTTTTTCAGAGCCGGGCATGACACCTAGATTTTCATTTTATGATTCGATTGTTCGTTTGATTCTCGTATCTGCAATGATTTCATAAACCCGAATTAAATGTCATGGAGACAGTCGAGTGCATGGGTGGAGTTCAGTGTCCTGAGTGGAGACGCCATTATTCGGATTCTCTGTTTGGTGGCGATTCCTTATTGGTTTGATTGTGACATAAAACCGAATCCAATGTCATGGTGGGCTCAATTATCTGAAATCCATAATACAGGCCTGCCAAAAGGTGTCTACGCATACTACCTCTCTGCGCCCAAGCTGAATATATATAGTTTTTCTGAGTGGCACTGTGGTTGGCTGAATATATCGCTAACATATTCCTAATACTATTTCAGCACAGATGCTGATTTATAGATAGAATATTGTCATAGAAAGATGAAGTATTTGGTTCTGTTCTCTACTGAACTGGTGGTGTGTGTAAATGTTTTCTTCTTCCACTATTTATTGGTCAGAAAACAAAGTGATATGCTAGACATCCCTTTCATGGTGGCAGCAACTTGAAAAAACTAAATGCCTTTAGTATTGTGTTCCCAATAAGATCAGGATAGGATTTTCCACTATGATTAAGATAGGATTTGTTTGTTTATGCAGAACAGTACAATGACTGCATTATTGATGAAATGTTTTCAATTATCCAATCATTGTTGTTGCTTCCTTTCCAATTCTCTGTCTGAGTCTAGACCAGCTCATGGTTATGACCTAGCCCCTTTGCTTTTGTATGGCAACAACCTTATTTTAACAAAGCTCACCTCATTGTTGTTAAATTGAGATCAAGCTATAAGTATTTGCTCATTTCCCTGTCTCTGTTATTCTTTGTACCGGGCTCCCCCTACTTCTGATAAGGTGAATTACTTGTGCAAATTAATCAATGACCTTGACTTCCTGCTTGGTCCTTAACGATATATGTTGGTATAAACTTACATTAATATGTATGACATGCTAATATCTCTCCATTTCTGTTTCTTCTACTATGAAATGTTTAGGGTTGGATGTAGTTTTGAGGCTGATGTCTCCAAGTTCTAATATTCTTGGAAAGCAGTTTGTGGCATTGTCTTGTAGTTTTGAGGCTAATGTTGTTTGTCACGGATTCTATGCTGAACATCTGTTGTCTGAGATTTGGTTTAGTGCACTATTCATAATTTGGTTTAGTGCACTATTCATAAGTTGAGCATTTAAGGCAGCAAGCAAATTGATTTGATGCATAAAAATCATATTTGAAATAATTTATAGTTCAAAATGAAGTGATTGCTGCTTTTGATTTGTGATATGACACAGAAGAAAATGCAACGGGCAGTGCAAGCCGTCAGGTCACATGGCAATGTGCTTAAATATGCTGTTCTACAACACATCAGCGCTCCCAAACCAGCAATGCTTCCTGCTGTCTTTTCTCGTTTCATGTCAGTTTCATCTGCTCGCCTAGAGGATAGTGGATTTGAAACTGCCACTGTATCAGATGTCTTGAAGTCTAAAGGGAAGAGTGCTGATGGATCTTGGCTGTGGTGCACCACAGAGGATACTGTCTATGATGCTGTCAAATCGGTATGTGTTCACTTCCTGATGGTCATATTAACTCCTTTATAGTCAATGGTTATGCATCAAAGATAAACAACCTACCTTTTGGTACCTTAAACCTTTTGCAGATGACGCAGCACAACGTGGGAGCTTTGGTGGTTGTCAAACCTGGAGAGGATAAATCAATTGCTGGCATTGTCACTGAGAGAGGTAATGAACAAATTTCTGTACTCTTGGCATCTAACTCGTGACCTGTGGGTATGATGGGAAAATACAAAATCATGTACCACTACCTGCATTTTCAATTAACTGACACCCTCGACCAAAATTTTTCGGTTCATAAATACTTGATTTACTATTCTCAATGCATATATCTGAAGAGCGTCCCTTAAGTTTTACCTCATTGTGCTTTAGATGGTAGAGGTGCACTGTAGTCATATTCTGTGAAAATCATGACTGCCAAGTGTCAATAATCAGAAAACTTGAGGAGAAAATTATTGTGCTAAGATAGAGCTAGTCAGCTAGGGCTTGTAGCATGCTATTTGAAACAATGGGCGTGAGGTGTTTCACAATTCTTTCTCTCTGTCTACATGTTCAGAGGTGTTGCCTTTTCCTGTTCTTTTTATTGGAAAATAGCATTAGATGCAAAGCCTTATTACTGCCCCTTTATGGTGATATAAGAAACTAACACATTGGAAAGGAAAGTATTAAGAGTTCTACTGGTAGGTTGTGAATGTATAACTCCACTTTGTTTTTGCTTCTTACATTAAAAAAAAAAACTTTGTTTTTGCTTCAGCAGTGCATCAATAGTCCTTTTAGCATTCAAAGGGTCTTGACTCTTCAGAGCACTTTATAGTTGATACAACAGAAAATACAGCAAGTTAAAACATATATGTAGTAAGTAACATAGGATTTTATTCACATGGCACAACCATAGCCGCCATTTTACACTGAATTTCTTATTAGAGATGTATAAATAACTACCCTGAATTGTTGTATTCTTGTATCACAAGATGTACTCGGCTATATATATGAAATTCACCGCCCCACAGTGGGTGTGAGGGTGTTTCCTAATTCTCCTATCTCTCTACATTTCTGTCAGAAAGCCATGCATGGTGGTTAAGTTTCATGTGCAGAGAAATTTGAAGGGTAAAAACTAACAAGAAAGTGTAAACTTCAAGCCATCTATTTGCATGCCGAAAACTTCTGATCCTTGACCTCTATATACCTTTGGATATCAGTGTGAAGTTCTTTGCATATGATTTTCAAACTGAGCCAACTTCAGGCACACCACATGATGCTTTCTTTTTCATGTACACTATGCCTTACTAGTTACTGCACTGTTCACCACATTACATCTTGGACGTGAATGTAACCCAATGGTATCCATATACAGTCGATCAGCATACATAGATAGTGTTTTTGAGGATAGAACCAGTACTTGACAGATTTTACATTCTGAAAACGGAAATGGAAGCATGGCAATCTTTTAAGACATGCATAAGATCATAACCATGAGACTAACATCTGAAACCTCGTGTTTTCAGATTACCTCCGGAAAATCATAGTGCAGGGAAGATCTTCCAAGTCAACTAAGGTTGGCGACATCATGACTGAAGAGGTATTATCCCTTGTGATACACTAATCTTGTTTTTTATGGTTTGCATGATACCTAGAATCTGATTAGCACAAGACCTATACTTGGTGACCATTTGACTATATAAGTACTGAAAGGGTGTTTGGACACAACTTAACTGATGAACCATTATGATGCCAGAACAAACTGATCACAGTGAATCCCAACACCAAAGTCGTGCAAGCAATGCAGCTCATGACAGGTAACCAGCATGTGTTCTTCTGTCAGAAAATACTACTAGAATCGTGAGAGCACTGGAATTGATTACGATCCATTGCGTCGTGCAGACAACCGCATCAGACACATCCCGGTGATTGACGGCACAGGGATGCTGGGGATGGTCTCCATCGGTGACGTCGTGCGCGCAGTGGTGGCCGAGCACAGGGAGGAGCTGAACCGGCTCAATGACTACATCCAGGGAGGCTACTAGGACGACGTGTGCATCGACGCACCCCCAGTGAAGTCCGCCGTTGTGAAATCCAATAACTCGGAACAATGATGATGACGAAATAGGCTGTGTTTTCGTGGACAATGCTGTTAAGTTGGGCAAGGTTTTCCTTTCTTTTTCCCCCGCGTGTTCTATGTGTATATTGCCAAAGGCATGCGTGAGCAATGCGCCCGGTGCTGTGCTGGGGCGCAGAGACGATCTGGTGGTGGAAACACCGGAAATAAAAAAGCGTGCCGCCGTGTGCTTCCTTTGAAGGAATGAAGGGTGTTCATGTTGTGAATTGTTGTACGTTGTCTGCTGCTGTTGTTGGGCAGTCCGTAAATGCGTCTGAAATGGGTTTCTTCAGACTTTACGGAAAATTGGTCACGCACGCCGACGAAGACAGAAGGTACTCCCTCTAGCCAGTCCACGAAAACAAGCAATTCTAGCACAGTACCGACCATATTTTAGTATATTATGTTGGAATGTTGGACTAATTATAGATAAAAAAAATATAAACTCTCACCTTTGTTAGAGAGACGGGACTGGTTCTTCACCTCCAATGCCTAGACAGAAAAAATACCCAAACACAACAGTGAGGTCTATGACAATGAAAACATCAGATCGTTGGTCGTGTATCATTGAAATTAACACCAAAATCACAAAGGGTCATATCTTTAGATTTGAGAACCACTGGTTGGACAGAGATGATTTTACCACAAAAGTAGTATGGGGGTGGTCTGCACCGTACCTACCCAATGATCCAGCAAAAGCCTTAACGGCCAAATGCAAAAATCGGAGAAAAGTACTAAAAGATTGGAATGCAAGGACACCACCATTATTCAAGCTCATCGAAAATGCCAAACTGATCATGCAGTTTTTGAATTCGATAGAATGCTTCAGAGACCTCTCTTTGATTGAATGGAATTTTAGGAAAATTTTAAGTTCAAAGCTGGCCTCCTTACTCAGACAACAGAGAAGATAAGGGAAGTAAAAGGACAAAATTAATTGGGTGAAAGAGGGAGATGTAAGCACTAAATACTTCCATGCACATGCAACCATTAGACACAGAAAGAACACTATTGCCTGTCTACAAGATGATTCAGGAGATAACATAACAGATCATGATGGTAAAGCCAAAATTTTGTGGAAAAGCTTCAAAGACATATTAGGAAAGACTGAATTCAAGGAGATGTTCTATAATCTGAATGTCCTTATAACCAGAAATGAAGAACTGGATGAACTGCAAGCTCCTTTCAGCAAACAAGAAATTGACAGTGTCATAAGTGAACTACCAAACAACAAGTCACCAAGACTAGATGGTTATAATAATGAATTCATCAAAGGCTGTTGGCCTCTAATTGCTTCTGATTTCTACAGATTGTTTGAAACTTTTTTTGATGAAGACATTTGTCTTAGAAGTATTAACTCCTCACACATAACACTCATTCCCAAGAAAGATGGTCCTTCCATAGCTGCAGATTACAGACCAATCTCCCTTCTCAATACCTCCCTCAAGCTTATCACTAAAGTGTTAGCTAATAGACTGAAGAAGAAAATAAGGCAACTCATACACAAAAACCAATATGGTTTCATCAAGACCAGAACTATTTAAGATTGTCTAGCCTGGGCTTTGGAATATCTTCACTTATGCCACAAATCAAAGAAAGAATTGGTTATTCTAAAACTTGATTTTGAAAAGGCTTTTGATAAAATGAAACATGAAGTCATTATCCAAGTCCTTAGGGCCAAAGGTTTTGGAGAAAAGTGGACAAATTGGATCAAGAAAATTCTTAACACTAGAACTTCTTCTGTACTACTAAATGGAGTACCTGACAAGGTTTTACATTGTAGAAGGGTGTAGGCAGGGAGACCCACTCTCACCTTTACTCTTTGTGCTGGTAGCAGATGAAAGGTCCTTGTTTAGTTTTGATAATTGAGTAACAACCTAGGTGGACTAATTATGTTTATGTGAGATACGCAGGTGATTAGTCCACAGGTACATGTGTGTGAGCAACATATGCCATGAAGGCGGAAATGGCTTGGAGATGTTGCAAAGCTCACACATGTGATGATGAACGAGCTTATTGCACATGAGACATAACATTGAGTCATGTGATCAAGGTGGAGAAGATCAAGACAAGACTTGGTTTAATGGACCGGTTGCAAGCGTGAAGGTCAAGTCAGAGGCTTTGGAGCGATGGACCGCGTGGCGATGAAGCTTGAGCAAGGCTTGGCGTCGATGGACGAAGGCAACGATGAAAAGCAAGTGAAGTCAAGATCGATGAACCAATATGACCATGTGATGATATGAAGTGGATCATATCATTGTTGATCGTGTTGATGCATATGTTGCATCGACATTGGAGGAGATGGAATGGAATACGCAAGGCAAAGGTATAACCTAGAGCATTTTATTTCACCGGTCATAGGTGTGTAGAGAAGTTGATGACCGGGTTTAGGATAGATGGTCATACTATCAAGAGGGGCAAACTTGTTTGCATATCGGTTATCTAGTGCCACTTGAGTGATCTAACTTTGCATTGTCCCTAGGATCGAGTGGCGTGGCAAGTTGAGTGTCTAATCCTTTGGAAAATAATTGTGAAAATGCTAACACACATACACATAGTGGTGTACACTTGGTGGTGTTGGCACATTTACAAAGGAGAAGAAGTTGGAGTTGATGTGGATCAACTCGGTAAAGAAAAGGGTTCGAAACTTCACCGACGCTCTGTACAAAAAAGACAGGGTTTCACAGAGTGCACTGGACACTGGTGAAAGGTCCTAATGGCTAGGGTGGAGGTGAATAGCCTATTAAAAATTTCTACAACAACACTTAACAAATCGGTTAGACAATTATGAGGTGAAGCGAGTGTTGCGCTAGCCTACTAAAAATGCAAGCCACCTACCACAATTCTAGTTTATGTTGTTTCTATCCACACAATAACTATGTCACTACACTAAGTTAGTGTACTCTCAAAGACTAACTAAAGAGCCACACTAACCAAACTAACAAGCTCTCACAACTAGCTACACTAAAAAGCTTGACAACTAGTTTGCGGTAATGTAAAGAGAGTGAGCAAGATGGTTATACCGCCGTGTCGGTGTTTTGAACAAACACCAACTAGTAAATTTATAATTGTTGCGTTTTAGGCTCGGATGGTGTACTAAAGGACACAAGGTTTATACTGGTTCAGGCAGAATGTCTCTACGTCCAGTTTGCTGCTGCTCGTGTTATTAGTACCAAAAAAGGTTCGTAGTAGGGGGTACAAACGGTCGAGAGAGGGACAGGTCCCAAGTCTCTAATGGAAAGGTCGAAAGGATGCCAAGAGCTCGATTGCTGCTTGGTTGTGTGTTGTGGGAATCGATCCATCCCTTTAGTGGGGTGCCCTACCCTCCCTTTTATAGACCAAGGGGGGAGCAGGGGTTACAGATGGGAGAAAGAGAAAAAAACCAAAGGTCGAGAAGGTCCTTCGAGGGTGTCGGGTCTTCCTTTTCCCTTGAGCCTGCCCTGCTGACATGGCAGACCACGCCAGGGATAACATGTTTCGCTGATCCTAGTAGGGCCAGGCTCTGGCTTTGTTTCAGCGAGTGGTCTTGTCCCATCCTCCCCCGGTGGACGGTGCGGTGTGTCAGGGCATCGAGCCATGACTCTGCGGGGAGTAGATAGGGAAATGACTATACGCCTATTACTGTAGATGATGTGAGTTCTTCCTTGGATTGTAGTGGTTGTCGTATGCTTGTGTCAGGATCCATGCCTGAGGGCTGATGGCGGCGCCTACAATACTGTAGGACAAAAGTCGGCGCCTACAACACTATTCGGGCTTTGCCATGCCTAGAAGGGCTTAAAGCGCCCGTCTCGTCGTATCCTAATAGTACCTTCTCGCAGGTGCGTAGGGCGTGGTCCTCGGTACTGCGGTTTGACCTGAGTGTCCTATCTTTCCTCCTGCTCGTCATCATGAAGGAGCAGGGTGCAGTCGTCGGGCGAGGCGAAGCCTACCCTCAGCCGTCGAGCGAGGCGGAGCCTGCCCTCAGACATCGGGTGAGGCAGAGCCTGCCCACAGCCGTCGGGCGAGGTGGAGCCAGCCCTCAGCCGTCGGGCAAGGCGGAGTCTAGCCCTCGGGGGTCAGGCGAGGCGGAACCAATCTTCCATCATTCGGGCAAGAAGTGCAGTAGCGTTCTTGTCTGACCGGAAGCGTCAATGTTCGATGGTTATTAGTTCCACCTCATTGGGTACCCTAGTATTAGGTCCCCGATAGTAGCCCCCGAGTCCCCGGGTGATTCGGATAGAATCGCCCGAGGGGTATTTCAATTTGTCAGAGGGTGCATGCGAGCACACCCGTAGGGTGTAGCCCCCGAGCCCGCGGGTGATTCGGATAGAATTGCTCAGGGGGGTAATTTCGATTCGCCAGAGGGTGTGCGCGAGCGTACCCGATGGGTGTAGTCCCCGAGCCCCTGGGTGAATCGGATAGAATCGCCCGGGGGGTAATTTCAATTCGCCAGAGGGTGCGCACGAGCGCACCCGTCGGGTGTAGCCCTCGAGCCCCCGTGTGATTCGAATAGAATCGCCCGGGGGTAATTTCAGACCCTTCACGGGTATGGCTGTTAGATTTGGTTTTCGTCAACTAGACAGTTCAAAGGAAACCCTAGTACCCCGTTCATGGGGATTCGTCCAGGGTTATCCCGATTGGGACTCGATTTCGGATCGAGGCTCCCTTGAGGCTTGTGCGCCTGAGTTCTGGCCGCTCGTGGGCCCATCCCTCGCTGGGACAACCATCAAAACTATTGGGCCAGTCCTTGAACTCCTAGGCCTAGGTGGGCCAGAGAAAAGCTTTTTGACCCGTATCCCCTCTATGGGAAAAGAGTCCTGGTCTGCTTGGGAAGGCAAAACGTTGGCGCGATTTTGGTGGGAAAGGATAGGGATCGCGGGCGCATATCCCGCGACGTGACGTGGTGGTGCATCGTGGTGGGCTCGGAGACCTAGGTGGGTGGTTGCTCTTCTCGCATCCGTTGCCCCTATAAAACCAAGGGGTTCATCCCTAGGGTTCCGTACTTTGCCTCCTTGCCTTTGCATCTACAACCTCTGCTGCCAATCGCCTGAGCCTCCCCCACCCGCATTGCAGCCGCCATCAAGCTCGCATCCGCATCGCAGCCACCATCAAGCTTGCATCCACCCCCCTCCCAATCGTTCAATGGAGCCATGGTGTAGATCCGACATCACCCCTCAGCGATTGGAGGGCCTCATTCGCCATGGCCTCCTTCGCTCACTGACCGACCCTAAGGAGTGGTGGCTGCCCGGTAATGAGGACGAGCCGTCGCCGCCTAAGGGTATGTCGTGTCCTTTGCTCACTTCCATGTGCGGGGATTCACCATACCTACCCACAAGTTCCTTTGGGGGCTGTTGGATTACTACCAGGTGGAGTTGCAGCACCTTACCCCTAATGGGGTCCAGCACATTGCGACGTTTATCGCCCTGTGTGAGGGGTTCCTGGGGATTAGTCCTCACTTTGACCTATGGCGGTATCTCTTTGCCGTCAACCTGTTGAAGAGGCAGGTTGGGAAACAAGAGCTGAGCGTGTTGATGGGATGTGCCGGCATTCATCTCCGCAACAACCGGGTGAATGAATACCCGTCGATGTGTCTGTCATCCTCCAACAAGGGGTGGCATTCGCATTGGTTTTACGTCAAGGACGACGTTGCCGCCCCCTTGCCAGTGTTCTCTGGGCATATCATCGAAGAGGTCCCGGGGCCGTGGAAGTGGGGTGTCCCGGACAAAGACAAGAAGAAGATCAAGGACCATCTCGCCGCCCTCCAAATTCTGAAGGAGAGGGGCGTGAAGGATCTAGGATCATCGGCGCCTATCATACGCTGAGGGTGGCGCCGCTGATGAGCCGCGCACTTCCCCTGTACCTAATGGCGCCGGAGGCGTCGCTCGAAGGGACGGCGCTTGTTGATGAAGCGCTCCCCCCACCAAAGTGGCATAGCGCATCAAGGAGGCGATGGAGCCTTCAAAGGACAACGTCGGCGTTGTCCTTGATTTCGTGTATCCGGTGCCGGGGCATCCCCCAATGCGGCCGAAACCAGGGTTCATCGATTTCATAAGTTCTTTTTCCCCGTGCCTCCTTTTTTCTTGAATTCCCGGCCCCTTGATGCTGACCTCGGGATAGCGGGATCAGCCGAAGAGACTCGTCTTCGGGGATAGCCCAACTCCGCTGCCGAAGGATCGAAATGTGGCGACGGTGAATCGCACTGCGGTTGAGTGGGATAGGAAGACGAAGGAGCTCAGGAGGAGGAAGATGCTACAGAAGCAGCAAGCACGGGAGCGAGGAGAGGAGACTGGCAGTGATGATGACAACGACGAGGAGTTTAACGAGGTAGTTGCTAACATTGAGTGGGGCATCCTAGAGAACGAGGATACGCTGATAGGTACCCCCTCGTCCACGCAGAGACCCTTCCCGTTCCACGCTAGGGGAAGTGAGTCCGCACGGCCGAGCGGAGACGGGCCAAACCATCGGCCCGTCCTCAGGACCGGTGGGAGCGGGCGGGTCTGACCGCCATGCCCGAGGTGCCGGTGGAGGGGGCGGCTCCACTGCCGTGCCCCACGAGCTGATAGGGGCGGGCGGATCTGTCGCCACACCTGAGGTGCCGACAGAGAGGGGTGGCTCGGCCGCCGTGCCCTCAGAGGTAAGGGAGACGAGCCCCTCTGCCCGGGAGCAGGGGGCAGGCTCGAAATGGTCCCGCCTAGATGAGTTGGAGTAGGAAACAAGGGTTCGTCCCCAAAACATTCCTACCGCCCAACAGCGCCAGCGTAAGTCACCGATTCCTCTGTTTTTCTGTTTCTCTATTTTTCTGTTTTTCTGTGACCTATGCCTTTAAACCCTTGTAGAGTCTTAAGATGGGGCCGTTCTTTGGCACTGGCGCCCAAGAAGAGCGTTGCTCTTCAAGCAGAACGAGTGTCGTCGCCCAACGTCGCTCCTGTTTCGGGCAGGAGCAGAGCCAATGTTGTAGCCTTATCGGTTGGTCAGGCGTTGCCCGCGGTGGCGCCCATGTCCTTGGTGGGTCAAGCAGGCACCGAGGCTGAAGAAGCACCTTAGGGGTCGCCGAGCAGACAACGGCGGAGGTGACTCCGCCGCCTACGTTGGAGCGGATGGAGCTCCCGCCCGCGCTTGTGGCGCCCTCTGTGGTGGGCGTGGCTCCGCAAGTCGAGGCCCCGTGTCACAAGAGGAGGTGGCCGCGACCATGACAAGCCAGGCATAGTGGTGTCCGAGGGAGCGGCACAATCCGTGCCACCGGCGGACTAGGCGGCGGCGCTCGAGGTGGGCCGGACGGAGGGGGACATGGCCGGAGGGTCCCCAGGCGTCATGGCGGTGGTGGAGAGGATCAGCATGGGGTCACCCTCAGCCCTGATGTCGGGGGCAGCCGCTCGCCCACGTGGGGTGAGCCGCCGCTCCAGTGGATGGCTCCTCAAGACCAACGTCAACTCTCTTTTCGCTCGATGATGCTACCGGGAGCATAGAGCGGGAGAGTCTCGACGTTGGGTTCTCGGCTATGATGGATGCCTTGAGCCAGGCCAGGGGCATCCTGCATGACATCATCATTCCTACTGGCCAGGTATCCACTTGATCTTCCCTCTCGCTTTCTTCTTTCTTCGTGTATTTTTGTATTTTCATATTTTTGATACCGGTCTTCTTTTCAGTCCCTCATTGCTCGTAGCCAGGAGAAATCTTGGTTCCTCCATGAGCAGAAGGTGGAATGGGACAGCCTCATCGAGGAGGCCTGGCTGCGTAGAGATGTGAACGCCTAGCTTGCTGCCGCCCAACAGCGGGAAGCCAAGGCGCGTCGGGACATGGAGGAGATCCATGGGATGTTCTAGGATCTATCGGCGAGGGTGCAGCAGGACAAGAAGGCGGCTACCAAGGTCCGAAAGGAGCAGGACATGCTCTAGAAGGACACCAAGGCCAGCCAGCAGGCCATCGAGCTCCTGGAAGGGCTAGAGAGGGAGCGGGACCTCAAGCTGGAAGCTAAGGAAAGGTCTGCGGCCCTGCATTAGAGGGCGAATCTGGATGCTGAGGTGATTGCCCGGCTATGCAGGGAGCGAGATGAGCTATGCCAGACTGTAGAAAGACTCCGCTCAGAGCATGGCACGGTCTGCGAGGAGGCACGTCAGGTGGTCAGCTCCCTCCGGGCAGATCTTGGAGCCACGGTGACCCAAAGGCTGGAGGCCGAGAGCATCTCTACTGGGCTGGGTATAGAGCTTGCCAAGGTGTGGGGGATTCTTCAGGCCGAGAGTGATGAGCACGATATTCTACGCGCCACCGTCGGGGTGGTCTTCGATGACCTAGGGGTGGCACGGTTAGAAAAAATCGGCTCACTTGCGGCCCATGCCGTGGATATCACGGCGCGGGTGCGCCAGCTTGGGGAGAACGCCTTTCACACCAGGATAACCCAAGCCTTTGCTGTTGCCTGCTCTCATTATGATCAGGAAATCAACTTGGAGGCAATGAGCCTTGGCTTCGCGCCTAGCCATGCAATCTCCGAGCTGGATGAGATTGAGAAGGCGGTGACTCCTATTGCGCGGAACCTAGCGAACAGGCTGAAAGACAGTTCTCCCTCCGAGGGAGTAGTTAGTTGAATAAGTTTGATAAACATTTATCTGTACTATGTGGACAAGTGTTGGTACTTTTGTGTCCGAAAACAGATTCGTAATTTCATTTTGTAATTTTGTTTCGTTCGTTTGAGCTTACTTTCTTCCCTTTTGCATTCGAGAAAAAAGGTTTATGCAATCCAATCCTTCCATTCATTAAGATTGTAGGGCCCGAGGTGTATAAGGGGGAAATTTTGATTGTGCTGGAGAGCAAAGTTACCATAGCCGTCGGGGCATGGGTTTTTTGCAGTCTTACTAGGCATGCTCGATTATCTATTCCCACAAACCTTGTCATCAACCTTAACTCGAGGAAGAGGCCTGACGCAACGACTGTTTCAAAAAAAAGGAGGTATTCGTACCTTTATCAGCCCCCGAGTGAGATCCAACCCCTTGCGGTCGCTGGGGCCGGATGTTATTGGAGACCGAAGCGAGGGTAGCAAATTTACTCTTGTATTTGCTCGTACCCCTTACTTAGGATTTTAACGATCGTTCCATGACCATGCATATCGAATGTCCGCCTTCCCCGAGCCCCCACGCGTGGCGGGGATTCGGTCAAGGGTTAGCTTGTTTTGTGACTGTTGCCCCATTCACGGTTTTTGCAACTGGAGGGGTTGAGGCGACGTCACTTGGCTCGACAGCTCGTGTGACGTGCTTGATGAGCTCGCTAACGGGGATGTTTGAATGGAATCCGATCCCATTGCTTTGAGATAGGGTCGGTAAAGCCCCTGGGTGGTGTTCCGTTGCTCCTTGACCCACCTTCCAAGAGATTCCCCCTCAATGGGGATTCTATGGGCTCGGCTAGAGGCTGGATTGAACTAGATGGTCGACATGACCCTATCCGCCTTAATGTGGGTTGGGCAAAGGCCGCTGAGGCTCATCTGTGTTTTCTTCCCTGGCTCTTGTTTGACGCGAGGTGGCCTCGGACCCTTCACGGGCCAGCCTTCGAATCTCGGTCCCTCGATCTTGGATCCAACGGCTCGAGCCCCTGAGCCCCTTGGGGTTTGATAGGGGTCGGCCGTGTTTCGCGCGTCACCCCGTCCTCGGTTTACACAACCGGAGGGGTTGAGTTGACGACACTTGCCTCGACGGCTCGAGTGTCGCGCTCAATGAGCTCGCTAATGGGCATGTTCGTGTGGAATCTGGGTCCGCCATTCGCTGACGGGGTCAGCAGAGCCCTCATGTGGCATTCCACTACTTCTTAACCCACCTCCCGGCAGATGCCCGAGCCGTTCGATAGGCTTAGGTGGCCCATTGGCCTCTCCTCGATGAAGATTCTGTGGGTTTGGTTTGAGGTTAGAATCGCACGAGAAAGGTCGAGATGTCCCTATCCGCTCCTAAGCGGGGTCGGGCGAGGCCGCTGGGGCTCATCTTGGTTTTTCTTCCTTGGCTCTATTTGATGTGAGGCGGCCTCGAGCCCTTCGTGGGCCAGCCTTTGAACCTCAGTCAGTTGCCGCTCATATCGAATGAGGTGACTGCCGCTTCATGGTGCGACACAGAGCGTTTGAGATGCAGCGATTGCATATGCAACGTTTTGGACGTATGGGATTAATGTACGATTTAATTGAAATGAAAAGCGGGGTCGGTAATATTACCTTGGTGGCATGAGCGATGAGAAACTCTTATCGGACATGTCCGTGCGGGGTTTGGGTCCGACGTTTGCGATGGAGCTGGCGTGACCTGCACGAGCATCGTAATTTTTTGTTTCTGTCCCTCGGCGGCGATCCGAGCCTTCCGATTGACTTAGGCAACCTGATAGCTTCTCCTTGAAGGAGATTCTATAGGGGGACCCCTCTGAACCCTTCTCGAGAAGGCGGATGCTAAAGCTTGGGGCACGGGGAACTATGAATAAGATTATGCTGGTGAACAAAAAACACCATAGCCACCGGGGCATAGGGTCTAGCGGTTCGTCCAGTTTTACTCAAAGTTTTACACCTGCACCCTGTGTCTTTGGTTTTTAACATAAGGAGGGGTCGGGTGAAGAGGATGTCTAAACAGGTAGACACTCTCGGCAACCCTCGAGCGATGTCCGTGCCCTTACCGTTGCTAGGGATGGAGTATTGGTAATGTATTTAACACGCAAAGTAAGTAAACAGAGGTGCTTATCTTTCACCGTTGTTCGTTTGTCGTTTTACTTGGGCCGTCTGATCGACCCAGGAGGCCCGTTGCCCCCCCCTGGACGGGGGTTCCATATTTGGGTCGTTCCATGGTCCTGCCTAGGGAAGCGGAGAGTCGCCTGCATGCGGGTGCGCCCTGATTCTCGCGCCCGGCATGCAGTAGTGGTGGGCCATGCCTAGGCAACGTCTCATCGACCAAAGCACGTCCCGTCGGTCCAGGCGCGTCCCCTACGGATTCATGTCATCATCGATTTCCCATCTGCATTGAATAGGGGAAGGGAGAGAGTTTTTCGTCCCAACCTTTTTGCATTTCCTCTGTTGCTGCACCTCTTCCTTAAATAGGGGGGGAGAGGAGTTCTCATCCCATTCCTCCACCTATTCCTGAGCTACCGCTTCTCCTCCTTCCTTTTCACCGAGCGCGTTCGTATGTCGCGGCGATTTCTAAGTGAGAGAGGGTAATGCGAGGGAGAGGAGAACTCACAAATCTGTTCGTGAATCTAGAGTGTGATGTCAAGCTGGAGGTCATCCAACGTAGATGAGACAGTATTGGCCACCTTCATCGAGAAGGGGCCGCTGCTGTCGAAGGAGGAGGCACATGGGAGGGTGCTGAGCGTCGTCGGGTTTGTCGTCGTCCGTGAGGCCTTCGTTGGAATGGAGCCGTACGGGGACTTCTTCCGGCGAACCTTCTTCGAGCGAGCCTTGTTGGTGGGGAAGCCACCCATGACTGCGTCGATAGGAGGTGGCGCCCTTGCAGCTGCTTAGATCGGCCAGTTCATGAAGCTTGATGAGATGTCAGAGACGTCCATCAGCCATGGCAGCCTTTCTTCGGCGGGAAGCGCCCCCTGTCTAGGTGCCGTTGTCAGGGTTACGGCTGATCATGGTGGCGTAGTCCTAGGACGCCCTGGTAAAGGCACCATAGTCACCGGTGTGGTGCTCGACATTGCAACGATAGCACCCTCGAGGATCTCGTGGAGTGGTAGGACGTCGCCGATGGAGACCGTGGCACGCGACTGTAGTAGTGCTTATAGTAGAACTGGTCAGAAATTGTGATCGAATAAGTCATGGGGAAGCCTCCGTGTGAACAACCTTTTGTATTTATGAATACATCAGTCCTTTTCGTGATGAAATCACTTTGTAAGCGATGAATTTGTGCGAAAAATGAATAAGTTTTCAACTTTTGTTACGGCAAATAGCTTTTCAGTTATTCTCCCTCTTTTTGTAAAAGAGGTTTGGTACCTTCCGACCCTTCCCATAGTTAAGGCCACAAAAAACTCAGAGTGCGGACGAGCCAATTCTGATCACGCTGGTGAGCAAGGAGGCCATAACCGCTGGGACGTGGGTTTCCCGCAGTCCTACCAGTTATACTCAGATTTTGTTTCCAAAATTCTAGCCTTTAGGACTTACCATGAGAAAAGAGGGAAACACAGAGAATGTTTGCAAGATAACACAGAGAGTGTTTGTAAGATAAACGTACTTATATCAGCCCCCAAGTGAGGTCCGACCCCTCGCACTTTGCAGGGGTCGGATGTCACTAAAGATCAGGGATTTTGAAGACAAAAACTGATAAGAAAAGGTATACGTTTATTTAAGGGTAAAAGCGGCGTAGCTGCTCAATGTTCCAGGCGTTGGTGAAGACCTCGCCGTCGATGGTTTTCAACTTGTAGGTGCCTGGCCGGAGTACTTCTGCGATGACGTACGGCCGCTCCTAGGGTGGGGAGAGCTTGTGGCGGTCCTTGTTGCTTTGCACGAGGCGGAGAACCAGGTCCCCGACGTTGAAGGCTCGGTCCCATACCCATCGGCTGTGGTACTAACGCAGCGCCTACTGGTACTTGGCCGAATGGAGGAGAGTGATGTCGTGAGCTTCGTCTAGCTGGTCCATGGCATCTTCGTGGGATGCCTCGGCTCCCTATTTGTCATATGCTCTGATTCTTGGTGCTCCATAGTCGAGGTCCGTTGGGAGGACGGCCTCAGAACCGTAGACCATGAAGAAAGGCGTGTAGCCGGTGGCCCGGCTGGGAGTTGTCCTCGGGCTCTAGAGCACCACAGGAACCTTGGCGACCTAGCGTGCACCGAACTTGTTTAACCGGTTGAAGATCCTAGGCTTGAGGCCCTGTAGGAGCATGCCGTTCACGCGCTCGACCTGCCCGTTCATTCGGGGGTGCGCGACGGCGGCCCAATCGACCCGAATGTGTTGTTCATCGTAGAATCGAAGGAATTTCTTACCGATGAACTATGTGCCATTGTCCGTGATGATGGAGTTCGATACTCCAAAGCAATGGATGATGTTGAGGAAGAACAGCACAGCTTGCTCGTACTTGATCACAAAGATCGGCCGAGCTTCGATCCGTTTTGTGAAGTTGTCTATGGTGACAAGCAAGTGGGTGTAGCCCCCAGGTGCCTTTTTGAGAGGTCCAACTAGATCGATCCCCCAGACCGCGAAGGGCCACGTGATGGGGATTATCTGGAGTGCTTGGGCCGAGAGGTGAGTTTGCCGAGCGTAGTGCTGGCACCCTTCGTAGGTGCGTATGATCTACTCGGCGCTGGCTACTACAGTGGGCCAGTAGAAGCCCTGTCAGAATGTGTTCCCAACCAAGGGTCTAGGCATGGTGTGGTGACCGCAGACCCCACTGTGGATATCGCTCAGCAGAAGCTTTCCCTGTCCGATGGGGATACAGAGCTATAGGATCCCGGTGTGGCCTTGTTTGTAGAGTTCACCCTCTACAAGAACAAAGGAGTTGGCGTGACGTGTGAGGCATCGAGCTTCTATCTTGTCCGTCGGTAGCGTGTCATGGAGGAGGTAGTTGAAGTAGAGTGTTCTCTAGTCGTCCAGAGGGTCGGCCTCTATCGCTGGATCCTCTTCAAGTTCCATGACCTCAGGGTCGGACGGAGCCGTTGGTTGGTTAGCCCCCGAGGCAGGATCGGACGGACCATCGTCGGCCCGTTCCGACCCTTTGTAGCATACCGAGGGCTTATGTTGGTCGCTGGCAAAGACACTCGTTGGCACCAGCTCTTGACTGGATGCCACTTTTGCAAGCGCATTGGCCGCCTCATTGAGGCGCCTTAGGATGTGATTGAGTTCGAGGCCATCGAATTTGTCCTCCAACCGTCGGACTTCTTGGCAGTACGCAGCCATCTTGGTGTCGTGGTAGCTCGACTCCTTCATGACTTGGTTGATGACTAGCTGGGAGTCACCCCGAATGTCAACGCGTTGGATGCCCAACTCGATGGCGATTCATAGGCCGTTGATGAGTGCTTCATACTCAGCCACATTATTTGATGAGGGGAAATGGAGCCGAACCATGTACCTCATGCAGACCCCGAGGGGTGATACAAAGACCAGCCCTGCGCCGGTGCCCTTCTTCATCAGCGATCCGTCGAAGTACATCGTTCAGTACTCTTGATCGACGACCGCCGGTGGTGTCTGGACCTCGGTCCATTCCACGATGAAGTCAGCCAACACCTGGGACTTGATCACCGTTCAGGAGGCATATGTGATGCCTTGATCCATCAACTCGAGTGCCCACTTTGTGGTTCTTCCTGTAGCGTCCTAGCTCTAGACGGCCTCGCCGAGGGGGAACGACGCTACAACCATCACGGGATGTGACTCGAAGTAGTGGCATAGCTTCCTCTTGGTGATGAGGACGGCGTATAGGAGCTTCTAGATTTGGGAGTAGCGGGTCTTAGAGTTGGATAGTACTTCGCTGATGAAGTACATAGGGCGCTACACCCTGAGGGCATTTCCCTCTTTCTCCTTCTCTACTACTAGGGCGGCGCTGACCACTTGTGTGGTGGCCGCTATGTATAGCAAGAGGGATTCTCCATTGCTTGGAGGAACTAGGATCGGGGGCCTTGTCAGAAGCATTTTGACCAAGTCAAGTGCCTCCTAGGCCTCGAACGTCCACTCGAAGCAGTCGACTTTCTTCAAGAGTCGATAAAGGGGGAGACCTCGTTCATCGAGGTGAGGCATCGTGTGATTCGCTGAACCCCCTTTATGTTCTGAATTGGGCACATCCTTGCGATGGCTGAGATTTTTTCTGGGTTGGCTTCGATGCCACGCTCGGAGACGATGAAGCCGAGCAGCATGCCCTTCAGGACCCCGAAAACACACTTCTCGGGATTGAGTTTGATGCCATTCGCCTGGAGTTTCACAAAGGTTTGCTCAAGATCGACAACAAGGTGGTCATCCCATTTGGACTTAAGTATGATGTCGTCAACGTAGGCCTCAACGGTTCGCCCGATGAGGTCCCCGAAGCATCTAAGCATACAGTGCTGGTACGTAGCCCCAGTGTTCTTTAGTCTGAATGGCATTGAAACGTAGCAGAATGATCCGAAGGGGGTGATGAAAGACATCACGAGCTGGTCAGACTCTTTCATCATGATTTGATGGTAGCCGGAGTACACATCAAGGAAGCAGAGGGTTTCGCATCCTGAGGTAGAGTCGACTGTTTAGTCTATGCGCGGCAAAGGAAATGGATCCTTTGGGCACGCCTTGTTGAGACCCGTATAGTCAACACACATCCTCCTTTTCCGCTCTTCTTTTATACAAGAATGGGATTAGCTAACCACTCTAGGTGGTATACTTCCCTGATGAATCCGACTGCCGATAGTTTTGCTATCTCTTCACCGATGGCCCTGCGCTTCTCCTCGTCGAAGCGATGCATGCATTGCTTCACCGGCTTGGAGCCTAGATGGATCTTCAAGGTATGCTTGGCGACCTCCCTTGGAATGCCTGGCATATCCAAGGGTTTTCATGCAAAGATGTCTTTGTTGCCGCAGAGGAAGTCGACGAGCGCGCTTTCCTATTCGGAGGAAAGTGTGGTACCAATGCGTACCATTTTACCCTCGAAGCTACTGGGATCTATGAGGACCTCCTTGAAGCCCTCTGCTGATTCAAATGACTTGGTCGACTTCTTAGCATCGGGCGCTTCTTCGGCTACCTCCTTCTTGAGGGCGGCGAGTTCCCCGGAGGCAACGATTGCTGTGGCGTGGCCGTAGCACTCGACCTCGCACTCATAGATGCGCTAGAAGGAGGTGCCGATGGTGATGACCTCATGGGGGCATTTTCAGCTTGAGATATGTGTAGTTGGGGACGGCCATGAACTTCGCGTAGCATGGATGTCCCAGGATGGTGTGGAAGGTTCTGGGGAACCCAACCACCTCGAAGGTGAGGGTCTCAGCCCTGTAATTGAACTAATCCCCAAAGGTAATGGGCAGATCGATCTGCCCGAGTGGCATGGCCTGCTTCCCAGGCATGATGCCATGGAAAGGTGCTCGGGTTGGGCGAAGGCGCGTCCGGTCGAGGCCCATCTCATCGAGCGTCTTGGCATACATGATGTTGAGGCCGCTGCCTTCGCCGTCTATCAGTACTTTGGTGAGTTGTTTTAGGCCAACGATTGGGTCGACCACAAGCGGATATCTCCCCAGGTGTGGGACGGTATTCGGATGGTCGGTCCGGTCGAAGGTTATGGTGGATTCGGACCACCGGAGGAAGGGAGGTGTTGCCGGTTGGGTCGTGTAGACTTCACGGCGTGCGACCTTATGACCGCGTTTGGAGTCATAGGCCGCTGATCCTCTGAAGATCATAAGGCAGCCATCCGGTGTTGGAAAGCCATCGTCCTTCTCCTCGGTGTCGTCTATAGTGGGGGCAGGTTCCTTCCCCTGCTCCCCTTTGTTGGAGCCTCCGGACAAGAACCGCCGCATGAGGCTGCAGTCCTTGAGCAGATGCTTAATGGGAAAGGCATGGTTCGGGCACGGCCCCTTGAGTAATTTTTGAAGT